>JARHVA010004526.1:857500-1270000 GCA_037957365.1 Torreya grandis
TAGATCAAAATCTATACTTATTACAAATGGGGATCCTTTATTTATACAATAATTCTAGAATGATATTAATTCATCACATAAGTATAAATACAACAATATATCAAAATAATATAGAAATATATCAATAAATATGAATAATAAATAAGCCACTTTGAGGGGGTAACCTCCCAAATGCTTGCAATAAGAAATGAATGCTCTGATATGATGATAAAAAAATAACCCTAACTCCTATATATAGTCTACCAAGGACATGAAAAATACATAGGATGACATAATAAGGATATGAAAGCATAGATAAATGTAAAATAATATGCAAAAAAGGTTATGCAAGCCATAAGTCAGCTACACATATCCCTAGACATGCCAATGGTTAAAGGTGTATCATGACCCTCCATTTAAAAATAAAATTGTCCTCAATGTTGAATCAATATCATATGTTGTTACATGAAGGATTCATCCTCCTAAGTAGCATCTTTAGAAGGAAAATTCTTCCATTTGATTAGATACTCTATAATAAATCTAAACCATAGCTACTTAGTGCATATTTGAAGGACCACTTCAAGATCAAGAATAACCCTCACTTCCTCATCTAATTATGGTAACTCAATTTGAGTTGTAACCTTATGTCCAATGACATTATTAAGGTAATATGTATGAAATATTGGATGAATGTGAGTGGATGGAGGAAATTCTAGTTTGCAAGCCACACTACCAATTTTTTACAAGATCTGATAAGGGCCATAATACTTGGGAGACAAATTTTTATATTTTTTTGTTGATTCAAGGACATATAATTATATCGATGCAATCAAATAAATACCCAATCACCAATTTTAAAATTCCTCTCTCTCCTATGCTAATCTACCTATTGTTTCATTTAATTTTAGGCCAAAGTTAAATTTTGACACAAACTAGCAAGGACTTCTTGTTGATGTTGAAGGTGTTCCTCCACATAAATCAGCTTTGGGTGGAACTTCAAGGGTTAAGTGAGGGATGGAGGATGGTATCCATAAAATTCCATAAAAGGAGACAGTGTGGATGAACTATGCACTAAAGTATTATACAACCATTCAGCCAAGGGTAACCACTGAACCCATTTATCCTATTTATCTGACACAAAGAAATGAAGTAAACTAACTTAGTTTATCCTTCATATTTAGGATGATAGGATGAGATATGAGCCAATTCGATTACCAAACATGCAAAAAAAATCTATCAAAAATTTACTAGTGAATATGGGATCTTGATTACTAACAATAATCTTGGGAGTACCATGCAATTTTTGAATTGTATTGAGGAAGGTAGAAGCTACTAGACAGGCCATCAATGGTTGAGATAAAGAAAAAAAAATGAGAATACTTTATGATTCTATCCACAACAACCATGATAAAATTTCTACCTTTAGATCTTGGTAACCCAATAATAAAACCCATAGATACCTCTTCCCATCATTGACTAGGGATGGATAAGGGCTATAAGAGATCTAAGATTTTAATGGTTTCACCTTTATTTTTTTGACAGACCATACATTCAACCACATATTTATGTAAATCCCATTGATTCCTTTCCAAAAAAAATCCTACTTGACTCTATGATAGGATTTCAAAATACCTAAGTGACTACCAAGTGGATTTGCATGAAGTTATTAAAGGATTTTCTATTTGAGAAGAGAATTCTTACACATATATAATCTATCTTTGTACCATAACACATTCCCCTTCCATGTAAATGTTTCAATCCCATCTGAAACCTATTGTATATTCTTAATTAATGCATGGGTATTATTATCATTCTCCCATTCTGCCCTTGTTTCCTTGACCCAAATTTTCTACTAAATGGTCATGGCACATAACAATGCCTCAACTGGTTCATCTTGTTTGGATAGTGCATCGCTCACCATAATTTTTTTCCCTTTCTTATAGACTATTTCAAAATCAAAACCTAACATTTTTGTCACCCATTTTTTTTGTTATTTAAAGGATAGTTGTTGTTCCAAAAAATATTTAAGGTTATCATGATCAGTCTTTACCTGAAATTGATGACCTAATAGATAAGGTCTCCATTGTTTGAATGCATATAGAATAACCATAATCTCTTTTTCATATATGGTTTTGAGTCAATTTTTACCCTTAAATTGAAAACTTTTATAGGAAATGGGCCTATAATCTTGCATGATTACTACACCCATACCATATCCAGATGCATCACATTCAACCATAAAAGTTTTAGGAAAGTCTGGAGTAACCAATATCAAAGTGGTGCATAGATCCATTTTTAGTTGTTCAAATGCCTTGGTATCTATATCATTCCACTGTAAGAAGAATTTATTCAATAATAAAGTGAACAGTGGTGTATTAATACCATAGTGTTTGACAAAATTATGATAGTAACTCATTATCCCTAGAAATCCCCTTAGTTTCTTAAGTGTCTTGGGAATATACCACTCTATGATGGCTTGGATTTTTTAAGGATCAAATTTTACTCCCTTATGTGATACAATATGACCTAAATATTCTACTTCCAAAATCCCAAAACCATATTTGGATGGTTTATCATACAACTTATATTACTCAATAACTGAGAGTACCTATTTCACATGCTACAAGTGGACTTCTCAAAATTTTCTATAAATAAGGATGTCATTAAAAAAAATTAAAAACTTTCTCAAAAATGACCTAAAAAATGCATTCATCAAACTCTAAAAAGGGGATGGTGTATTGGTGAGACAAAAAGGCATGATTAAAAATTCATAATGGCCTTTATGAGTACAAAAAGCTATTTTAGGAATGTCCTCATAGATTTGGATTTGATGATACCCATAGTGAAGATATAGTTTGGTAAAATAAACAACACCATGTAATTCATCTAAAAAATCATCAATAATAGGAATAAGAAACCTGTCTTTGATAGTGAACTTATTTATCTCTCTATAATATTTGCACATCCTCCAAGTTTCATCTTTATTTAACACCATGACTACTGGAAAAGAATATTCACTTTGGCTATGGTGAATGGTTCCTACCTCCAATAACTCTTATACCATTTTTTCAATTTCACTCTTTTGGGAATATGGATATTTATATGATATGATGTTGGGTGGCATAATTCCAAGAATGAGTCTGATGGCATGATCATGGGTATTGTAAATCAATATGGGTAGACTCCTTAGTTTTTTAAACATTAATGGATAACAAGAGTGTCATAAATTATTTAGCACCTTTTTTTAGCATCTTGGTCATCTGATGTGAACTAACCACTTGTGGATATTTAAATCTTAATACATGTAGTTCCACTAGCTTGCCTTCAAAATAAAAATACATGAATAGATATTGGAAATTCATCTCAATAGTACCCAATGTGGTGAGCCATTGAACTCCCAAAATAATGTCAGTCCCACCCATAGGGATAGAAAACATAGGAAAATCTAGTAATATTCCCCCATTGATAACTTAATACTATGGCATTTTCTAGAATAATTAACTATACCACCATTTACAATCATGACTTAAAATTCTAGGTCTAGGTAGATGAAATAATTCAAATGAGTAACCAACTTATTTTTGATGAACTTATGTGTACTACCTGAGTTAATCAACATCATGACCTTCTATTTATTAATGAAACCCACCACCTTAAGAGTCTGAGGAGTAGAAATACCTGAAAGGGCATGGTAGGAGATAGTAGGTTAAGAATCTATATCTTCATCCTCACGTCATTCAAAATCCTCATTAGATGCCTCCTCATCTACCTCTTCAATGTAAAATAAATTATTTTTAGCATATTCATGACCTTTACTCCATTTACTAACACAACCATAACACAACCCTTCGGCACCCTTATCCTCTATTTTTTGTAGTGTTAATTTGGTAGGTTGAGGTAGTGATGGATTTGGGAAGGTATTTTCCCATATAATAGTGAAAGGATAACATTTTATCACCACTTTTTATTCTACTGAGCATGCCCTTGGTATAGCTTTAGATATAATTGTGGGGTTAAACATAGGAACCTCCAATTGAATACTATTTTTAGTCCACCTAGAAAAAGGTCAGTCAGATTTGCCTTAGTTCTATCCTCCACACATATGGATAGATTATAAAATTTATGAATATAATCCTTCACTATTTTTGTTTGTCATAGTTTGGCTAACTAGTTAAAGTAGTTTTTAGAAACATTATCTGATAGTGAGACATTAGTTCATTAGAGAATACTGACCATATAGTAGGAGCACCAATCTTTTTATTTTGAGCACAAAACTAATGATACCAACTAAATGGCATAGGTTATAGATATAGAGATTCCATGAACACCTTTTTAGAGCTAGGAGTTTGGTTTAGATCAAATATATTTTCAATGTGAGTGATCTAAGTGAGTGGATCCTTAACATTAAACTTATGCAAGCCCACTTTTAGTAACATTGGTAGTGTTAGTATTGATAAGAGGAGGACTAGAAGGAAAACATGGAGGCTTGTTGAATGGTAAATGAGATGAAATGGTATCTAATTATGTCCTTATCTAATGTAATTGATTTTTCATGCCATTAAACTCCCCTTGCATTATTAATATTTGATTTTGGACTTGCACATCCTTCTACATTAAGCCATGTAGATTTGACTAAATTTGAGAAATCATATTAGATTATTCAAACTCCATGTCATCTGCTAAAAGAGTTTTAGGGTTGTCTTTACCTTTCCTCCATTCGTGGGTGTTAGGACCAACCATACAAAGGCTTGATGGTGAACCTCATTTTACCCTGTTGACCCAAACTTGACCATGAATATTTTTAAATATGTTATCCTCAAATTAAAAATATCAAAGAATAAGTCCAAACTAATTTTTTCCAAGGTTTCAAAAAAATTAAATTAATTTGAAAAATTCTAAAAATTATGAGCTATAGAGCACATTTATGAAAACCCCTAAAATGGTGATAACTTTTGAAAAACAAATACAAATTAGGTGAAACTTTAATATAAGATTACTTGAATGTTTTTTAAACTCTAGTAAAACAATTATAGATAAATTATCAACCTTTTTTGAGATATATCCAAATTTCAAGATCTAGGGTTTTTGACCTAATTATGGTGTAAATCAACACTCTGATACCATTTAGAATGATATTAATTCACCAAGTAAAAATAAAATATTATATCAAAATTATATGGAAATATAGAAGAAAATATGAATAATATATTAGCCACTTTGAGGGGGTAACCTCCTAAATGCTTGCAATAAGAAATGAATACTCTAATATGATGGTGAATAACTAACCCTACCTCTTATATATATTCTACCAAGGTCATAGACATCCCATAAGCTGACCTACTAAGCATATGAAAGCATAGATAAATATAAACGAATATGCAAAAGGGTTATGCAAGACACAAGTCAGCTACACATATCCCTAGACATGCCAATAGTTAAAGGTGTATTAGATTCCATTTAGATTGAATAATGCACTAAGTATGTTTAGACACACACTAATAAATACAATTTAATATTTAATACATGATTATTTATATGTGTATCTTGATGATTGGATGTATATGGGATAATCAAGGACCATGTTTAGGTACTACGAATGATGTTTCAAACATATAGATAATTGAACATTTATATTAATATCAATAAATACATATTTGTTACACCATTTAGCACTTTATTTGGACACACAATATGTAAAAAAGGGTTGATATTAGATTTAATAAAAAATGCCATAATCATAAGCCTACCACCACCCAAAACATCAAAGGAGGTTAGAACCATCTTAGGGTATACTAGATATTATTACAAACTCATCATAAATGATGCATCTATAAGTGCACCCATCAAAGAATTGTTGAAAAAGTGACATAGCCAATTGATAGATAAGATGAGGAAGAATTTTCCATGGCTTATGTTGTACCAAGAATTTGATTTCAAATTTATGGTGAAACCTAAGAAAGTAAAGAATGGACCCAAATATCTATCAAGAATAACTACAAAGGAGAATATAGGACCGATTGAGGATGGGTTTACTATATTTAACCTCTTCTATGTGTAATTACCCCCAAAGATATGGAGGGTTTTGCATAATTTATTTCTAGTAGAGAGTTTTTGGAAGAATATAATACATTATAGAAGAAAGTATTGATGATTCAAGTATTTTATTTTACACTAATTAAAAGATTGATATATAAAAAAGGAAGAGATAAGGTATTTTTATAGTATAATTACCACATGAGTGCATAATATCTTAAGGGAATCCCATGAGGGAGATTTTAGAGGGCATAATTATATAGAAGCTACAAGAAAGAAAATATTAATAACTGGCCATCACTTTTTAAGGATGCACATTAGTACACAAAGAATTGTGACATATGATAGATGGTGAGAAAACCAAATTCTAGAGATGCGATTACTCTCCATCTATTTTGGTGGTTATCTCCATTTGATAAATGGGTAATTTATTTTATAGGTGCCATCAAACCTACGACAAGGAAGATCAATGACAAGTTCATTATTATTGGTACTGAATACATAATAATATGGGTGGAAGATGTACTCACAAAATATTGTACCATGAAGACTACTAAAAAAAAATTGTTTGAAAATATAATAAAGATTTTAGATTACCATTGGTAATAATGAGTGATCATGGTAAAAATTTCATCAATCACGTAATTGAGGAATTGCTTCACTTCCTAATCCAACATCAAATAATCACTCCTTACCATCCTCAAGAAAATGATAGTGTTGAGACATTCAACAAGGTACTAGAGAAGGTATTAACAAAAGTACGAAATACAAATATTGGAGATTGGAATACTAAGAAACCAATGGCATTATGGGCTTATCATACTACTTATAAGTGATTGACTAGTTATTGTCCTTTCTAGTTAGTTTATAGATTAGAAGTGGTAATATCAATAGAGTATATATTACCAATTTTAAGACTTATGTAACATTCAAATTGAATGAGAAATATTCCATTCAAGAAAGGTTGATATAGCTAAAAAATTTAGATGATAAGAGATTCCTAACAATGCATAATCAAACACAAGATAAAAGATGCTAGAAATCTTAACATGATAAACATATAAGAGTGAAATAATTTTAGATTGGGAATAAAGTCTTGATATATGATAAAAAGTATAAAAATTTAATAAATATATAGGATGGATTAGACCCTAAATAGTGAAAAATATTTTGGATTCAAGGTATATCAAGCTTAGAACATTAGCAAGCATGTTGAGACAAGGGCTTATCAATGGAACCTGCTTAAAAACCTACATCATAGATAAATATGATGAATTGTGGTAAAAATAAAGATAAGAAAACTAATGAGGTGACATTATCCTTCCAATTAGGTGAATTTTTATATAAGGTACAAAGGTTTCCTATACTAGATGCCTAAGTTTTGGTCATAGATTATGTCACTTCCCCATTAGGTTAACATTGTCCTCCCAAATGGGTAAGTTGAATAAGGTTATTACGGTATCCATAAAACATCAGAATGGGATAAATAATAATAATAATAGGAATCAAGACAAAAGTGATATTGATAAATAAAAACATGGGAAAAAGATAAAATAAATATTGTAAAAAATATATAAAAATAAAAAGAAGAGAAAAACATATGTAGAACCCTAAATACATATAGAACATATAAAAGGCAATAAGTAAGTTCTAGATCATGTGAAGAACTAAAATATGAATGTGTCATAAAAAATAACTTATGAAATAATTACATGGGTAAACATATGCATAAAAGCATTTAGAATTCATTCCATAGATATATAAATATAATTAAGAAAAATATTGGAGTTCAAAAGAAACTATCATGCAATGGTAATATACCATTATATTTTATAAATGGAAAATTTTGGATTTGGTACTACATACACACATAATGATAACAAGAAAAATACACATCCATGGAAGAAATGGATAAACTAAGGTGATAGAGAGAAATGAACAAAACATAGTAGTAGTGAGTCTGGTTTCCACATAATAGAGATATTAAGTAAACTAGCTTCAAATAAGCTAACACAGATAAAAAGGTAGATGGAAAGAACTAAAAATTCAAAAAATATTTTAAAATAATTACATCATAGAAGATAAGTATGAAATAAATTAATGACAAGACATATTATTACACACCAAAACAAGTGAAGAGAAGGATTGAACATAAATAATAAATGAGATTAATTGGATTAAAATAGCTCATTATGATTAATGGCTAGATCAAGTGGGATATAAATCAAGGTTTCCACTAAAAAAAATTACAAAATTGTTTGAATACCAACACTCTAAAAAAATTTCTTGAACGAAGTGTTTATACTTTATTCAAAAATAATTAATTAATTACTTAGACAAAGGAAATGATGGATATCCCTCATGGGGTTGTGGATGAATAGATTAAACAACCCAAATAAAATAAGAATTCCATCAAATGAAAAAAATTGGATCCCTTGGGCACATTTTGAAAGTCCCTTCTCTCATCACACATGTAGAAGATGCCTAATGATACATTAAAACACATTTGGAAGAAATTGAGTATACAAATTTGGAAGCAAAAAGAAGTGTGATGATGAAAGTAAACACTTAAACCAAAAAATTGAAATATAGAAAAGAGTATAGATTCATTATTAAGATAAATATAGATGCATGGATTTAGTTTCCATACTTTGGCATGATGATAAGCATGACCAAGGTGTTATTGAATATATCACATGAATATCTATTTTTTAATCTAGATTAACAATATTGTATCACATTAGATGTGGTTCACATACTTACATGCCTTCTACATGAATGTTATTTCACCCATAATTATGATTATAATACAAATGTGATTATCATCTCCCTAACCATGTTTATTATAAAAAAACTCAATAAATAATCTTTATAGATTAATAAAATTAAGGATTTAAAGATTTTATTTATAACAAAGGCTATCACTTAGAAGGTTTACTACACAAATAGGCATGAATCAATAACATAAATGATAATATAGATAATAAATGACATGGTATCCACTAAAATGCAATATGACTTGAATACCACCTTGCATGAATAATTCTCAAAGAATTTTTAGAAAAAAATTAAATGTAAAATTGTTTATGACTTCTGTTATGGCTCACTTTTATTAGTTATTTCCATGTACTTTGCACACATTATCCTCAAACATGAAGGGTAGGTAGAATGGAGTCTATATTCCCCCATAGGGGCATAAATAGTAGATATAATGAAGGGAATCCATATGATACATGTATAATGTTTTTTGCAATGGGATAAAATAATTAAGAGTATGGTTGAGGAAATATTTTGAATTTCAAAGGAAATTTCCAAAAAATATTACATAGAAGTCAAATTTACTATATATGTAGACAACATTTTTATGGATCCAAATGTTATAAAAGAAATACCTATTCCACATTTGCCTTATGAAGTAAGTAATGAACAAGTTGAGTTATTCATTATTAGAGCTATAAGTCTACCACCAGATCTTAGGGCATAATAAAATTTTAGTGAGCTAGGGATGAGTTCCCAACAAGATGATGAAGATGATGAGGCCCCCAAAATATGATACACATGGAGAGTTAGAAGAATATCAACCTCAAACCAGTACCCATATATCCTATAGAATATGAAAACAAGTGATAAAATTATAAACACTCAATAGAGAAAAAGAGGAGGAGGAGGATAGGAATACATTCATATTTAGAGATTCTACCACTTGGGAGGAGTTGGGAGAAGAAGAGATGGTATAAAAATGGACTCCCACTTATTCCCTATAAAAAATTAAAATATCACCTAAAGAGGGGTTGTCACCAAGAACCAAAAGAAAAATTTAGACTCTAGAAGAATAAGAGGGGTGACCTACAACATATCTAGCAATTGGCCAAACTTTTTTAAAAATGAATAGATGGAAAATAGGGTGGATTTCATCTCTACAATTAGATGTTAAGGGTAAGAAGAATCATAAATTATTCAAACCAAATTACCAAGGTAAAACCCTTATGACATATTGAGAAATTGAGTCATTTAAACTAGGGGATGGAAAAAAGACAAAGGTTGATGAAGAAAGAGAGGTAAATACATAGGTACATGATTTAAACACTTTATTAGGAATGTGAAACAATAAGGGTGGGATGCATAAGGTGGATATCCTACATAAAAATTTAGATAATTTAGGGGAAAATAGGGTGGTCATAACAAGCTTGGACTATATTAGCATTGGTCTATATGATCTAGTTGATACCGTATAAAACCGTCTAGATTATTTATAAGATATACTAATACATACTAAGGAAAGAATCCAAGAGACCAAGATGAATATTCATAAATATAAAGAGGAGACCCTAAGAAAATCTACTATGGAATCATGGATGTATATTCTAGACCAAAAAGACTCATGAAACTCTAATATATGGAGTTGTGAACAAATTACATGATCAATCTAGTCTCTAAATATTTAGAAAATAAAAAATAGCTATAAAAATTGAAAGATATTTAAGAATAGATCATTCAAAAATATAAGCAATTGGAACAAAAACTTGTAGAAGAAACCAAGAAAATCGAGGAGATTATAGATTTAGCCACTCGTTAGTCTAGATAATTGTTTGAAAAAAAGATAGAAAAAGGAAGCAAAGAGGAAAATAATATAAAAATAAGAATAAATAAAAATAAAATTATAAGTATAAATAATTTAAAATTTAAAAAAAAATGAAGAAAATAAAATAAATGCCTAAGAAGAGAGAGAAGTAAAAGAGGAAACACAAAAAAACATGTAGAAGATGAGAATAAAAAGAAGGAACATGATAAACAAAGGAAAGAAGAGGAACAAAAAAATAAATAGGTAGAAGAGGAAATAAAAATACAAGAAATAAACAAAGGAAAATGAAAAATGAACATAACAAATAGATGGTAGAAACAAAGTGGAAAGAGTAGGAGAAAAAGTGGTAACAAGAAATGGAAAAGGAAATAGGGACATAAAAGAAACAAAATCTAGAATAATAAATGGAAGGAAAAATAGGTTAGCGTAAGTGTAGAGGACACCACCCAAGTTGTTTCACATGAAACTATAAGTACAATGAGGGTAGGTTAGATCATTACCAAAACCCCTATGGATCCACTAACATGAATCAAGGTAAAATTGGTAAAACATAAACAATAGACTTCCACTATTCTAGTTATTTCAAGATCTCTTCAGCCTACTAAAGGAGGGAAAATTATGGTATCTCTACAAAATCTCACCCTGAATGATAAATATATAGTAGGAAAGACTCTCATATAGAGCTCTAGAGGGTATTGGATGACAAGGTGTGTCAACTTGGAAGAAGGCATTAAGAATATTTTGTTTTCCTTGACCACCACATGACCATAATTTGATCTAAATACAACTCTTACAATAGAATAAAAGGTGGTGGATATAATGGATAATTTTATTACTCATGTAGGGGACATGGTGGATAAAAGCCTCATAAAAATAAAGATATAAAAGAGTATAAACAAAAACTACTAGGACCACTTATATGAGAAAATTAGGATAATAGAATAAATAAAAAAACACAAGTGGGCATTATGAAGGAAAAAATAGAAGTTGCAACCACTTAATTTACTTATTCACTCAAATATTCTCTATGGATAAATAATAATAAAAAGGATTTGGATGAAATAAAAAAATATCCAAGTGTAGCTCAACTAGCTTCAGACCTCAATGCATACCTTCAATAATGGAACATGTTAAGATTATGTCATCATATGAGTATTTTAAATAAAAATAAACAAAACAAGTATATATCTCTGAGGAAATGGAGGAATATGATGAGTTCTTGAGAAAAAAATGGATAAAATAGAGATACACATCAAAACTCGTACAAACTACCTGGGCTTATTAGAAAATCTCCAACGATGAATGACATAGTCATGGTAGCAAAAGAAAACATTATTATATAAACCAAAAAAGGTCATTATTGATTGGGATAATTTTTCCAAGACTATGATGATTAAATAAAAGAAGTATTTTCCTAAAGAAAGGGATCTAACTGCAAGAACTCAAACTTCTTTTGAAGTAGGTCCAATTTTTTTACACTTAGGTGAATTTAGTAATTTTTGATACCTATCAATAATTGGAGTTATTTTAAGGATGAGACAAAGGTAAAAAAAATTGGAAAATTTTGGAAGGATTGTCTATAAACTAGAGGACCATGCTACATAGACCATAAATCTATTTCCATTATCACAACAGCATGACACTCCTTAGGCTGATAGAATAGAAGATTTCACTGAGTAGATGTTGCAATAAGAAATAATGCCTTGTGGAGACAAAAGATGACTAGATTGGAGATAGGGTATGTCTCAAAAAGGCATGACCATTAAAATTTGTTGTATTTAGTCATTATTTATACCACAACATCATAATATAGAAGATATCGCATAAAAAATAGAAGATATAGATAGGAATTATAAGAGGTTATAGAGAAAAATAAAATTTGTAATTTATTAAGGTGATATAATGTAAAGAGATATATAAACATTATATTTGGCAGTTAATATAAATATATAAGAAATATTAGGAGTTATTATATACTATGTGATTTACTATGAATATAAGCACTATTTATTTTTTAGTTTATGTTAAATATTCTAACCAAATACTAGCACTTACATCACATTAGTGTAACTAAATCTAACCTCTATCAACATAAGTTATTTGTAGCCAACAACTTCAGATTTTATGTCCACATAAAAATTAGTGGTTGGGTTTGCAGGGTTCACAATGAGACTTACATTTTCCTAATTACACCATTTCAGACCAAATTAGAATTTAATGGGGTGATCATGCACAATTATGCCTATAATTGTTTCTATTTTATATAGTAGTAATTGAATATGGTGTTTTAATGTCTCTTTTGGCCTCTTAAGATTATCATTCACACCACTTTACCATGAATTCAAACAAATTATGGTGATCACACAAAAAATCACCCCAAATTATCCCCATTTACCCTAATCACAAATGATTATGGTGTTTTTTGGTCACTTTTGGCATATAAGGGGCCTAATCGTAAGTAAATTTGGCATAAATGGTGGTTGGGTACAATGGTTTCTAAAATTTAATTTTGACAAACCTAGAATTCCTAAAAATGTCAAGAAACATAGAAGGCCCTAAAACCTAAAAAAATGACTACAAGTTCTCCCAAAATCAACATCAGTTACAAAATTTATGTGTTAACATCCTTAGGTTCAATTATAAAATCTTAAAAATGACTATGTACTAACCATATTAGATTTTGAAAAACTATCTTTTAAATCATAACTCGGTGGCTGTGAGACTAATTATTGAAGATGCAGAGTGAAGCTAAATTATTTTATTTAATAAAATAAATTTAAATTATAAGTTTAAATTTACATTTTTACATTTATAAGTTACCTTTATATCCCTTATACTTTATAACATAACATTTATGTTATAGATTATAAGTAATATAAATGTAACTTATACACGTAACAATGTAAATGCCAACTTATACTTTAAATTTATTTTAATAAATACACCTATACCTTTCAGATCTTCAACTTACCTAATTTAAAGCCCTTTCACATTACATAATACTAAAAAATGTGTGCATGATATAGTACATATGTATTTTACTGTGTACATAATTTAGCTAGTAATATTTATAGCATGTACATGCTTTAGGTTTGGATATCCAAACCTAAGAATTGTCCCTACATAACTAAATTTTTTTAGTTCTTGAAAATAATAAAATTCAAATTTAGGCATGATAAAAACTATGAATTTTACCTATAGATTTCATGAAACTATGACTACAACATCGAGTACACTCTCATCTCTCTCTCTCTCTTTATATATATATATATATATATATATATATATATATATATATATATATACATATACATATATATACATATATATACATATACATATATATATATATATATATATACATATATATATATATATACATATATATATATATACATATATATATATATACATATATATATATATACACACATATATATATACACACACACACACACACTTATATATACATATATATATACATATACATATATATATACATATACATATATGTATATATATATATATGTATATATATATATATATATATATATATATATATATATATATATATATATATATATATATATATATATAATTGACCACTTTAAGGTTTCCATCTATGTTGATTTATAAGTAAGTATTTTATTCTAATATATGCTGCAACTATACATGTTTATATTTATCTATGTATCTTTCATTTCATTCATCCAGTGGAAGAACATTATATGGTTCACAAACTATACTGAATTTGATACAAATTAAAAAAAAAACTATATTTATGATTTTTTTGAGGTATTTAGGGGGCATATAGTCATTTATCTAGGTCTTATAAATTTAAAGATATATTTACTTCTAAAATTATTAATGAAACATATAATGTGTTTGTGTTTCAAACTAGATGATCTTATCTAACTTTTCACACAAGGGTTTCAAAAAAACATTAAATGATGCTAAAAAAATAAGGGGACACATAACCAACTATCTACTATGTTTTTTATAAAAAAATAGACTTCATATTTTAATTTTAGATGTTTAAACTACTTATACATGACAATTGAAAAAAAAAGCTTTATAAATTAGAATTGACTTGATATAATTCATGTTCATAAATCATCTTCAAAGTTTAGGTATAGCCATCTAAAATAATAAGTAGAATTTGAGGTTTATCATTTTTCAAGAAAAAAATCCCACTTAAGATCCATTTTGGCTCCCCAGTTTCATGGACTTACTCCTTGGAGTATTATAATGTAGGAAACAATCAATAATTAGACAAGGGTGATTGGGGTTAGCTCGGCCCATTACATTTCCCCCATTTTTTTAGGTTTCTAACTCTCACAATCACACTTAGGGATTCAAGACAAAAGAGGCTAATTTTTGTATTTATGTACATCATTAGGGCATGGGATTGTAAACACAAAGAATCAAGTATAGTTTTATGTGGTCATGCAATCACATTTCCCTAATTTCACATAGGTCAATGTTGAACAACAGGTCATTATTAACCAACTATATTGATCTGATCTTATGGGTGTGACCCAATATAGACAATGAATAGTTATTAAACCAAATGAACCACATGCTTTCATATCACTAATTATCACTTATAGAATAAGTCACAATTATACAATCAACAAAAAAATCTAAGTATCATGATCTCTTAAATAATTTATATATTTAACACATGCCTTTATCAAATTAGAATAATCAATCTCAATTTTTAACATTTAGATTTATGCATGAATGTCACATCTATTTGTAGACAATATTTTATGATTATATAACACCTTAGTCTTTTACACTTGGAAAACTCAGACCTTGGTTATTCCTATCATTTATTTACCTTTCATGTTGCCACCAAAAGTCTCACATCTACTCCATCTTTGTGCCCTTGGGCCTATATCACTTAGTCTAACCATCTTATGTTGATGACCTAGGTATTTTATCTTGTGTAGAATTCTTGAAATGTACATATCTTCAATTTTTACAAGTTCTAAACATGTACCTATTCTCTTACTCCTTAGACACTAATGTTTTTGTTAGAAAGCAGTGTTGACATTACTATCCTATCTTGGCATAAGTGTCTAGTTCCCTAAAATCATATAATTTTAAAATGAAATGTATCCTAATGGTTAGACTGAGAGATTTAATATGAGTTATTACTCCTAAGGGATTGATATAAGTATAATATCAACTCTCATTCATTTCTCACCTAGATATACATAGTAAAATATCAAAGAGCATTCAAATAACACTCAATTAAACAAAGCTTCCCTATTTATTCATATTTACATAACAGTCAAAGGGACTACACATATATATTTCTAAAGTAATAAATAAGTATCACAATAGCCTAATTTGCCAAGTTACAAACTAGGTTACTATTATACTTACTTTACACATTTTGTATGATTCACACATAATCCAACACGTAGGGGAGAGCTACATTAGTTTGAGGCCCTCTTTGGAGTATTGGATATTTATTAATCATCTTTTGATAGTGGGGTCATTGGGTTTAGATCAATATCATGTGCCTGCCAACCCATTTTTACCCAAGGTCACATTAAAGATGAAAAGCTAGGGTTTTGCCATTTCACAAGGAGTAACTATCAATGACCTATATTTGAATACACTAGAGCAAAGGAAAAATAAAACTTAAAAGCATTTAGGTGGTCATATCCTATTTTAACTAATATTTTATATAGGACACTGACATTGAACCTAAATAGTAGCATCAATGCAACCATCCTAGGGTGACATTGCTATCCAAAGAGTCAGAGGTGTTAAATCCAAAATTGATGATTATTCCAAAATATCTTTCCCACTTGATTTTATCTTGTTTTAGATATAGATTGAAATTAGTATTAGAACAAGAAAAGTGCTTCACTTGTTTTTCATTTCTATATTCATCATAGTTGTACTTTCCATATTTAGACTATTTCAGCAAAATAAATTTAGTGTATGGTTATATCTAAGTTTAGCATTTAAATTAACCTACTATAGATCTAATTATAACCCTCATACCATTTCATTTCTATATAACCACTCAATAATCTAGATAACCCATATCTATATCCATTTTAGGGTTAAATATTTGGTGAACCCAATTCATGTGAATGCATTTTTTATTCATAGGTTTTTCAAGAAGTTAGGGTTTTATATTGTTGTAATTTTTACTTTCTTACTTATACTATTTGTCATGTAACCTAGGCATAGCCCTAGATTGGGAGGTGTGCCTATTGAACGTATTGAGCTTCCTCTTAGACAATCTATGATGTCTCAAACCAATGAGGGATCTCATACCTTGGATCATGATGATACTTATGTTGACAATAACCAAAATACTAATAGGGTTATCATTGAAGAAGATTATGATAATGAAAACCCGAAAACAAATGAAAATGGGTAAATATACCATGATCAAGTGCATGCAATTGTATTATTTTATGGGTGCATTCAATAAAACCATAAATATATTGATGAAATTTTAAAAACTATAATTGATTTTAAAAAATCCAAAACTATAGTAGAAACATCCCTCTCCTTAAACACATTACAAATAAATATATCTAGTGGGGGAATGGGTTATGTGTTTAAAGCTTTGTTCCTTGAAACTATTATTAATACATATATTATGGAATTACCTATTGTTTCAAAACAAATACTAGTTTCAATTCCTAGTACTACTCAAAACATGTTTTCATCCCATTTGATGACTACTCAACTTGTTAATCTAAATCCCACTAGGCCTACAATTCAATCATTCTTTAAAATTATAAAAACCTTGGAAGTCAAGATTAAAAACATTGAAGAAAAGACTTTAAAATCCCCTCATGATATAGATTTATAATATGTGTTGCATAATACTCTTTCAATTGAAATATCTTTGCACCCTTTGCAAACTAGATTTGTTGCACCTAAATTCATATTTTATGATGGTAAGGGTGATCTTGAATAACATTTTTGAACATTTTATGTGGCATGCCTTAACTATTCTTCCAATGATAAAATTTAGACCAAAATATTTCGAAAAATCCTCAAGGACTATACTTTGAGGTGGTTCTATGATTTACCTATATAATCCATAAAAGAATTCAAACATCTTGTAGACTAGTTCTTAACAACACTATTTTTTTAGGGATGTAGGGTACAATATGTTGATGTTGAATGCATTCTTGTTCAAATTATGTTATCATTTAAGTGTTGAAAAAATCTCTTCCATTATCTATTTTAGGACTTTGAATTTTTCTCTCTAATAGGTTTTAAACAATGGCCTTGAAAAATCTGAAGTGTTCAAAGACTTAGTTTTTATTTTTTAGAAAGTAGACCCAATTTTTTATGAGAGAAATCATTAATGAATTTAAGCACATATTTATGTTTTTAAAAATAAACATTGGGAAAGGACATAATTTCATTGTAAACCAATTATAACATATCACTTTCCCTTAAGGATTTACCTTTGGGAAATGGATCCTTGTGTCACTTTCTAAGTGCACAACCTAGACAAAATCCATCTTTGAATGAAACTTGTGGCAAACCAACAACCATATTGCATAATAAATTCCTATAATGAGTGATAGTTGAGATGACTAAAATACTCATGCAAAATTTTACTCAAGTCATTAACATGTGAAATAATGACATGTGAAGGTTGAGTTAACATAAATTATGAAATATACAACATTTTTGAGAAGGTAATATCCTTTCCATTAACATTTCTGAAAAGGTTTTTGATGCCCAAATTGCCAAAATCAAACAAGGAACTAATGAACCTATAAATGAATATGTCTTGATATATAATACAATGATAACCAAAATGACCAATCTTATGGTATATAAATAGTTACAAGATATATTCAATAAAATTTTACTTTCTCTTTTAGATGAGTCCATTATTTTCAAGAATTTCAAGTCTTTTTTTGACATATGCCATGTTGTACAGACCATGAAATGAAGCTTATGTCATTGAATAAGGTCAAGAATGAAGAAAACATACCATTTACATCTCTATCTATTACTAAATTCATAATTAAACCAAGTTATAAGGTAAATCTTATTAAGCCTAAAAATGAAACAACCATCATGGTTAACATAGTTTCATAATAGCCTAATTATTTTGTCCTATCTAATGTACCAAGGAGATAATTTACATATTTATCCAAGTCCCCAATTTCATTAATTTTGTAGTTCCTATAGTTCCAACTTATATCTCTTCCTCATCTTATCAAGGTTGATATGAGTTTACCTATACCTAAAGGATATGATGGGAATGATTATTATGATTATCATCAAGGAATAGAAAATTCTATATGCAGATGCTTTACCTTGAATCATAAGATACATGATCTTATCAATGACCAAAAAATTATATTTGATGATCCTCCAAAAGAGTTGGGTTCACAACTTGGTGAGCACCATAAATAGAAAATATTTAACAATAGTTTACAAGACCATTCTAATGAAGAAACAAAATTCCAAATGACATATAATACACACCCTCCTTGATAACATTATGGGTACCCACTAGATGGGGTTATCTGTACTTAAACATGACATACTGGTTCTTATGGTTCAAAGACCTTCTATTACCTTTTGATGAAAATGAAATTAAGGATTATGAATATGATATTCATTCTCTATGCATTCAATCATACATTGATAAATACCTCATACATAGTGTTATTATTGATAATGGTGAAAGAAAAAATGTTCTCACCATGACATTACTTATGTACTTGGGTTATAGTCATAATGATTTACATCCATCTACTAGATCAATTAGACAATTTGATGGGACCTCCTATAAGGTTCTTGGTGAGATTTACCTACCATTACAAAATGGTCTCACACATGTGGTTACTACTTTCTTAGTTATACCTTCCACATGCATCTTTGATATGTTATTGGGATGACCTTAGATACACACTTTTTGAGTAGTACATTTTATAGTGCATGGGTGTGTGAAATAGATTCATACCAATCGAGTAATCACAATTTATAAAATTCCATATGAGCATAATCTTAAAAAAAAGAAACTTATACCTATATAAATATCTATCAAGAATACAAAGGCTAATTCACTGCAAAAGGGTAAGAAATAAGTAGTCCCATTTACTAGATAGCTAGTATTTGAGAGACCATTACATCATAGACATATCATGGATTCCATGTAATCCCAATATTATACTACACACCATGTTTAGATGTCTAGATCACCTCAAAATTTACATATTGTTGATATACCAAAGAAACAAACAAGCACACAATTATGGGTTCCAAAAAACCCTATTACTATTACTCTTATTATTGTTTCATGACCACAAAGTCCTGTTTTACATATGTAGAGCAACATCGATACCAAAATGATAGATATTACACCTATACATGATCTTCAACAACATAATTAGAGTATATAATAGATTCACAATGGGGAGATTTCTATGACCATCCATTGGATGGCATCATAAGATGATCTTTCCTCTTAAAATATTCTAAAAATACCAAAAAATATACAAAATTATAAAAACACTTTTTGGAACCTACATGCTACATTGGATCATTGAAATCCATGTGTTAGTTACATGTTGATGGATGACATGCTCAATTACTCCTACATACACATATGTGTCACACTTCTACTTATATGTGATACAAACATACAAAGATACATGATACATTCATATTTTGAATGTTGGGATTTCCTTCCACTCATGTCATATGGACATTGGAGACATCCACTTATTTGATCTTAATACACAGGTTATATGATTTGATGATCACTCTACATTATCATGTTTAAGCTCACATATGTACTTACACATGACTATTATCCATGATTACATCTTACAAATGATACTTGATATGCTATAGACTTGACATATTTTAATAACACATTGGATCAATGAGATACTATGACATGTTATGTTGGTTTCTTATTATTTAATTTATGCACTTCTTTGAGTGTCTTCCCTTGCTATTGTCTTGGTTTTTTGATAATTTGAATAAGCACTTTTCCTTGTAGACCCTGTGCCTACGTATGATTTCTTTAAAATTTGAATATGTCATTTTTTATTGTATGGACATTTGAATATGATATTATTGATTTTAGGAAAATTTAACTAAGTCATGTACCTTAAATTTTGAGATATTTGAACACGCCCTTGTTTATAGTATCTTTGGACCATTGACTTTTGAATTACTTTTGAGTGATCTTGTGTGTATACTTGTCTACTTTTTGAGCTTGTATTTCTATTATATAAATATTTCCATGATATTTATCATGAATCTTAGGCCTAAATGTGATCACATTGGTTCTATGTGCTTCAGTGATACATCTACCTAGATATGTTCCTTTTATATGTTACATGGTTATATTTACAGATTATATAATTGTCTTATCATTTTGAGGTGAGGTAACCACCAATTCTTATTTTTACCTTACATAAAGGGAGAGGGATATTAGTGGGGGAATTTCATAAAGACATGTTCTCTACATTTTTCATAATTGATATATTCTAGTGGGGGCATGCTTTTAAAGCATTTTATCCACACTCATTTAGTATTTAGTACTTGTATCAGTTTCTAGATTACATTGGGGTCTTGTTTTGGAAGCATGTTCTCTACACTCATTCTCTACACTCATTTAGTATGTGGTACTTATATAAATTTTTAAATTTAGTGGGGGAATTCCATATGGCCATGGCTTTCACACATTCAAAATTTTGAGATTCAGTGGGGGCATGCTTTGGAAACATGTTCTCCACACATATTAAGTGTTCAACATATATAGTTAACAATGGGGGCATGTGTTATAAATATTTCCTCTGCATTGATACTTATATAAATTTTCATATTTATCCATACATACTAGGGTCATGATTTTTGATTATTCCCTCCACACTTACATAATCATCTAAACTGGCCAAAATACATAGTTATATGATTTAGATTCACAGTTGTGGAAATTATACATTGGTACTATTGTGATACATAGTTTTAACATGAGACATATCTAAGGTGTGTATGTTATGAAAAATGTGCCTAATATTATAAAAAACAAATCATTTTCAGATTCCCAAAATATTTTATGGACTATTACCATATCACAAACTTTTTCATATTGATACCCTAAGGACTTTTATGGATATTTATTGATCCAATCTACTGCAATAGTTGGTTCACCTTTTAGTATGTTGAGATGATAAAATCAATCAATCTTGCTAATTTTTTAGGTTGTACATGATCATCCAACCTTGCTAGGTTATAAGTATCATTGGGTTTCATAGTTGAGTTAATCTCAACTTTTAAGTGGTGTAGACAATATTTTATGATTATATATCACCTCAGTCTTATACACTTGGCAAACTCAGACCTAGCTTATTTCTCTTAGTTATTTACCTTTCCCACTTTTATAATTCTTACATCTACTCTATCTTTATGACCTTTTGATTATATCTCTTAGTCTAACTAGTCTTATGTTGATAACCTAGGTCTTCCATCTTTTACAAAATACTTAAAATGTATTTATCTTCCATCTCTACAAGTTCTAAACATGTACCTATTCTCTTGCTCCTTAGAGGCTAACAAATATGATAGATAGTATCATAGATGTTAGTTTCCTAACTCGATGAAAGTGTTTAATGCCCTAAAGTCATCTAGTTTACAAATTAAATGTATCATAATGGTTGGCCTAAGTAAATGAATGCGAGTTAAGTTATTTAATGTGAATTATTACACCAAATGGATTTCTATCAATACAATATCAACCCTTATTCATTCTTCACTTAGATACACCTAGAAAAATGACCAAAGACTATTCAAAGAGATTTAAACTGAATAAATATTCTATATTTATTTCTATTTACATATCATTCATAGGTATTGCACATCTATAGGTTTGAAGTACTAAAGGAATATCCCAAAAATTGATTTGCCAAGTTACGAGCTATGTCACTATTGCACTTAATTTACACATATTATATGATTCACACACAATGCAACACATAGTGTAAAATTACATAAGTTTGAGGCCCTTATCAAAGTATTGGTTATGTATTTAATGTATATTAATAATGGGGTCATTGGGGTTAGCTCAATATTATGTACCTACTAACCCATTTCCCCTAAGGTCACATTCAAGATGAAAAGCTAAGGTTTTTCCATTTCATAAGGAGCAACTATCCATTACCTAAATATGAATGAATTAGAGTGAAGGAGAAGTAAAACTCAAAAGTATCCAAGTGGTCACATCTTGTTTTAGTAGATATTCCATATAGGTCACTAGTGTTGAATCCATATGGTAGCATGAACACAATCATACTAGGCTAGTGCTATCTTGAGAGCTAAACTTATCAAATCCATATTCTGATGATTATTCTAAAATATCCTTCCCACCAAATTTTAGATTTTTCTAGATCTAGAATTCAAATAACATTAGAAAAAGATAATTACTTCACTTCTTTATCATTTTTATATTAGTATAGTTGTATTTTCCATATTTAGAGTATCTTAGTATAATAAATTTAGTGTATGATTATATTTGAGTTTAGCATCTAATTGGCCTTATATATATATATATATATATATATATATATATATATATATGATTATCACCCTTTTTACATTTAATTTATATATACCCCTTTTTATAATCTAGATAACCCCAATCTAGATCCATTTTAGTGTTAAACATTTGGTGAACTCAATGTGAATTGAACACACAACCTTGTTCCTTGTATGCTTTCATTAACATTTTCATATGTCATTTTTTGTTGTATGTACATTTTAATATGTCATTCTTGATTTTATGGACATTTTCCTAATTCATGTCCCTTTTATTTTGAAACATTTGAATATGCCCCTTATTTAGGGTTTTTTTTTATCATTGCCTTTTGAATTTCTTGTGAGTGCTCTTGTGTGTGCACTTGTCTGCCTATTAATTTTATACTATTACTATCTAGATGTTTCCATGATATTTATCATATATCTTAAGCCTATATGTGATCAAATTGGTTTTATGTGCTTCAATGTTATATCTACCTAGATATGTTCCTTCTATATGCTACATGGTTACATTCATATATTATACAATTATCTTATCTTTTTGGGGTGAGGTAACTAAAAATTAATATATTTAACTCACCTCAAAGGGGGGTAATATTAGTGGGGAAATGTTATAGAGAAATGTTCTTGACATTTGGCACAATTTTTAGATTATATTGGGAGCATGTTTTGGAAGCATGTTAACCACACTCATTCAGTATGTGGTACTTATATCAAATTTTAAGATTTAGTGGGGGCATGATTTAGAGGCATGTTATCCACACTCATTCAATATGTAGTAATTATACAAATTTTTAGATTCAATGAGGGCATGATTTGGAGGCATATTTCTATACTCATTTAGTATGTAATATTTATATCAGTTTATAGATTCAATGGGGGAATGTCATATGGACATGGTTTCCACACATTAAAAGTACCTAGATTTATTGGGGCATGATTTAAAATCATGTTCTCCACACTTATTAAATATATGGTACTTATATTAGTTCTCATATTCATTGGGTGCATGCTTTGGAAGCATGTTATCCACAACTATTTAGTATTAAGCATATCTAGTTTACAGTGAGGGCAAGTTTTAGAAACATGTCCTCTAAATTGGTACTTATATCAATTTTTAGATTTATCCACACATAGTGGGGGCATGATTTTTAATCATTTCATCAACGTTTACATAGTTATCTAAATTGGCTGAATCACATGATTATACAATTTAGTTTCATAGTTGTGTAGAATTATATACATTGGTACTATTATATACATATTTTTAGCATAAGACATAAATGAGGTGCATATACTATACAAAATATGCCTAATAATAAAAAATATAAATCAATTTTAGATTCCAAAAATATTTAATGGACTATTATCATATCATAGAGTTTTTCATAATAATACCCCTAACTTTTATTGACTTTTATTTAGCCAATATACTATAGTAGTGGGTTCACCATTTGGTATGATGGTGGTGATAAAATCACTAAATATTTCCAAGTTTTGAGGTTTGAATTGATCATACAACCTCAAAAGGTTATAAGTATCATTGGGTTACGAATTTGAGCTAATCTTAACTACTAGGTAGAAACTCACTTTTGCTCCAAAATTAGGGGCATGCGCTTTCTAATATATCTCTTTCTCTATCTCTTTAGATATATGAACTTTAAATATTTATCCCAATATTAGTTTTATATCCTTGTAATGATAAATGTTTTTAAAAACAACTTGTTAATAGACACGATGGTTACATAGACACACATGTCAGTCACTAGCAAAGCACTCAAGTTGGGCACACACAAACACAAGGTGTGCATACACACCCAGGTACACATTCAATTCATTTAAAATAGTAATTTCATTACTATATTAAAGGTTAAAAATGTAGATGAAATTTTTTGATTATATAAAACTTTAATTTTGTACACTAGGAAAACTCAGACCTTAGTTGGTCCTCTTCATTCTTTATCTTTCCCACTTCCATAAGTCCTACATCTACTCTATCTTTGTGCCCCTTGGAATATATCTCTTAGTCTACCAATATTATGTTGATGAATAGGTCTTCTATCCTTCCCATAATGCTTAAAATGTACTTATCTTTTATATCTATAAGTTTTTAAATTGTACCTACTCTCTTTTTTCCTATACACTAATGTCTGAGATAGACAATAGTATCAAAGTTAGTGTCTTGACCTGATGCAAGTGTCCATTGCCCTAAATTCATCTAATTTTAAAATTAAATATATCATAATGGTTGGCATAAGTGATTTAATGTGGTTTATTACTCTAAATGGATTGATATAAATACAAGATCAACCCTCATTCATTGCTCACTTAGCTACACCTAGAAAAAAGACCAAATAACATTTAAAGAGAATTCAATTGAAAATCTTACCTATTTAATCCTATTTTCATACCAATCATAGGGACTTCATATCTACAACTTTGAAGTATTAAAGGATAATCCCAAGATCTTGATTTTACAAATTACAAACTAGGTCACTATTGTAATTAGTTTGCACATATTGTATGATTCATACAAAGCTAATATGTAAGAGATAACTACATTAGTCTAAGGCCCTATTCAGAGTATTGGATATGTAGGCAACATCCTTTTATAGTGTCATCATTAGGGTCATCTTAACACTATGTTCACCTTAACACATTTTAATCCAAGATCACATTGAAGATAGAAAGCTAGGGTTTTTCAATTTTACAAGGAGTGACTATTGTTAGAAATGATAATATTTATAATTTATGTAGGATATCTCTTACAAAACCATTACCACAAAAAATATTGGACATCATGCACATAGACAAGAATTATGCAAAAGTGAGTCTCCATTATTTTATTAAAGAATAATACACAATATGTAGTTTTTTCTCTTCACCAATCTAGGAGAAGTATTAGGAGTGACTATTAAATAGGCATAATATGTTGTTATGCATACCAGATAATTTTTTGGGTGAAACCAATATTAGTTGATATGGAATGTTCTCATGCACAAAAGAGGTGTGAAAATAATCAACACATAACAACTAATTAACTAAATCCCAATCAATATTAACTTCACAAGTGAGTGTTAACACTTAATCCAACACCCTACCTTAAACAAAAAATAAGGAGTAATAAAATAGAAATCAAAGAGACTGAATGGTTCCCAAGAACAAGACCTGATCAAGTACCCATGTATAAATCATAGTGAAATACAAAGTGTCCCTATGGTAACCAATCCATCTTATCAGAGTACATGGATGTTGAGTCAATGTAACCACCAAGTTAAATAAGAATCAATAATCTATACAAGGCTCACTCTATAAGAAAATGAATAACAAAACTAAGGAAAATAATTACCATGGATGAAATGTGTCACCACAAGGTACCCAAAAAATAGTATAATTATAACGAAGGTGGATAGAAAAAATGATAAAGGCAAACCAAGAAGTATTACTCAAGATCTTACATAATTTTATATTTTGTATACTTGATGGAGTAAATCCCATAAAACAAAAGTGAACTCAATCAACTACCCAAAAATAGAGAATGTGGTGTGTCAAGGACTAATAAGGAACACAACACCTAAAGCAGTATATGCACACAATAACCCCATAATGTTGAAGTGGGTGTAATGACTCAAAAAACATATATTTATGATTGGGTCAATCCCACTAATAAACACTAAAATGCTGATATTGGGCTTCACCAAACTAACTACTCTTTATAAGGAGATAAAACTCCACAACAAATCTAAAGGAGACTATCAACATCAAAGATATAGATGTAAATATCTCAAAAATAATTTCCATGGTGGTGATGGGATAGTTAGCAACATAAGAGTAAAATTGTCAATATGGATCATACAAACATGAATAAAAAACTCCATTACTCTTAGTGTGACTATAAACAAAAGCCCCATATAATAATAATATCTCCAAGTAATGTAATAAAGTCCAAAATTCAATCAAGCTATACTAGATGACATCTATGAAATGAGAGATGTAGGCTCCAAAAAACACATCTACCTAACAAAGAGATCAAATATCCAAGGAGCATCAAAAGGTAGGAGGAGCAATGTGTGGTTGAATAAGATGAATGGTGGAGGAACTTCACTTGTATATTTCTCTCAAATAATTATATTAATGCCACCAATAATGATAAAAAATCTAACCTAAATGAACACTAATAGTAGATGAAGATGCTTTCACATATGTGGGTATAAAGTCCACAATAGAATATATTGAGTTAACATCTAAGTAAGTGTCAGGTAGATCATGTGTGACCACTATAATCATAGTTTTTTAGGCTTGAGTGAGGGTGTATAAGATCCCATATGTAAATCACTATCCTCACAAAGCGTGGAGCAAACAAAAGATGGATCTCTATCAAAAGATCCCAATGAAGATGACACACCTACATGATAACCAATGTCATGCTAAGAAATCTTTTTAACATGATAGATAGGTAGATCAATGCCCTATATATGATTCCTAATCACTACCAAGTCCTAAGTAACCCATTGATCATATGGCCTCTTTCCTAGCACTTCAAGAATAAAACAAGAAAATTGTAATGCTAAATTATCTTCTATGCTCCCTGATTCATGAAAAGGATACCCAATAGAGATACTAAACTAGGTATTGAAATATGTATGGTCAATGCAATCAAATAAAATATATTGACCTTTAAAAATATTAAACTAGGCATACACAAAGAGAGAGATAAGTCATTGAGCAATGGATACAATAGTTACCCTGATACCATGTTAGAAATGATAATATTTCTCATTTATCTAGGGTCTCTCTTACAAAAACATTACCACATAAAAACATCTTATACATTATAAATATAGACAAGAATTATGCACAAGTGAATCTCCATTATTTTTCAAGGAATAATACACAATTTGTAGGTTTCTATCTTCACCAGTCTGGAAGAAGTAATAGGAGTGCCTATTAAATAGGCATAATAGGTTATTACACACAACAAATAATTTATTATGTGAAACCAATATTATTTAATATGGAATATTTTCATGAATAATATAAGTGTGCAAATATTCAACACATAATAACTAATTAACTAACTCCTAATCAACCTTAACTCCACAAGTGAGTGTTAATGCTAACTCCAACAACTATCCATGACCTAGATCTAAATATACCATAGTGAAGGTGAAGTAAAGCCTAGAAACATCCATATAGTCACATCTTATTTTAGTAGATATTATCTACATGATACTAGTATCGAACCTAGACATTAGCATCAATATAATTGTCCTAGGTTGATGCTACTATTTAGAGAGCTAGAGGTGTCAAATCTAGAATCTAATGATTATTCTAGAATCTCCTTCCCACCTACTTTTACCCTATTCTATATCCAAAACTAAATTAGCATGAAAATAAGATAAATAATTCACTTCTTTTTCATTTCAATATTTAATATAGTTTTACTTTCCATATTTAGACTATCTCAGCATAATAAATTTAATGTATGTTTATATCTAAATTTAGCATATTATTGTCTTGTTATAGATTTGGTTATCACCCTTATTGCATTTCATTTATATACACCCCTTTAATAATCTAGATAACCTTGATCCATATCCATTTTAGGGTTAAATAGGTGGCAACTCACTTTTACTCCAAAGTTGGGGGTACGTGCCTTTCAATATCTCTCTCTATCTCCTTGTATATATGCACTTTAAATATTTATTTATATTTTTTCTACTCTCATTTTTATATCCTTATAATGATACATATTTTTCAAAAAAACTTACCAATAGGAAAGGTAGTTAGATCAATACACATGTGTACTCCTAAACCTTACTCTTTTAATTTCAATATATTTTGAATACTTTCAACCCAGATTATATGCACTGATTTTATAGTCTAACATGTTATTGTTGTATGTTAGTAATCAACAAAGCACTCAAGTTGGGTACATGCAAATACAAGGTGTGCATACATATCCAAGTATAGATTCCTTTATTTTGAACTAAAAATTTCATTACTATATTAAAGGGAGGGAAATGTAGATGATATTTTATGATTATATAACACCTCATTCCTATACACTTGAAAAAATTAGACCTTGGTTGTTCCTCTTAGTTATTTACCTTTACAACTTCTATAAATCTTGAATATATTATATCTTTGTACTCCATGGTTCATATCTCTTATTATGACCAATATTATGTTGATAACCCATGCCTTATATCTTTCCCATAATGCTTAAAATGTACTTATCTTCCATCTCTATAAATTTTGAACCTGTACTTGCTCTCTTGATCCTTGGACACTAACATCTAGGACAAATAAGACATTATTGTCCTATCCTGATTCAAGTGTCTAGTGCCCTAAAGTCATACAATTTTAAAATGAAACATATTGTAATGGTTAGACTAAGTGCTTTAATGTAATTTATTACTCCAAAGTGATTGATGTAAATACAATATCAACCCTCATTCATTCCTTAGCTAGATACACCTAGAAAAAATACCAAAGAACACTAAAAGAGAATTTAATTGAACAAAGCTTCCCTATTTATTCCTATTTCCATGCTAGTCATTGGGATTGCATATCTACAGGTCTAAAGTACTAAAGGAGTAGCCTAAGAGCCTGATTTTCCATGTTAAAAGCTAGGTCATTATTATAATTGCTTTGCACATATTATGTGAATCAAATATAAGCCAAAACATAGGGGATAACTACACTATTATGTATCCCTCTTAAAATTATTAGCTATGTAGGCATCACCTTTTTATAGTGGGGTCATTGGGGTTATCTTGACATCATGTGACCAATAACCCATTTTCCCCCAAAGTCACATTAAAGATTCAAAGCTAGGGTTTTGCCATTCTATAAGGAATGAATATTCATGACCAAGATATGAATGCATCATAGTGAAGGTGAAGTAAAACCCATAAACATCTATGTGGTCACATCTTATTTCAATAAATATTTCATACAAGACACTAGAATCAAACCCAAATAGTAGCATCAACAATCATCCTAAGATGGCATTACTATTCATATAGATAGAGGTGTGAAATATGGAATCTAATGATTATTCCAAAATCTCCCTCCCACCTGCTTTTAGCCTGTCTTAGATCTAGAATTGCATTATCATCAAAACAAGCTAAGTACTTCACTTCTTTATCATTTCTATATTTAGCATAGTTATACTTTCCATATTTTAACTATCTCATCATAAAAATTTACTATATGATTATATCTAAGTTTAACATATAATTGACATACTATAGATATGATAATCACCCTTGTGCAATTTCATTTCTATATGCCCCTTTAGTACTCTAGATAACCCCAATCTAGATCCATTTTAGGATTAAACACCATATATCTAAATTACATTTTAAAGTTATGTTTTAATTATATTAATCTCACTCATTAATCAAAATTAGGGTGATATAATATCTTGTGTTACACTCATATACCTCATAAAATACATGTGTGTAGATAATAACAAATGTAAACAATATAATCTATCAACTCATGTCATACTAAGGTCATGCTTTTATATTTTTTTATATTTTCTTGATTTGTTTTTTTACTTTTTTGTATTTTTAAATTTATTTGAATGTGTAAAGGCGATTAACTAATATCCCATTAATTGGATAGTCATGCAGGTCCTTGTATCATATGGTAAAATGGTTACCTTTACTTAACAAAAAGTAGTAAGTTTAGGTGTATAAAAATCTAATAAGGGATCATGTGCTATAATGTAACCATCATCATCACCACTCATAGAATCTTGTCTATGATGGGAAACTTTAGAAGGTCTTAGACTATGTAGGGTCTATTTAATGGTAGGAAAATTCATAGATGAATGCGTTTACTATGGAACATGTTGATCTATCTTTGGGACTAAATGGTACATGTTGTATTATAGTAATGCCAAATAACACTTTTATGTTATAAATTCTATGAAATTGGGTGCCAAGGAAAATCAATTACTCTCCTTCGAAGTGAATGTAAGAAAATATTATATGAGTGCAAGCATTTGAATAATGGTCTTGAATATGAGTAATAATAAAATATGGTGGTGGTGGATGAGTAAGAAATACCACTAGTTGAAGATTATACTCATATTGATTGCCTAAAAATATAATTACCCTATGATGATGTATATATTAGATACATTAATGCACTATAGATGGTATTACACAAAGATTTTGAATCTAATGGCACCCCAAAAATGTGATAAATCCTCAATTAATATTAATAATTAAGAATAAATTGTCAACTATGGTGGGGCCTACCTCAAGAGGTAGCACAATATGCCCAAGGGTGTAATGTATATGTTCATTAAACCCTTTTACCAGTCTTGTTATATTTTTCATATCATGTTTTTTATATCCATGAGAGTTGACAAGTATCATGGTGAATTTTGCTTCACGTGAACCATTATAAACCATAAAATTTTGTATAGGGTACTCATTGATGTGAGCTCATATGAATAATGTATGTAAATATGAGTCATCATCACCAATCTCTCTATCATGGAATGTAATCATAGGTTGATATGGTAATTTGATCATGAGTGTGCCAATAATCACATATATTGGATGAATATATGACTTTAGATGAGGATGCACGTGATATGTATGATTTATTACATAAGTATCCTTAAATTTTATTTCCTCATGCTTTGTAAATGGGCCATTAAATATTTTCAACTTGTAGTTCCCATTTGATTGTGGTCTAGAATCTTTTTTGTGTATTCTCAATACAATAATGTTGTCATAAATATTATATTATATCTTGTGCTTTAACTTGAAGTATCACTTTTTAGAATATCCAATACATTAGTTGCAATCAAAATAAGCATACTGGGCATGCTTACTAGTCAAAGGTTTACTTGTTTAGATCACTAGTGGTGAAGGCGGAGATATAATTTTGCACACGAGTAAAATTTTGTAAAAATTAATGAGGAGGTTGAGGTAAGCATGAATACTACCTCATATATGGAGGATGTAATATAATCATATTTTTAGGTTATAATACTACATTAATTTTAATCTTGTCTTCATTCTTATTCTCATTTGAATTTCCCTTATAATTTGACTTACTTTGAAAATTGGCATTTGAATTATTACTAGTATACTTAAGCATATTGAGTGTAAGGAACTTGAATTCATGATATCTAATGGTTTGGAATAACTCATCAAAAGTTGAATTTATTGAATAATATAGACTCATGAAGTGGTGTAATAAATCTTTACTTAAATATATCTTATAACTCATTTATACCATAGGATTGGACATCTTAGATATCATGGTCATATTATAATAAAATATTAAATGATTGGCTCATTATACCCTTGATTGAGTTTGTAAAATAATACATAAGAGATATTCTAATCAATATTGATAGATAAATGTGTTAGGAGCTGATTGGATAGAGGAAGTAAGGAACTACCTAGGTAAAGTGGAAGGCTATATAACCATCTTAAAACATAGTATTTGAGTCTACTTCAAAAAAAATGGTTAATAAAAAATTTTGTTGTAAAATATAAGCATGATGCATGGATATATTGAAGGTGTTGTTTAGGATCACCTTTTCCATAATATAATGGGATATTGAAATCTAAAAACCCTAATGGTATGGGATAGGATGATATATAGAGAGATAATTAATAATGGAGTAAGGTAAGTGAATCCAATGAATGATTATCTCAAGATGCACCTTGCTATAATAACAACACCTTATCTTTTAGATTTTAAATAGTCTACTCAAGGGAATGTGTAGTAGGAAAGGTATATGATGTAATATGTATAGTCATCAAATGAAGGGTATAAGTCCCCTATGTAATAATAAGGAGGTGTAGATGTAGGAATAGTATAAATATTAGTGGTATAAATAGTAAAAGTTTATTATACCTTAGATCTGTAAACCTTAGCATGATGATTGCTTTTGGACACTATGATTGAGTTTAAGACTTTATCTAAATAACAAGGGTTTCATTTGATGTGGTTTTAGAAGTAAGACGAGACTTGAACTTGTGTAGGATATACCCCATTAAGGTTATTAGGATTAATAATATATTGGTAATCTTGGTTATTTTGAATATCTTAATTATCATAATATATATTAGGCACAAAAAAATTATCATCCATTTTCACGTATTAATTTATATTTGTAGCATCAAAATAAGATGAAAAAGTAGGTATATTCCTTCATATTTTCATTATACATTTAAAATGAATTAAGATAAATCTTATTGTGTTCAATTTTCAAACCACTTATCCTAACACATTACCTTAGATGAACAAAAGAACTAGTACTCTTAGGTGCCATATGATAGAAACATGCAAGTAGAATGTAGGCTAAGGCCAATGGATGAATTATGATCAGTGTTAAATAATCACAAATTATATTTTAAAATTAGTCTTGAAATGAAGCCCCAAGGAAAAAATATTGAAACTATAGAAATAATAATGAAAATTTTATGTAAACCTAGGGTTTGGAAATGTTCAGGTAGTATATGGGTTCACCAATATGTTTTACAATAATTTTAGATTATGTGAATCATAATAGAATATAAATCTTATAATTAATTTAGAATATAATACATGAAAATAGAGTGTCAATATAAATGTATAATACTATAATTAATTTGATATTTATATTTTATATTTATAGAAAGTGGAACAAAGGATAAGATACATAACTTCACTAGTTTATTAACTAACTATAATTGGATGTTGATAATATGAATGAATTGGAATAGGGCATATGATTCTCATGGATATAGAATAGTGTCTCTATGTACACAGGGGAAATATCATCAAGAAGGGGAAAATTCATCAGAAGTAATGGATCTAGAATAGTGTATCTATGTACATAGGGGAAATATCATCAAAAAGGGGAAAATTCATCAGAAGTAAGTGACTAGGGATAACTTTAATATCATGTGAAGTTTTACCTCTTTGTAACTATATATTACAATGAATTTACCTAATATGTCTCTGTATGTGCAATAATTTACCTTTAATTATGAGAGAAACTCCAAAAATGAGATTTAGTTTTTACCCTTAATTTATGAAGCATAAGGCACATTTTATCAATGTACATTAGTGTATAGGTGATTTATAGATAAGTGATAGATGATCAATATGTTGAATTTGATTTTTATTTATATGAAATAAATTGGGTAATTTAACTAACCATTGATGCAATAAGTGAATGGGTCAACCTATGGGATTACTTTGATTTTGATAAATAGTCAATGCTAGGTGGAGGAAGGTAAAGTTAGCCTCAATACAGTTTCATCAATGTTATAGTATAATTTTGATGTTAATTAATGTGATATAGGAATGTAATTTTGGTGATCTATAAACTTATGATTAGGAAATTAAATTGATTAAGCACAAAATAAGAGGTTCATGTAGGTGACTGATAAAAACATAGGATACGTCAATATCATAACTAGCATGTGGGTGTGTGGGAATAGAGAATAAGAGATATTTGGAGATGTAAAATTCATGTAGGATAAGTGTAGGTGAAGATTAAAATTTCCAAGTTTCAAATTCCAATTTGTAGTATATATTTAATAGTTATATTTATTTAACAATGAAATGTAATAACACTAAATAATTGGAATATTGATTTAGATTATAGGATATATAGAACCTATATGAAAAATATAGTATAATAAAAAATCTAAAATGAGAAATAAATAGTAATAAATAATTAAATATACAACCTAGATCAATTCTTAATTATGTTGATTGTGTAGGTAGATTATTGATGTGGAACTGAATCGAATGATATTTGAATTGTGTCACACCTAAAAAAGGAATTCTACTATGTACTAGGATAAGGCCAAAATAGGGTGGATAGGGTCATATTGTATCCTTTTAAGTTGTCTATGACCATAATTGTGTTGATTATGTAGCTTATTTTTATATTTGGTTACTTGCAGTTGTCAAAGGTGCACTATTAATTATTTATGAGTGTTGATGGGACATGATAACATATTACAATTTGAAAACCCTAGTTCTTGCACATGAATAAAATAAAGATAAAATGAAAAATGGGGGAATCAGACAAGTGGAATAGATACATTATCCTTATAAAATCCCACATCTGAGTGTTTCCTACATAACCTAAAAGGGCCTCAAGTTGATGTAGTTCTCCCTCTTATAGTGAATGTGTGAATCTTAATATTTTTATATATGGATGTAACTAGTAAATTTACTTGAATGATTAAAAATACATTTCATTCACCTATAATAAAATATATTTATACTTGGACTATGACTATTGGAATAAATCAGAATTGGGATTGGAAATATTAGTGCCCTTTTACTCAATGTGTATTAGAATTTCCAAGTGAAGGATAGATAATGTATTGAATTACCTTGACATGCTTATATAATAGGATATTTAAAATATTTATTTGACTAAATTTGATAAAATGGTGATAGAGATGACATGTAACCTATCTAATTTGAAAAGTAATCATTAGAGTGTAAGAGATAAGGAAAGTCTACAACCTTATCTAACCTAGTGTGGTCTTTTCCCCAAAGGCCAAAGACTTTTGGAACTTGGATAATAATAATTTACAAGAATAATAAGGATGTATAAATGATTTTATCAATATTTTCAATACATGTAGTATGTTATAGTTTAAGTTGGTGGTCAATCCAGTTCCTTATCAAGCACTTATTTGGCTATCCAAGTTAGTTCTAAAATTATTAAAAATAGGAGTACACCTAGAATAATTATATAGCACTCAAAATTTATCACTTGACTACATCAACATAAATTAATAAAAGGTGTAAGCCTTATACGCTCACTCAAAGTGCAATAGAGAAAGAACTAGGGCCCGTATTGGGCTAATTGTGCCATGGTGTAACTCATTCTTGAAGGGAATTGGTCATTGAAATATTGGCATTGGTAGGTTCATTCATGCAAGACATTTTGGGTGGAGTCCAACTTTTTGTAGGTGAAAAACCTATTTGGGGATTTTTTTCTAGTCTTAGGAGTGTAAACCTCTATTAGGTTAGTTCTAGGATCTTAAGGGCACAAGCTTTTGTCATACTAGGTTTAGTTCCATTTAACACTAAGATGGGTCAATGGAATTACTTTATGTCAAGGTTTAATGCTTAGGCTAGTTATTTAGTCATGGATATCATTTCTTAGTGCAGGTTCCTTCCTATAATTAGAGTATTTCTATACAATATGCTAACATCATCATTTACACAGGGAACCATTATTGGACTAACCCAAAAGCTTACTGGAACTTAGTATTAATGTATTAAATAAAAGAATTACAACTAGTACAAACATCAAAAAATCAATCCACATTCAAAAAACATAAATATAACCATATAAACTAGATCAACACTCGATTAAGTTTAAAGCCATTCTTTACTAAACATTGATTAGATAAATAAATTATGCAACAAGTGGAATAAAGAAAATGCTCATTTTAAAGTTACTAAAGGCCTAGAGGCTCATAATCAAGTTTGGGCACTACAACATGGATCCTCAAAGGCATCCATGATAGCCTTAAGTTTTAATGGAAATTACTTCTCTATGTATGGAACCAATTCTACAAAGCTTTACTATCTCAAAGTCACATCCTTTACATATTAGTTCGATCTTGGTTTTATAACACTAAGAATCATCTTCATGCCAGAGTAGAGGGTATGCATCAGGTGCTAAACTGGAGCCTTTTTTTTATCATTTTGTTGGGTCTATCACCTTGTACCCTTTGCACTCTAGTTTCCAGGTGCAACCACTTATGAAGATGCCAAAAAATCTAGGTGCCAAGTAACTACCTACTAGCTAACATAATATCTATGAATATTCTTCCAACTGACACAAAAGGTGCTAAAATAATAATCATTCCAAATGATCACCTCATGCTAAGATATCTATTAATTTGGCATAGATTAATACTCAACCAAAAAGGGGCCCAACATTTATCCCATACAAAATTTCCCTTCTACCCTCAAACTAGTCTTTCAATGCTCTTAGCATGCATAACTCTCTCCTTTAGTTCAACATTGAAGTTCTCAAATCCCTTAATGGTGAACTTGAGTTATTCAATGGTGTTGTCTATATTTGTTAAGGTAATGTTAAGTGTGAACACATCCATTTTTTCCATTTATTTCTGGAAGGCCTCAAGGTTTGCCTTAGCTTTTGTAACTCCTCTATTCAAGATTTCTCCTTCTTCATAAGCCTTGGTTTGCAAGGCATGGAAGAGTGCTTCTAGGATTTATTATTGTTATTTGAGTTGAGTGCTCAAGGCATTTCCATTTACCATTATATGGCTATGCTCTGATCTTATCATAGTGTATACATATACCATCATCTCCTCCTTCTCCCCCTTTGTATTTTTGAGGTGTACATCTATGATTGATGCATGGTTAGAGAAGTTGTAGAAGATGGCATCGATAGCATCTAAACCCTCTTAAAGTTGCATGAATAGGTCTTCCAAATATTTTATATTTTTAGCCAACTCTTGCTTTATTTTAGTGAATGGGTCCTCGTCTTCTTCTAGTGCTAGTTCTGCCTTCAAACCTGGGATCATTTGCTTGAATATCATGCATATATTGTCGACCTCTAAAAGATTCAAAGTGTCAACACCATCTAAGAGGAATGGATTAGTTTCCTCTACATTCTTATCCAATTGTTATAATTTGAAGTTCATGTCCTTTACTTCTTCTTTTAGCATGATCTTATTCCATCTTAAAGATCTAACATCATTAATGGTGTTCTATTGTGCTACTTCAGAGGCCATCTAAATGGGTGCATTGTCCAACCTGACTAGGTTCATTGTATAGGGGTTTATGAGAAGGGAATCATGCCCTTATTTTGGTTCCTTCATGCCTAGTATGTCCCTATGTGGCACCTTTAAATTAGGATCATTCACATAACTATTAAAAGTGAATGATAGTTATTATCACATCCTTGTTGTGGTATATCTAGTGGGTATGTACTCAAAAATATAGTAATATTTGTTAGTTAACCCCTTCTATGCATTTTATCTTAGGCTTGGATTGGTTCCCTTTTTTTAGTAATGAATAACTATGTCTATTTTCCTTCTTCTTCCTTAGTGATAGCAATCTCTTCAGTACTTCCCTTTAAGATTCCTTCCTCTTATTCTAATAAGGTTTCTTCTTTAGACTTGTCCCCTTGGTCTGTTTCTTCTTCTACCTTGGCACTAGCTTCGCCCTCTTATTTCTATTAGGTTGTTTTAACACTCTCCATTTTCTCTTTGAAGGTGTTATAATTACCTTCCTTATCTCAAGGTGCCCTTTTACTACTTGGGCACACCTGTGGTTTATCTTCTTCTACTATGCTAGTGGGGGTGCTAGGCTCCTTTGCTAATCTCTCCTCCATTGGTTCTATACTTGTGATAACCATCTTATATTCCTTTTCTTTCTTGGCCCTTTCCTCCTAGGCCTTATATTTATCTACCTTCCTCTTCTTTATTATTTTTAGGGTATTTTATTCCTCAACCCTAATTTCCTTCACCTTAATCTCAGAAATCTCTTTCTGAGTCATGATGATTGCCTTCATGGTTGCTCTTTTTTCTCTAGTGCTAGTGTCATCTCCATTTCTTCCTTATTGTGGCCTATTTTATTCCACATGCTTTCTTTTCCTCCTCAATTCATAGAGGCTATGTGGAGGGATATTTTGATGTGACATTAGGTGGATTTTATGCCTCTCTAATCATGATGGTAGTGCATCCTTGGAGGTCATCCTAAACTTATTTGATGTTGGGATCTTCTTCTACTTATTCTTCCTCGATGATCTAAACTTTCATCCCTACTTATTCCTCTTCCATATCTTCACATGCCTCTTAAAATTATAATTCCTCGTGCACCTTTTCTACCTCCATCTCCACCAAGGTTATTATGGGCATTGCAACTAGCCCCTTTGACTTATTTTTCATCTCCCTTTGCTTAGGTGAATTAATCCCTAGTGTGAAGGTCACATGATTCTTCTTTAGTGTAGAGTGAGTGGCTTCATTACTAGAGCCAATATTCAATATGATTCACTCCTATATCTCCTCAAGTGTATACCCCTTTTTCTTTTGGGGATACTTCTTATGCACTACCTATACTAGCTTCCCTTCACCATTGATCGAGAGGGGGAGGTCATCATCCTTCTTGATGTTTGTGCCCTTCTTTCTTGGCTTAATCTAATAATATAACATGTGGATGTGCTTGAGTATGAGTTACTTTTGGAGTGGATGTATGTCAATGTGATATACGTCATCCTCCTCATCCTTGGTCACTTTCCCTCCTAGGTGCATGTATTAGTGTTACAACCTACTTCATTCCAAATCCACAGTTTTCACTGGGATGTCTAGCTACTACATGTTAATAATTATTCTAAGTGTATCCCTAAATTATTTAGAAAAAAATACATAGGGGAGATTCATCTAGTTGGATTGGTTGTCATTTATAAGTGCTAGGCACAATACTCAAAAGTGATTCATAACAATTAAGGTTACCATTCCAAACATATTCTAAGGGAGATCCTCTAGGATGCATAATTCCTCTTCGATTGCTTAGATATATTAAGCACACCATCCCATCACTCAAGTCTTGTACTTTTAGGAGAAGGTAAGCAGGTATGTGAAGTTTTTATATTTCTATAATGAGGAGTCTTGGTGTGTTAGGAAGGCCCAAAAAATATCTTCATCACCATTGGGCATGCTAATATCCTCCATCATAATTAGAATTAGCATAGACCCCCACTAGAAAGTCTCTTGTGTTGTATGACACTCTAGCATATTCTTCACCATTTCCTCTACAATAAACTTTTCTATTTGAAAATTTTACCCCTGTCATGTGGTGGGTAATACATAGGTAGGGCTTGTTGATGTCTATCCATTAACCACTAAGACATAGTTTCAAACTTATAAGACACACACCTACACTCATTATGGGGTCCTTGATGTATTTGATTGGGAATGTAAAACCTCCCTTGTAGTAACCCAAGATTTTCTTGACCCTTTCAACTTTAGCATCATATACCATCATCTGGTCGATGTCTACACTAGAGTCTAGGAGCTTGGTGATTTTACCAATGAGTCTAGTTGATAACCAAATATACCTCCCTAAAAAGTAGAAGTTGCCCCTCTAGATATGTGAGAGGAGGAACTTCACAAGTTTTTATAGCTTCCCAAGACATGTAAAGTCATATATTTGAGTTGCATTGGTGGTTTTAAGTTTGTCTTGGATGGATACATAAAATAATGTCATGTTTGCTTAAGTCTTGGCCTCAGTATCAATCACCTAGTCTTGTACTAGATCTTTTACATTGTTTGAGGTGTAGTGGTTGTATTATTTGAGGTGGTAGTTATGTGTAAAAGATGACAAACTCTCTCCTACCAAGACCTAATTATGAAATTTAGTCTCCTAATAGGACATTTTTGCAAGCACCTCTAGATCAACCTAGATGATGCTAACTTCTACTTGTTATTCTTTCTTCTTTTCCACAACCACTTATTCTATCATCTATAACCTCTTGCCATCCTTCTATGCCTATGGTAAGCTACAACTCATGCATTTATTCCCCATACTAAACTAGATGGTGTTGAATCATGGTCTATTTACTTTTCCAAAGCCTATAATTTTTTTGGCACTCCTCATAGTTGTGAGATCTATGACTGTGACTTTGGCTCTTAAGTTTCACTTGATATTAATGGTAGCCTCAAAATCACTCCAATTTTTTACTTCTCAGTTCTTGCATAATTCATGCCCCATACTTCTCTATGCTAATATCAAAGGTAACACAATTATTCTCTCTATTCAACATTCATTTTGGGAATCTATGGGTACTTAAGGTATCACTATAGTAGTGTTTTATTTTTTTTAGCTCTAGTTTACTGGTACAATTTTGGTTCATTGTTTTACATTTTTAGGTGTAAATTATCTTGATATTTTTAACCTAAACTAGTCAGACCTTTTCTATTTTATACCCTTAATTAAATTCCTTCTTAATTGTAGGTGATTAATGGTGTGGTGGTGCCTTGATTTCTTAGAATTTGTTAAAACCCATGAAATCTATGAAAATACTTTACTACACATACATTCAATGAAAAAATTTGTGCATCCACTATTACCTCAATAGATTCTCCTAACAATATTTTTTGTAAAGTGATGTGTAATTCAAATGGTCACTTCCTACCTCACTTTGGGTGGATGCCAGCTTGTCTTGACAATATTTTTCCTATGTTTTATTGACTTGGCATGAAATTTCACCTTCCTTAAGGTAACCTAGGTGTAATGCCTCACATGCATGTGATTTATCCTCAATGGGCCCATCTTCTTTTCCATTGTACTTTCATTTCAAGTTCACTTTCATATCTTGGTCAATTTCTATGTGCTTTTGTCTCTTTGCCTTGACATATCCTACCCCATACAAATACCTTGTATTGGCCCTCTAGTGATTCACTCTCTACTTTTGATCTCTTGTGCATGATCATAGTGTGTGTCTTCTTTCTAAATCTTGTACATTTTCATCCTATGTACCTCTTTTTGTTATTTGGTACTTATATTTTCAATGTCTAGAAAATTCCATGCACTCAAAAACATAGGTGTCTAGCCTTAGGTGCTTTACAAATTATCCATGCTCAACTAACCTAATTAGAGTTATGAGTAGAAGCACCATAATATTTCTTTTATGGACCTAAAAGCACCATTTATTCACTCTACAAGAATAATATTCACAAAAATACAAGGAAATGTTTGGCTTGTGCCAAACACCATTCAAGTGATTGCAACACAACTGAATATTGACTAAGAAATTAGTGTCTAATGGTGGAATCACCATCTTATTGCTTGTATGGCTTCAATATATTACCATTGAAATGCCTAGGGAACATTTCACCTAACAACATGTGTAACTTACATACATCATTTTATAATATATTATGGATGACATCTAGGCCCATCCACCTAATTTATAGCTTTCATGGGTGCTTGAGGTACTTAGAATCATAGAGCAAGTCCAATGCTCCTTTATTTAGTACCTTGTGTTTAATATTCCTATCATGCCGTAACTTCTAGTGTGCCTTCCCTATCTATAGGTTCCACCTTCCTTAGACACACACTTCATCCAAATTATCCAAGAACTCCAACCTTGCACTCAATGATTTTTGGTCATCCAAATTACCAATTCATGCAATACATAATGATGGCACCAAGAATTCCATTGGTAGAATCACCTTTGTGTCAAACACTAGTTGGAATGGTGTAGCCTTGTTTAGGTTCTTATAGGCTATGCAGTATGCCCATAGAACTACTAATACTCCATCATGCCAATATTTATGACTAATGTCACATATGTTTATAAGGCATGCTCCTAATATATTATTAAATGCTTTGGTTGTGCCATTGGCTTGGGGATGATATGGGGTATTCTTGTAATGTGCTACCATGTACTCGACTAGTAAGATTTTCAGAGTTTCATTAAGGAAGTATGTTCCTCTATTGCTAGTTAAATTAAGTGGGCATCTATAGTGACTTGTGATGTTCTCCCATATGAATCATGTGATAGTAATGGTAGTGTAATTTTTAGTAGGCATTGCCTCAGCCCAAATTGTAAAATAATTGGTGGCTACCAAAATATATCGTACACTTATGCACATTGCTATGGGAGTAATCAACCCAACAAAATCAATGGCCCATTTTTTAAATGGCACTTGGGAAAGAATGGGGGTGAGAGGCATATCATACCATTAGTTCAGATTCCCTATATGTTGGTGTATGTCACATGCCTTAACATAATCCTTTGAATCTTGGAATAGGCTTGGCCACCACAAGCCTAATTATAGCACTTTTCATGTTATTTCATCTCTAATGCAATGGATTATTGCAATCCCCTCATACTTATCTCATAAAATAGAGTTTCTTTTATATTCCAAAACACATCGATGTAGGACTTTATCTTAAATCTCTCTCTCTCTCTATATATATATATACATATATATATATATATACATATATATATATACATATATATATATATACATATATATATATACATATACATATATATATATATATATATATATATATATATATATACATATACATATATATACATATACATATATATATACATATACATATATATATATATATACATATATATATATATATATCCCCACTAATGATCTGAAAGGGGGAAGTACAAATGGTGAGTTGCTTCTTCTCTTTGGTTGTCATGATCTAGTGGGTAAACCTAGATGTTAAAAATACAACTATCTCCACCAAGTATTTAATAATTCATTATAATATATAGAGTTATGTTTCAAACATGTCATCTTCAATAGGCACTACCACATTTCCAGAGTGGACACAAGATAAATGGTCTGGTCTCAAGTTCTGTTTCTAGGTTTTACCATAACTAAGAACTAGAATTCTTGAAATAGAACTGTCCATCTATAAATGTGCCCATGGATAATGGGATTATTCAAAAGGTACTTAAGTGCCTCATGATTAGTGAAAAATATAAATGGGGTCACTAATAAGTATTTCCTAAATTTTTAGGGGGCATAGACCATGGCTAGTGCCTTGTAATTGGTAGTTGTGTAATTTTACTCTATCAGGGTTAATTTTTGAATTGCAAAGGAGAAAGGATGATCCATCTAACCTTCATCAAGATATGCTAAAATGGCACCAATTTTAGAGATAGATTCATCAACATGGACATGTAATGGATTCATCCATTTGGGAAACTAAAAGATCGATATGCTAGCCAAATTGAGATTCAATATTTCAAAGATATCATCTTGCATTGTGCCCTAGTGGAATAGGCCATCCTTATGCAATAACTCCTCTAAAGGTGTTATTATCCTTTCATATCTCCTTATAAAATTTATATAATATACATAATGGCTAATAAAGGCATGAAAATATTTCTGCATGGAAGGGGTTTGGAGATGTAGAATAACATCAATATTCATGGGGTCAATGAGCAAACCATATTTACAGATGATGTGCCTAAGAAAGGTTCCAAATGGTGTCATGAAGATGCACTTCTTAAGGTTAAAATATATCTATAGTTGTTGGCACCTCTCAAACATGAGACAAAAGTTATCATAATGGTCTCTCATGAGCCCATACATAGGCCAATCATCAAGGTACACTTGGAGGAACTTATGGATAAAATCCTTAAATACAATGATGATCACTATAAATAATATGACTAGTGAATTATTGAGCCTAAAGGGCATCAAATTATAGGGGAAAAAATCCCATTATGTTATAAAGTTTATCTTATGCTTGTCCTCCTCTTCAATTTAGACTTAATGGTATCCAGAGAAACCTTCAGTGAAAGTATAGATTCTATAGCCTATGACTCCATCCAAGACTGCATTAGTGAATGGAGTTAGGAAGGGGTTAGTGACATAGGCAATGTTTAAGAATTGGTAATCAACACAAATGTGGATGAACCCATCCTTATTAATGTTAATCACCATGGTGGTCACCCATCTGACTCTTTTGAGTAGATTACTCATGCAACCAACATACCATCAATCTCTATTTTGACCTTAGAACAAAGATTGGGGTTCATTATATAGGGGAACTTTTTGATAGGTCATGCACCATCCACTAGATTCATGATAATTTTTCCAAGGGATAGTTGGGTGCACTTTATGTCTTATTAATGCACAAAAATAAATCTTGAAACTCCTTTAAGAGATCCACAATTTGTGCCAGCTTTGCATTAGATGAATATGCACCTAGAGTAGCCACCTTTGGTTCTCTTTCTACATTGATATCAACTTGGGTAGTATTAACTAGTGTGAAGTAGGGATAATTTCTCTCTTGATGTGTGTCCTCAACTTGCATACTCCCTTTATTTGTTTTAATGTGGAGATGAGTAGGGTCTTTCTTGTTAATGGTAATATCATCCACTTAGTGTATGAGATTTCTCTTTCCTATCAAGGATGTCTAATTTTACACCTTCCAAAAATTTGTATCTTCATCACTCGAGTCACTATTGAGTGTCTAATAATCAAATAAAATTGGGAGCACTAATCCTTTTTCCCAAAGCATATATTGTAGGTGTTCCTCTAAGATTGTAGTGTTTTCAAAAACTACCCTTCTAATAACTTGCAATAGCTCGATCAATTCTAGGTTATGTGATGAAAAGGAGAAGGTGTGCACAAAATTCTCCTTCAAGACATCCCAAATGGATATCTCATGATGAATTTAATTAAACACATACCAAATTAATTCCCACATCTTCAAGGTTATAAATAAGTCATACACCCATAAGTTCCTTGAGGTATTTGCACTGTAGTCAATCTATGTTTCTTCATCTAAGCATATGTGCACTATTGGGTATAAATTGCGAGAGCATGTAGAAATGTCTAGGTCCTCATTAATTTTTCTAAATCTGGTGTAAATGGATAATTTTACATCTTGACAAGTTTGAAAGCTAGACCTTTTCACTACCCACTAATTAGTGGTAATGCTTCTCAAAGTATACACCAATGTGCCCATCCTACCTACTTTTAGGATGTAAGACTCTAGGTTACAGACATTATTTTATAGGATTAATCACCTTGTATTGAAAGATCACTACAAGTTTACCTTTACTTAGGTGAAACACTTTGTTTCTCTTTTCCTATTACAAGGGTACCCTCTTTGTGAAGTGTGATCTATATGGACCCAACCAATCCTCATATATTTTGACACCTTGGCACTCAGTACATGGAACCTATGACTAGTGGTTTTGTAAGCTTATTTAACCCATCGATCACAAGCTATGTTGGTAGTGTCTAAGGCCAACTATCCATCATCCCAATAAAACACTCCTTTCTTATTAGGGTTGATAATTTTGGCACTTACATCATGATATTGTAGATATGGTTTATGATCTTTAGGATCAACACTTTATACATAAGGGGGTCATTGGTCAATTGAGAGGAGGATCAAAACCCTCTCCTTGCCATTTTAAAAGGTAATATAACACTTTTTTAAGAATATGTCGACATTATTCACATAACACCATGGCCTACTCAAGAGTTCTTGATAATTATCTTGATCAACCAACTCAATCGCTTCAAAGCTAGCACAGAATTTTTCACCCATAATATCTACAATGACACCTTTTAGAAATTTGATTGGTTGCATCATGGATTTTTTGTCCATGAAAAACACATGAGGGGACGGCCTCAAGGATGGCTTACCTATCTTCTCCCATGAATTCCTTTTCAAGATATTGACCTTAGTTCCTATGTCCATAAGGATTTCATATATAGACCATCCATCAATGGTGACATTCACTAGGAGCTCTTGATCCTACTCTATGTTATATGTGTGTTTGACCTCTCACACCCTTTCCATGTGTGGTGAAAAATTTTCAATTAACTTTTGCCTAGCATGCTCTAAAATAAAATTATTTAATAAGGGAAACATCCCTTTTATTTGTAGGAGGTGTAGGATCTCTATTAGATTTTGTACCTCAGCCTCCTAATTATCTTTCTTCTTACAAGAGGCAACAACTTACATCTCTAGTTCTCATCTTAGTTGGAGTTCTCCTTTTAGGTTTTAAATGATGCTCATGGCCTATTACAAGACATATTTCTAGCACATAGGGTTATGGTAAGGCACAAGTTTAGGTTTTATCCATGTTATGCACTCAGTGTGACTTATTTCCTCATATTCTAGGAATAATTTTGGTACTAACACAATAGGTGGCTACGTGGTGAGCCCACTATGAGTAGTCACTTGTACCTTGACTTTATTAGTGCTGGTTGGTTATGCCCTTAGAGCTTATTTATATTATTTTGGCTCATGTTAGATCATTCCTACACCTTTGTCTACACTGGGTTGGCCTTGGGTTAATGTTTTATATAATTTAAGGCATTCATCAACCTTGTGTGTTCTTTAATAATACCCACATGTTGGATGTGAAAGTTAGTCAGACTGATAGTGCTCAATCAAACTAAACTTGTAACATGATTGTGGTGGGAATATTCCTCCACTATATCCTCCACCCTACCCTTTGATGCTTCTTTGCATCCATAGACTACATTATATTGGCCATATCCTACATTTTTATGGCCATAGACCTCATTTCCTTGAATTAACTACCCTGCAAGTACTGTAGTTGCTTACTATGTGCCTCTCTCCATATTTTTGTACATCTAATTTATTACATGACAATCAATTATGGTATGAGTATAGGAATCACACAACTAAAAATATATGGTTATGTTGACCTGACTGACATGTTATAATAAAGGATAAATACAAACATCATGCACCTTGAAACAAACCTCATGGATTTGAAGTAATGTGTGCACATTATTTTGAGGGTATTTATTCCTATTATGGCCTTCCATCTCATAGTCCATCCACCATAATCCACTTTGAGCATCTTGGAATAAACTAGAAGTCAGTTTTTGGAGTTAGCTAATCATGGATGTAATTTATGCTTTAATGAATGGGTTGATCCTAATGTCAACACTTTTGACTACCTTAGATCTAAGAATATCCTCAATAAGTTCTCTAGGATATATCATGATGCATTTCATTGAACACATACCAAATTCATTCCCACATCTTCAAGGTTCTAAATAAGGCATACACCCATAAGTTCCTTGAGGTATTTTCACTATAGTCAATCCATGTTTCTTCATCATATGTGCACTACTGGGTATAAATTACCAGAGTATGTAGAAATGTCTAGGTCCTCATTACTTTTTCTAAATCTGGTGCAAATGGATACTTTTACATCTTTCCAAGTTGGCAAGCTAGACCTTTGCACTATCCACCAATGAGTGGTATTTTTTCTCAAAGTATACACCAATGTGTCCATCCTATCTACTTCCTTCAGGATGCAATGTTCTAGGTTACAAACATATTCTTTTATAGGATTACTCCCCTTGTATTGTAAGATCACTACAAGTTTACCTTTACTTAGGTAAAACACTTTGTTTCCCTTTTCCTATTACAAGGGTCCCCTCTTTGTGAAGTGTGATTGATATGGACCCAACCAATCCTCATATATTTTGACACCTTGGTGCTTAGTACATGGAACCTCTAACTAATGGTTTTATAAGATTCTTTAACCCATAGATCACAAGCTATGTTGGTAGTGTCTAGGCCAACTATCCATCATCCCAAGAAAACACTCTTTGTTCATTAGGGTTGATAGTTATGGCACCTTACATCATGATATTGTAGATATGGTTTATATCATCTTCGATATCAACACTTTATACATAAGGGGGTCATTGATCCCTTGAGAGGAGGATCAAAACCCTCTCCTTTCCATTTTAAAAGGTCATATAACACTTTTTAAAGCATATGTTGACATTATTCACATAACACTATGGCCTACTCAAGAGTGCTTGATAATTATCTTGCTCAACCAACTCAATCAATTCAAAACTAGCATAGAATTCTTCACCCATAATATCTACAATGACACCTTTTAGAATTTTGATTGGTTGCATCCTAGATTTGTTGTCCATGAAAATCACATGAGGGGAAGGCCTCAAGGCTAGCCTACCTATCTTCTCCCATGCATTCCTTGTCAAGATATTGACCTTAGTTTCTATATCCATAAGGACCTCACATATAAACCATCTATCAATGGTGAAATTCACTAGGAGCTCTTGATCCTACTATATGTTATATGTATTTTTGACCTCTCACACCCTTTCCATGTGTGGTGAAACATTTTCAATTGACTTCTACCTAGCATGCTCTAAAAGAAAATTATTTAATAGGGGAAACATCCCTTCTATTTGTAGGAGGTTTAGGATCTCCATTAGATCTTGTACCTTAACCTCCTAATTATCTTGCTTCTTATGGGAGGAAATAACTTACATTTCTATATCTCATCCTAGTTGGAGTTCTCCTTGCAAGTCTTGAATGATGCTCATGGCCTATTACAAGACATCTTTCTAACACATAGGGTTATGGTAAGGCACAAATTTAGGTTTTAGCCACATGATGCACTCAATGTGACTTAGTTGCTCATATTCTAGGCATAATTTTGGTACTAACGTAATTGGTGGCTAACTGGTAAGCCCACTATGAGTAGTCACCTATACCTTGACGTTATTAGTGCTAGTTGGTTGTGTCCTTGGAGCCTATTTCTATGATTTTGGCTCATGTCAGATCATTCCTACACCTTTGTCTACAATGGGTTGGCCTTGGGTTAACATTTCATATAATTCAAGGCATTCCTCAACCTTGTGTGTTATTCAATAATACCCACATGTTGAATGTGTAAGATAGTCACACTAATAGTGCTCAGTCAAACTACACTTGTAACATGATCATGTTGGGAATATTCCTCCACTGTATCCTCCACCTTGCCCTTTGATGCTTCTTTTCATCCCATAGACTACATTATGTTGGCCATAGCCTACATTTTCTATCCATAGGCCTCATTTCCTTGAATTTCCTACCCTCTAGCTACTGGAGTTGCTTACTATTCACCTCTCTCCATATGTTTGTACATCTCATTGATTACATGACAATCAGTTATGGTATGAGTATAGGCATCAGACAACTAACAATATATGGTTGTGTTGACCTGACTGACATGTTATAATAAAGGATAAATACAAACATCATACACCTTGCAACAAACCTCATGGCTTTGAAGTAATGTGTGCACATTACTTTTAAGGTAGTTATTCATATTATGGCCTTCCATCTCATAGTCGGTGCACCATAATCCACTTTGAGCATCATGTAATGAAATAGAAGTTAGTTTTTGGAGTTACCTAATCATGGATGTAATCGATGCTTCCATAAATGGGTTGATCGTAATGTCATCACTTTTGACTACCTTATCTCTAAGCACAACCTCAATAATTTCCCTAGGATATCTCATGATGAATTTCATTGAGCACATACCAAATTCATTCCCACATCTTCAAGGCTCTAAAGAAGGCATACACCCATAAGTTCCTTGAGGTATTTTCACTATATTTGATCCACTTTTCTTTTTATAAGCATATGTGCACTATTGGGTATAAATTACTAGAGTATGTAGAAATGTCTAGGTCCTCATTACTTTTTCTAAATCTAGTGTAAATGGATACTTTTACATCTTGCCATGTTGGCAAGCTATACCTTTGCACTACCCACCAATGAGCGGTAGTGATTCTCAAAGTAAACACCAATGTGCCCATCTTATCTAATTCCTTTAATATGCAATATTCTAGGTTATAGACATATTATTTTATAGGATTGTTCCCCTTTTATTGTAAGATAACTACACTTTTACCTTTACTCAGGTGAAACACTCTATTTCCATTTTCTCTTTAGAAGGGTCCCCTCTTTGTGAAGTGTGATCGATATGGACCCAACCAATCCTCATAGATTTTGACACCTTGACACTCAATATATGGAACCTCTGACTAGTTGTTTTTTAAGATTATTTAACCCATCGATCACAAGCTATGTTGATAGTGTCCAAGGCCAACTATTCATCATCCCAAGAAAACACTCTTTGCTCATTAGGGTTGATAGTTTTGGCACCTTACATCATGATATTATAGATATGGTTTATGATATTTAGGATCAACACTTTATACATAAGGGGGTCATTAGTTGCTTGAGAGGAGGATCACAACCCTCTCCTTGCCATTTTAAAAGTTCATATAACACTTTTTAAAACATATGTCTACATTATTCACATAACATAGCCTACTTAAGAGTGCTCAATAATTATCTTGCTCAACCAACTCAATCACTTCAAAGCTAGCACATAATTCTTCACCCATAATATCTATAATGACACCTTTTATAATTTTGATTGGTTGCATCCTAGATTTGTTGTCCATGAAAAGCACATAAGGGAAAGGCCTCAAGGCTGGCGTACCTATCTTCTCCCATGCATTCCTTTTCAATATATTGACCTTAGTTCCTAGGTCCATAAGGACCTCACATATAGACCATCCATCAATGGTGACATTCACTACGAGCTCTTGATCCTACTCTATGTTATATGTATGTTTGACCTTTGACACCCTTTCCATGTGTGGTGAAACATTTTCAATTGACTTCTACCTGGCATGCTCTAAAATAAAATTCTTTAGTAAGGGAAATATCCCTTCTATTTGTAAGAGGTGTAGGATCTCTATTAGATCTTGTACCTCAACCTCCTAATTATTTTACTTCTTATAAGAGGAAACAACTTATATTTCTAGATCTCATCTTAGTTGGAGTTCTCTTTGTAAGTTTTGAATTAGGCTCATGGACTATTGTGAGACATCTTTTTGGCACATGGGGTTATGGTAAGGCACAACTTTAGGTTCTTGCCACATGATGCACTCAGTGTGACTTAGATCCTCATATTCTAGGCATAATTTTGGTAGTAACACAATTGGTGGCTAAGTGGTGAGCCCTCTATGAGTAGTCACATATACCTTGACTTTATTAGTGCTAGTCGATTGTGCCCTTGGAGCCTATTTCTATGATTTTGGATTATGTTAGATCATTCTTACACCTTTGTCTACATTGGGTTGGCCTTGGGTTAACATTTTATATAATTTAAGGCATTACTCAACCTTATGTGTTCTTCAATAATACCCACATGTTGGGTGTGCAGGGTAGTCGCAGTGATAGTGCTCAGTCAAGCTACACTTGTAACATGATCATGGTGGGAATATTCCTCCATTATATCCTCCACCCTACCCTCTAATGCTTTTTTGCATCCCATAGACTACATTTTATTGGCCATATCCTATATTTTTCTATCCATTTCCCTCATTTCCTTGGATTGCCTACCCTCCAACTACTATAGTTTCTTACTATTCGCCTCTCTCCATATGTTTGTACATCTCATTGATTACATGACAATCAGTTATGGTATGAGTATAGGCATCACCACACTAACAATATATGTTTGTGTTGACCTGATTGACATGTTATAATAAAGGATAACTATAAACATCATGCACCTCATAACAAAAATCATGGCTTTGAAGCAATGTGTGTACATTCATTTGAGGGTAGTTATTCCTATTATGGCTTTCCATCTCATAGTCGGTGTACCATAATCCACTTTGAGCATCTTGAAATGAACTAGAAGTCAATTTTTGGAGTTAGTTAATCATGGATGTAATATATGCTTCCATGAATGGTTTGATCTTAATGTCATCACTTTTGACTAGCTCAGCTCTAAGCATAGCCTTAAGAAGTTATCTAGGATATGTGAACGTCTTCATAAAGAGTGCTCTTCTAAATGGTACTATCCGAAAAACCATTACATGTGAAAGGATGGGTGAATGTCATAAGGAATTTTGGAAAGAAGAGTTAAACCTAACATTGAATAGGTGCATGATATTTGATAACCCTTGGCCAATTTCCTTGAGCACGATAATGCCCTACTGTTCAAATTTGGGTATGTCAAATTCCTTCAAAAATGCTTCCTTCAAGGTATCGTAATCAATCATAACCTAGTTATGATAAAATTTCCTATACCAGGTATGAGTAATATCAATCAAAGTTGTCATGAACTATGTTGCCTTGTGATATAACTGGGTTATACCCTGAATTAACCATTAAAGCTCACATTTTAACACATGTTCTATAGTATTTTCCACACTATAATATTATGTCAAGTACATTATCATATTATAATATATTTACTATGGGGGGTTTTGGCATCTAAGGTGCTTTCCCTTGGTACTTATCCTAGTGGTTGTCTTCCAATGCCCTTGATCACTAGGTTAGGTGTCGACCTTGTTGTTGTGGTTGGTGTCATTGAAGTTGATAGCATGATGCTACTCACTTGTGGCACTAGGCCACTTCTTATGAAATGTTTCCTAGTCTACACAACTGATATTTGATGAATTGGAATCTTTTCACTTGTAGACACCTAAAAGTGGCCACCAATGACCTTCAACTAGGATTTTGACCAATTTCTACCAAAATGCATAATTTGGCCTAAAAACACTAAAACTCATTAAATGAGTTTAAATTGTTATATTCTAGTGTCAATTTTTTCTAGGGTATCACTAAGTGAGATAATGCAATTTATGAAGAAACTAACTTTGATCAGATCATTTCGAGTCAAAATGGCATTTTCACACCTAGGTGCTTTGGATTGATCTTTTCTACCAAATTTCTTACATGAAACATGTGCCTTTGTTATTTTTATGTTGACAACATCTTAAATGAGATAATGGATCCAACTCATCTAACATCACCTTCCAATTTTAATCCAGTCAAAATTTAAGCCAATAATGAGACATTTTGACTGATTTGATTAATTTATACACAAAGAATGAAGATTTGTATCAAAGTTGCCTAATCATATTTAAGGCTAATTAAACCAAATGAAGAGACTAATTTATATTTACATGGATATTTTTAAATATTTATTTTTATAAATTGATATTGAATATCTTCATCATCAAATGACATCATTTTTATGGGGTAGCATCCATAAGCCATAAATGTATAAAATATTAGGATTATGCCACCCCATACCTCATTAAGACCCTCCATGCCTATTAAATTACCCTATATCCCAAATATTTATGGGATATATTTATAAATTTATTTACAAAATTGGATTTATTCATGACCACACATCTCAATCTTGAAATGGACATTCATAGTTAATTCTGAACCATTTTAAAAATCTATAAATAAAAGAGCCATGAACATCATTTTTAAGATATCTTGGTTCAAATTTATAATGATAAATTGATTCCAAAAACCATTAGAATTAGTGTTATAATTCCAAAATTTTCAACCAATATAAATCCACAAGCCATAGGGTGCCAAGAGGAGGTGGAGGATAGCCAAGCTCCATTGTAATAGACCTTTTGAAGCATAAAGTCAAGCAAGCCACTCTATAAATAATTTATAAGATCCAATGAAGGTGAAAGAAGCTTTATTTCATGTTTTAGTTATTTTTAAAATATGTATGTTTGTTATTATGCTCCTCTTTAATGTCTAGGCCTAGAGATGTATGCTTGTTAGTGTGTTTCTTTCAATTTGATTTCATTTTGGAGCTAACACAATACTAACCACCTCTCTTGAGTCAAATTCCTAGTCTATATAATGAAATGACTAGTGGGACCTAGCCTCACAAATTTGGTCAAATTACACCTATAAGTAACATACTAACCATTATCATGTAAGATCTTGGAGTGTGGAGGCAAACAAGGTAAAACTTTGAGCAAAAATCTATTGTTTGTAACTCATGGTTTTGCTCTTGGGACTATATAACCTGACTTGACTTTGTGACCTAACTCACCCCAAATTTACCCCAACTTGACCCAAAATTGAACCCAAATCACCTTGACTTGACCCCAACTCAACCTTGACTCACCCTAACTCGACCTTAACTTGACCCCAACTTGACCCTGACTCAACCCCAACTGGCCCCAAATTGACCCCGACTCACCTAGGCTCTCCCTAACTTGACCCCAACTCACCCCAAATCAACCCTAAATTAAACCCAACTCAACCCCAACTCATCCTGACTCACCCCAACTCACTTGTGTAACCCAACTCAACTATGTGAAACCTGAGAGATCATTCTTCAAAAGTCCTTGTCTCATCCTCTAAAGTGCTTCAAAGTAGGTAGTCATAATCTTGTTTTTGTAGGTTCAAGGTAGCATTTTAGCACCATTTATTTATTTATACTAAATAAGATTAATTCTAGGCATTTAATATGAATTATTCTAATCAAACACTTCAAATTTGGTGCCTAAAATGAATTTTTAGCGTGTTAAGTCTTGAACACTTCAAACTTTAGGTTTAAAATAAACGTAGATGCTTATTGTTTCATTTAGTATTTTTGGTGTCCTCTTTAAATTTTTTTAAAACTTAAAGGCAAGGGGTGAAAATAACACCACCAAATATTTCATTTAATGCTCTAAAATTGAACACATTTCTTTTTCTAAAGTTATTATCATTATTTGCCTAGATTAGATTTGTTTGAGCAAACTAGGAGTTGTGCATGTATGCTTTCCCATCCATCCCCTTTAAGTAAATTTTGGGATCAAAATCACAAAATTAATTTCAAAGATCCTAGTCCAAGTAATATAAATAATGTCATTTAAATAACTTCCCAAAAACTCACAATAATCTTGGTTGATCTTGAGGTGACCATAAAGTCTTTCTATTGTGTCATTTATTTCATGCATCTTGGCTTGTGAGGGGGACTTCATTACCTCCCATAAGTTATATATGGAATATTTGACCTAGAGTTTCATCTCCCATCATCAACTTCATCATCCCCACTAGGATCAAATGTTTGAGCTGTTAAACTACCTTTTAGTGTTGGGGTTAAGCACTAATATGTATCTGCACATTAGACATTGCATTGCATTGAGCAAGTGACGGATGTAGTGGTTATAAAAAGAGCAAGACCTTTTTGCAATAACCCAAGTACCACAAACTCAATTAAAGTGTACTTATTTTACATCATTGATGTGAATTTTTTTTGTAATTTATCCATCTAGAACATTCAAAAATCAATTAGTTTTAGTCAACCCCACTTTGCCACACCTTTGATAGGAATTTGGATGATTTACTTGTATTTTGTCATTTTATTATTTGGTGTTTTTAGACTAAAACTAATGTTTTTGTTTATAAACCATGTCAAAACCAATTTTTTTATACATCACTCTTTTATCTAAAGAGGCATTATGTTATCCATTTTACACCACACTTGTGCCTTGAAATTTTTGCTAAACATGTTTGTGTGTGTGTTACTTATTTGAGATGGGTACTGTTATACTTCCCACATCATTATCAAGTTTGATCCTTTAAGTCTTTGAAACATAACACTAATTACATCATTCGAGCATGATTATTCCATTAGGCTACTCAATTTGTTTCAAAACTTTTTTACCATTATGCCAAAAACCATTTGTTTCAAACCATGTCACATCAGCCATTTGGACCTTGTTTATGCACCATCATGGTGTCCAATCTTGTCTATCTTGTTTGGTCAAATCCTAGTTTTCAACATTGAGTTTTTAATTAACCTTGTCAAGTTTGGATTCAAACATTGATTGATTTCTATTTAGGCCTTAATTCATGGGGTTGATACACAGATATTTTTCTTTTGGGTTGCATAAATTTAATTAATCCATTACCCAAATTTGAAGACTATTGATTATTTGTTTGTTTAATCCCTATCCTCATAATTATTTGTGTTTTTATTTGGGAGAACACAAATTTTCTCCAAAATCCTTTTGCCTTATGCATTATGTCAATTGATCATGTTTATGCTTGATTCTATGTGTTGGGTCTATGTCAAAGTTATTTCCAAACTTGTTAGAGTCAATCAAATTCACATAAATCCTTTTTTTCAAGCCTAGATTTAGATTTTGTTTGGATAAAATTCCTAGCATAGCCTGTTTTAGCCTAGCTTTTGACTCCATGTTTAGAAAAAATACCTAGTGACTATTTTTCCTTTCCTAGTTTAGACCTTGTTTAGAACACTTTGACCTAGACTTTTGACATGCTAGTTTTTATTTAGATGCTTGACATTTTGTGTGTATGAAATTTGATGTAAGACTATTTTATGCCAAGTATTAACACAAACTATTTTGAAGTTATAGCTCCATGATCAAATCATTGTTTGGAGATACAACTCCACCCCTTGGACCAAGTTAGACCAAGTTTGAACCTTTTGTCCTTTAGACAATTTTTTTCAGAGTTTGTATAACTGTAAGCCTTTTTTTTGGATCTTTCATCATTTATGTAGATATGTCTAGCTACACTTATGGTGTAGTCATGTAAAATCCAAATTATGATAGAATGGATACACAAAATCCAATATGAAACCCTTACAAAGATTTTCTAAGGGGTTTTATTATTATCCATACAATACTCCATATGGGGACCGTAGTCAAAATCCACAAAATCTAAATCAAGTTATTGATTGAGATGATATGGTTTATAATGAGGACTTGGATGATTTGTCTTATACAAGTAATCAAGCTCCACCACATCATACCATTTCTATTATAAGACCATAATGTCTCACCATTTCCATATTGGGACCTCATCCTTTAGCTTGTGCAAGTAACCATGCTCTATAACACCCTAAATTTATCTTTATAGGACCTCATCCTTTGGCTTGTACAAGAAACCAATCTCCATAATGACCCTTTATCATTTCAAGATGTCATCTTCTATCTTTTTCAAGTAACTAGGCTCAACAATGACCCTTCATCATTATAAGACATAGTCCTTTAGCTTGTGCAAACAACCAAGCTCCACATTACCCTATCATTAACATTTCAAGACTTAATCCTTTGGATCATGGGATAAATAATTATCCCCAATTCCCTTCCATTATCGAACCATAGGTCATTCCTCATCCAGTACCAATCCTATCAATCCCTCATCCAAGCCAATCATTCTAAGACCAAGCTGTGTTAAAACTAGTATTTTCCAACTCATTAGAAACTAAGGCCAAAAGAACCAACCAATCCAATATGTTTTTGTTGAACCAACCATTTATGATGAGCCAACCTATGATGAATCACCTTTGAATCCTATACCTATTGTCATGGAGTCTCACTCTGATAAGCTAGTCTTTGTTGAGTCACTTCTTAATGATTATAACCACCTTTGGGAAAATCATTACCTTGACCATATGTCTATTTTTAATAACCTCCTATTGAAAACATAGTCTCTAAGGAGTTTTATCTTTAAATTTTTCCCATTGTTGAGGAGTCTCACTTGGATAAACCAATCTTTATGGATCCCATTATGTCATCATAGGTCATTGCTTGTCTAATATAAAACATTCAATAAGTAAGCATTATAACAGAGTACCCATCAGATGAAGAATCATAATTAGAGGAATTTTCTATTTTGAATCAACATCAGATTTAAAATCAAAAGAAGAATCAACCTTAATCTTGGTATAAGATTTAGATTCCCTTGAGTTAGTACCAGATTTAGTAACACAATACATTCATGATTGTTAAAATATTGGTTACTCATGCCTTGTAGATCAATTTAAATACATTTGTGATATTTCTATAGTTTTTGAGGATGATTAATTTAGTATTACCACAAATTATCCTAGTATATTTTATGAGGATTGTGTACCTATCCCCCATTATATTACCATCAACCAACATAGTTATATTATTGACATTCCATCTCCCATAAGTGTTAATTGGGACCAATAAAATCACACTTTGTTGAACCACATCTATAACGACATAGTAGTTGATTAAGATAAAGGAGGATAATACCAAATTCATGTAGAAAAAATAAAATCTCCTAGTGAAACCTTGTTAGAGGTTCCAGGGGACATGCAAAATTCAAACTCAACATCTTCTAGAGAAACTTTTTTAGAAGCACTAGAAGACAATCAAAGTCAAAAGCAAATATTCATTAGTGAAACCTTATTAGAGGTTTTATGGTATAATCAAGACAGCTTCATTGGTGAAAAACTCATTAAGGTACCAATAGATGAGCCTAAAATTCCTTCACTACTTGATGAAGACAAAATCAAAGATCAAATCAAAATATCTTTCAATATCTAGTCTAATCAGATGGTATCTACTCTCAAGATCAAATAACAAAAAAATAGGGGGGTCTTATCAAGATAATATTTAAAATTCTTTGACCCCACCACATCCAAGGCTATGTTGAGTTAGACATCAACAACATTATGTGTGACTAAAGGTCTTGATCTTCATTTATTTTCCTACCATTATACATTCCATTATCATCAACCATTTCATTTCACAATCAAAACTACCATCCATTATTTGTCCTTATTTACCATCCTTGGCCATACTTTACTTTGTAGAGGCTACAAATATACCTTGTCTTGATGTTTAAAGGAATCATAATCAATGACCAATGAAGATCACAAAAGTATTCTTAAAAATTAGATCTGTAACTAGTTCTTGACATAGCAACTATTTAGATGAGGTGTGGGTTAGTAATTAACATGATTGAGTATTTTGTTTATATAATTTGTTTATTAGGATGTGCATCTCCACTTTAGTAAGAAAAAAAAAATCATATGCCATTTTACCATAACTAGGATAAACACATCAAAAACCAACAATCATCAACATAAACATATACCATACCATTTCAAATTGCCATGCCATTGCCATTATTACATATCCTTTTGTTGTTGTTGCATACCTACCTATTCACCCTATCACTTGGGGACAACCCTCTTACCATTATATCTAATCTATCAAAAACCATAATTATCTTAAAGTAGTTCCATGCCATGCCATCCTATCATTCCATTCCTATCTAGACCAAATATGGTTTTTTGTCATCCAACCCAATCCTATTTTGACCTTAGTTCCTTTGGTTCTTTTGACACTTTTTGCTAGGAAATTTTGATCAAGTTTCAACTCTTATCAAATGTATGTTTTAATGATAGTCTATAAAAGTAGTATGATAGTTTATCTAGCAAGATATCTTTCATTTTCCATCATATATCAAGTTTGTTTATGTGACCTTAATTATAACTACCTATGGCAAAATTAGTGTTCACTGGTCTTGCTACTAATTATAACTGCATATGGCAAAATTAGTATCATTGATATGTTTTATTGTATCTTAGTTATAACCATTTATGGGTAAACTAGGGGCAACATTTTTTTATCATGCATTACCCCATCACCTTACCATTATTGTTTTCATTTGACTGGCCATTTGTCAGATTTGAAAACTTGTTTAGACCTAGTTGGTTTTTCCTTACCTATTGTGTGGATGAAATTACTATGACTTAAAGTTAGTTTGGGATTATGTGGGTTGTGCTCAATTCATGTTGAGGTCACCTCAATCCCCCTTTTCATTCACTCTCATCATTATATGAAAAACCTAAGCCAAACACTCTCACCATTTTGTGAGTAGGTATCTTGTCATCCTCTAACGAGTTAAGATATCTAAAATTTCTAAAAACATTCAAATATTTAAAAATCCACAAACATTTATCCTATCTAAGCCTAGTTAGTTATCCTCAATCTACCTTACTTGAGCATGGTCATTATTAGGATGCTTTCTATTGCTTTTGTTTTTAGGATTTCTATTTGTTTGTTGATCTCAAGTTTTTTTTGTTTGTTCGCTTGCCTATTTATTTACTTTTTAGCTATGTTGCTTTAAATTAGTCTATATGTGTTCATTAGGTGATTCCTTATGCACATTATTCTTGATTCCATCCATATTTGTATGTCAACATTATCACCATGGTTTTAATCATTGGTGCATTATTTTTTAGTGTTTAATGGATTGGAAGTCAGTCCTTATGCATATTTTGGGATAGTATTCATGGTGTTCTATCATGATGCATATATTAATGTGTCATAACAAAAATCAACTTTAATAAGGTCTACAAATAATGGAGCCACAAAATTTTCTACTTGGTACCTTGGAAAATCCTTCCATTCATCATGATCAAATTAACTCCTTTGACCATTTTAGTTGTATCATTTTTAATTAGTATGATCATCTCCTCATTGATAGGTACAATTGAATCATTTTTATTTGATCAATATTTATCCTTATATTCATCTCTTTCATCACTTTGAGCATCTTCATATCCTCTGTTGTTTGTGGCTTAATTAGTCATTAGACCATCACATATACATTTGCACCCACTCATATTTAATATGTATTCCAGGTTATATCCTTGAGTTATGATCATTAATTAGCCCTAACTGGGGCATAATTATCTTTATAAAATAATCTAGGTCCTCTTAATGATTATAACTTCCTATGGGCAAATCATTATTTTTTACTTTTATTTTTGATTATAACAACCTTTAGGCAAATCAATGTTTTTTTAAATCAATGCATGCAAGAATTTTCTCATTTGGATTAATCTCAACCATAGGTTAATCTCACTCTTCTTCTTGCTTCTTTTTGAGGGACCATCCATCCACATATGTGATGGCCACTCCCTTGAAGGGGCATCATCATAGGCTTTTAAAAAACCATTTAAAATTTTATTCTTCAATCATGATCTTCTTTTTGTTATATAGGCCATTTCTTATTATTTGAGAATACATTTCTATGCCTATAGTTTACAACATTTTTCCAAACAGGGGCAAACTATAGACACATAAAAGTGGCCACCAATGACCTTCAACCAAGCTTTTGACCAATTTCTACCAAAATGCACAATTTGGCCTAAAAATACTAAAACACATTAAATGAGTTAAAATTGTTATATTCAAGTGATAATTTTTACTAGGGTGTAAATAAATTGGATAATGAAATTTATGAAGTAGCTAAATTTAATTAGATCATTTCAAGTCAAAATGGCATTTTCTCATTTGGGTGTTCTAGATTGCTCTTTTATACCAAATTTATTGCATGAGACATGTGATTTTGTTATTTTGTGTTGACAACACCCTAAATGGGATAATGGATCCAATGCATCTAACATCAACTTCCAATTCTAATCTAGTCAAATTTTAAGCCAATAATGAGACATTTTGATCAATTTGATTAATTTGTGCACAAAGAGCTAAGATTCACATCAAAGTTGCATAATCATGTTTAAGGCTAATTAAACCAAATCAAGATCCTAATTAAGAATTCATGAAGATTTTTGAATATTTCTTTTTATAAATTGATATTGAATATCTGCATCATCAAATGACATCATTTCTATGGGGTGGCATCTACAAGCTATAAATTCATAAAATATCAAGATTAATCCACCTCATGCCTCATTAATACCATCCATACCTCTTAAATTCCCCTTTATCCCAAATATTTATGGGGGATATTTATAAATTTAATTACATAATTAGATTTATTCATGGCCACACATCTCAATCTTGAGATGGATGGTCATGGTTAATCCTAAACCATTTTGAAAATCTATAATTAGAAGATCCATGAACATCATTGTTAAGCTATCTTGGTACAAAATTATAATGCTAAATTGATTCCAAAATCCATTGTAGTTTTTTTTATAATGTTAAATTATTCAACTAAGCCAAAGCCACAAGCCACATGGTGCCAAGAGAGGTGGAGGATAGCCAAGCTCTATTGCAATAGACCTTTTGAAACACAAAGCCAAGAAAGCCACTCTACAAACCATTTGGAAGCTCTAAGTAAGGTTAAGGAAGTTTTATTTTATATTCTAGTTTTTGTTTTCATATGTGTGTTTGTTATTATTCTCCTCGTTAGTGTCTAGACCTATAGATGTATGCTTGTTAGTATGTTTATTTCAATTTGATTTCATTTTAGAACTAACACAATACTAACCACCTCTCTTGAGTCAAATTCCTAATCTAAAACACTTAAATTCTCTGTTTCTAAACTAGTGCTGAAAGGTCTAGAGGTATCCTCATTTATTTATAATTAATAACTTGTTTAATCACAAAATTATACTCTAAATCTGCAAACCAATCAAAGTCAATGCAAATAATAGGGTTAATTATCACTCTTATTTCTCATGGGAGATCCAGTGCATGAGTTAGAGCCATAAGTTTAAAGGGGGTAGATGCTTTTGATGAAAATTCAATGGTAATTTTATGTAGGGACCTATCACATTCTTCACCTATCAATAGTTAGGCTCAATCTATGGCTTCATTTTTTCAGTCATCACACTACTGTAATTTAAGAGATCCTTCCCCATACCCTTCCCAATTGTTACAAGGTCTCTTGACACTTTTAGGTTCTAAATATTCCATTAGCCTATACCTTCTCTTATTATAAGTCTATTTCTTGAGCTCTCAAGTGTCAATATGGTCATCCTTTTCCATTGTGCTTCACCTGCACATCCCCTTATTCCTCATTGTACTACTCATATGTGAAAGGATTTTAGCCTTCCATTCTTATGGTTTCAAATCCATAATCCACCATCAGTTTCTTAATATTTGTGTTGAATTATTTCATAAATGTGCCTTTAGGATTATACAAGAATTGATAATCTACTTCCTTAGGGCAGGAATATGTTGATACTATAAACTCAAGCATGTAAATATTTAATACTCCTTGCCACCATTTCTCTACAACTCTGGTCCAAGTGGAATCAAGGTTATTAAGATTTTCTAAGTGATCTTTCATCCACTCAAGGTATTATCCATAGATTCATCTTTTATGGGTTGTATAAGCATCTAACCATCAATACACATGCTCAGGTAGTTCATAAAATAAGACCTCATATAGAGCATCATACAAGTTATTATGGACCCACTTCTTTGGCTTCTATTCTTTATAAGATGGATGTTTTAGTGTAAAGCTATCTTAAGCCTATTATAGATAGTGCTTGATGTTCTTGAGGGAGAGTCAGCGCATTGTTATTTTGCACCATTATAGAACTAAAATTCAATATGAGTCCTAGTAATGGAGCCAAAATGTTGTATAAAAGTTTGGTTATCTAAGTCATTTACTCTATTAGGAACTTATCTGAATGTTTAAGTTAGTTATAGACTTGTTACACCTAGGCAAAAATGTAGACTAATCTTGTAGAACTCAACATTTATCACTCAACTATGATGATATCAATTCACATAAGGCACAAGCCTTATGTACTCACCTAAATTGTAGTAGAGAAAGAACCAGGGCTCATAATCAGCTAGTCATGCTATAGCATAACTCATTCTTCAAATTACTCGGTCATTACAATAATAATGTTTGTAAGTTCATTAGAGTAAGTTGTTCTGGGTAGAGTTTGACTATCTATAGGTGTAAAACCTATTTGGGGAACTTGTTCTGGTCTTAGGAGTGCAAACCTATATTAGGTTGGTTCTAGGATCTTAAAGGTGATAACTTTTGTCATATTGGCCTTAGCACCATTTAGAACTAATATGGTTCAATGGAATTAGTTTATGTTAAGGGTTATGCTTAGCCTATCACTTTAGGTATGACTATCATCACTTAGCATGGGGTTCTTCCTATACTTAGAGTATTTCTATAGAATATGCTGACATCATCATTTACATAGGGATGCCATTAATAGAATAAACTAAAATCTTGTTAGAACTTAGTATTCATATATTAAATCTAATAATTACAACTATTACAAACATTGAGCAATCAATCCACATTCAAAGAACATAAATATAACCATATAAACTAAATAAACAATCAAATTAAGGGAAACACCATTTTTCATTAAACATTAATCAGATAAATAGAGTATACAGTAAGTTGAATAGAGTAAATGCTCATTTTAAATTTAGTAAAGGCCTAAGGGCTCATAGGTGAGCTTGGGCACTACAATATGGAGCTTTGAAGGAATCCATGCTAGATTTAAGTTTAAATGGCAATTGTTTCTTTACATCTAGAACCGAATCTAAAGAGCTTCACTATCTCAAAGTTGCATCCTTTTCATACTAGTTCAAGAGTATCTTTATAACACTAAGAAGCATCTTCATGCCAGGGTGGAAGGTGCATGTCAAGTGCTGAGTTGGATCCTTGGTTGATCATTATATCAATTCCATCACCTTAAACCCTTTTTTCTCTAATTTCCATATGTAGCCACTTATGAAGATGTCCTAAAAAACTAGGCATCAATTAACTTTTTTCCAGCTCGTACAAGATCTACAAAGATTCTTATAGCTAGCACAAAAAGTGCTAAAATAATAATCATTAAAAATGATCACCTGATGCTGAGATATCTATTGAGTTGTCATGGATTCATACTTAACCAAAAAGGGTCCCAACATAGTATAATAATGAAGGCTCTCATAAATATTTCAAGTTAACATAATGGTGAATAAACCAAGTAATTTAAGGATGCCAAGATTAAACATTGTCAACCACTTAATGAATGAATTTGAGTGTCTATGTATGTTTCCCCCCATTTATTCTATGGATGAAATGAAATGGTATTATTAAAGTAAAGGAGATGTGAACTTAAGTGTGTATACACAATTTTTATTTTAATATGAAGATTTATTATGCAAGGTGCCTCAAAGCAAAACCTACAACAATAACACTAAAATTAGTTATTGTCCATAATTTAAAATTAAAAATATGAAACTTAAAATTTGGAATTTTGAAAAGTGAGAAAAGAAAGAATAAACCTGAAGGAGTATACAATCTAGTTGACATGCAACTTGAAAAATGTTAAAGGGTATGCCCGTTTGTTGATGAACTTGAGAAATGTTTAACCTATTATGAATTAAAAGTGATCAAGTCTTAATTTGAAAACTAGTAAAAGCTCTTGAGTTGAAAATATTGTATGCTCCAATGCTCATCTGAATGTGTAAAGTACTATATAAGATAATTAAAGGGGTGGAACCACCAAATGTGGATCACTACAATGCAACCATAGATGTTGAGTGTCACTAGACTAAAACATGGTAAGATAATAATATTGAATCACTAAACGTGGCTTGATAAAGTACAACCATAAATATTTAGTGTAAGTAGACTCTGACATGAATCTATTATGAATTGAGGTGAATCACACCACTACATGTGGATCTAGATTTAATTTTAAACCTTTTATACCTTTGAAACTTTTTTTACTTTGAATAAGTGAAATTTTAAAATTTAAAATTATAAATATGAACATGAATTCATATCATGCCCCCTATATTTTTACTAAATTGATATAGAATGTCAGTCGAACTTGTAATTGTTTGAAAACCTATAACTTATAACTATTCTGCACATGCCTATTCATATAATATATGTGAATATATATTTAATTAATTTTAGGAATGAGTACACATGAATGTTATATACCCCCATAATCTAAAAATTATAAACCATACTATATTATAAAAATTGTACATTATCATAAATATAAATTTTTTTCATGTAAAGCCCTATATGATGGACCCATTTTGAGATGTGAGACATATATTTTAAGTCACTAATATCAAAATAAAACTTATATCATACGTAAAATATGTAATCATGTAGTAGTAGATGAATCATTTCAATTGTATTGCATTATAGTAGTGAATGTAGTATTTTAAGTGTGTGAAACTTGTGTTAAATAGATATAGCATTAAAACACATAAGAAACATGTGCATGGTATGTATCAAGGAAAAAATTAAAAGTATAAAATATAATAAATACATGAAATGAACCACGAAACCATAGTAATATGAAATATACATACTAGTAATGTCATAAAATGTCACATAATTTGCATAAAATTTCACACATAAGGCCCAAAGGCCACATACAATGGATGTGAATGTTGCTTAAAATCACAAGGCCAATGTCCACACTCAAATGGAATGATGATTCCATCAAATAAATAACATGAATAAGCTACACACACAAGGAAAAGGGCTATACACAATAAAAAAAATAAGTCCTAACTTAATTTTCTAATTTTTTTGTCACTATTCTTTGTGTAATATGAAAAATTTAAGTCCTAACTTATCTAGAATAAAGTGATAATTTTAAAACTAAACATAAAGTAAATGAGACTAGTCTATATCAATCATATGTATTAATGTCATTGTTAGAAAATGGTAAATCCATATAACACAATGTAAATTATGAGTGAATATAAAGAAACTTACATGATATATAGTTGAAAATGGCTGAGAGGCTATGGATAGATACAACCTATTAAAATGTTCATGGGGATCAAAAAGACACCCCTAAATTATTAAGGTTGTTTCGGTAAAATTGGAAGCTCGATATCAAAGAACCATGTAATAGTATGTCCTGTATCACACTCACATACCACATGAAAATAATGTGTTTATAAAAATTGAAATATATTAAATACTTAACATGCAATAAATAACATGTGGAAAGAGGTGAACTATCAACATATGCAAATGCATTTGAGGTCCTAATTATGATTTTTGAATATATATTTTATTTTTGACACAAGTTTTTTACATTTTACCATATTTGAAATTTCAAAAGATTTGAAAAGTATTAAGAAGAAAAAAATAGAATAATTTGGATGGATTTGAATAGTCCAAAACAAAATGCTAAATCATAGTGAAGTAAGAAGGAAGGCAAGCCATATGCCCCAAATGTATGTGTACCAGAGTCATGAATGATTAATATGTGTACTCATGGAGAATTCCTGAATGAATATATATGGTAATATATGTTTAAAATAATCCATAACATGATATATATTCCATAGTAATCAATTGGACTGTCATAAATAATTTTAATTAAATTTTTTGTAAGATAACTAATTTGGATTGTTTAAATCAATTTGAAAATTAAGACGAAAAGTGTCAAAATTGAAAATAAATCCAAGGAAGAGAAGAAATATTGGAATTTTGGATATAATAAGTAATAATGAAGTAAATTAAAAAATAATATGTACACAAGAAAATTCAAATAGCTATCCATTTATGTTTATAATGGGAGGCAAGTATGCATAACCCATGGCATGTTATAAAGGATTTAATTCTTATGAAGAAGAACTACCAATTGTAGAGGCCTATGAATTTAAATATTAACCATATGATATAATATAACCATTTTAATCAATACTCATATACCCATGTGAATCTATATCCTCATGTGTATTAGGATAAGATGTTTCTACCTATACTTATGGTGAAACATTCTTAATAACCTATGCTACCTTTAGAGATAAATACCTCTTTTTAGATTTCACTTTCTAATTAGGATAATATGTCATAATATATGTAACTAAATGAGTATGCTCATGTGTAATTTCATCATGATCATAAATAGATGGATAACCTAATTCTCTAATATGCTCATGTGCAATTAGATGATGATCATAAATATATGAATAAATTAATTATTTAATATGCTCCTTAATAGTTCTATAGATAATTTCATTACCATGTTTCTCAATGTATGTACCAACTAATTATTATTTAGGAGGAGTAAATATCATTGGTTCCAAAGGATATTTATATTGGATTCTAGAATTTTGACTACTTGATTACCATGAATATATTTGAAACATTTATGCATTGTAAAAGGTACTAATCTAAAATTTTGTATCCAAAGGCATCCTAATGGAAAATAAAACACCCATGTGTTTTGTATAATTAAGAACAAAGTGGAATATTTTATATGTCTTACTTGTAAAGTTAGCTTTATATGCTCAAGAGTTTTTGTGTACAACCATCAAATTCTTTGACAACTCTAGAAGTATCCTATAAATCTTGTTTTGTGTAACCAAAAGAGTGGATGAGTGTCATGGTGCATGAATTTTCACTTGATCCATTGTATATCATAAACCTATGTATGCATTTATTATCAATATATGCTTGAATAAAGAGTGCATGTTAATCTGCATAATCACAAATTAACTATCATCAAATGTAATCATAGGACATGATGCTTATTTTCTTGTAACTATATCAATTATTCTATCAAGTGGACACTCATGTGTATAAGGATGAGGTTGAAATTGTATGCATAATGTACTTTAAAATTATCATTGTTATTTGTTTCTTCATGACATGGAAAAGGATCTTTGTACATTTTTATCTTTGATTTTTCAATTTCTTGTGGCTTAGGTTCTTCAATAGGTTTATCAATATAAATAATATTTTCATCAATGAAATCTTTATTCTTGTGTTTGAGCTTGAAACACTTGTTCATGGAATGTCCAATGCATTGATAATAGTCATTGTATTCATTGATATCAAAAAAATTATATTGTGGTTCAAAAATATGTGCATTCATTGGTGGAAGGAGAGATATGAGATTTCATTCAAGTATATTTTGAAAAAACACATGAGGAGGCGATTGTAACCTTGATAATGGCCTCCTTGGTGGAGCTTGTAATTGAATATTTTGTGTAGTTTATGAGAAAACATTAAATGTAACTTTATATTGAATTTAATTATAATTTATATTATAATGTCTCTTGATTTATAACTTAGTATTTGAATTAAAAAATATATTTGAAGTATATTTAAGATTGTTTAAACTAAGAAATTTGGCTTCACGCTCTTTGATTGTATGGCATAACTCATCAAAATATTTGAACTAATAAAACATAATTGACTCTTGGAGTGGAGAAAGAAACATTTGAGTAAAGATATCTTGGAGCTAATTATTATCCATTTGATTTGTATTTTTTTATAACATAATTTTGTATCTTAGAACAAATTCATTTATTTTTTACTTGGACCCTTGTTTGAGCTTTGAAATTTGAGCATGTGATATATTTTCACCAATGTTGATAGAAAGGTGTGTTAAATTTTGATTTTAAAATATATTAAAAGTATTTATTAATTGAAGATAAGTATAATAAAATAATCTAAGAGCATATTATTTGAGACTTTTTGGAAAAAAATTTATAAACAATTTGTCATTATCTACATAGTCTATACAAGCTATATGGAATGCACTCAAATGTTGTTTAGGATCACATTTTCATTCATATAAAATAATATTATGAAACACAATGCCAATTGGTAATAGAGAAGATGAAATTTTAGGTTCCAAATAATTATGTAATAAGGAACATGAATCCATATAATGGCTAGTATGAGAAAGAGTTTGTTCAATTTGATATATCTTAAATTGTAAATAAAAAATGGCATGCTCAAGGGTATTATTTATAGAGATGAGTTGGATAGTATAAATACCATGAGTAGGCATAGGAAATAAAAATTTACAAAAACAAAGTGTTGTTCCCAAACCAAGGGATGATTCTATATATATATAATTGGATGTGAAAAAATAAGAATGCATGTTGATTTAACATTTTTTGGGAATATTGGTGTATTATTCCTAATTTAGTTAAATATATAAGCTAATTAAATTAGTAATTAATATTTAAATAATTAACCTACTAATTTTATTGTAATTTGATCCTTTCTAAAAATGGTAAATAAGGAGGATAAATTTAACTTAGATTAAATAGGACTAAGACAGCTGAGATAGAAGTTGGTATTGGCTGTGTAGGGCTAGCACACTATCAAAAATCAAGATTTGGATTTTTTTGGGTGAAAGGATAGGAGCACCAAAAATAGGACACCCTAGTGTCTAATGTTATAGTCCTATTCCTATTGTTATTGTTCAAACTAGTCACAAAGGTCTAAGCTTTTTGGGTTTTGTCTGTTATCCCTATATCAATGTACCTATGAAATTTCAAGTCTTGAATATCAATGAATCTCCTTGTACAATGGATTTAATATCCAACCCTAGATATTCCTTGTGCTTAAACTTGAATGAAAACTTGGAGAAAGAGGGGGGTTAGTGTGTGTAAGACTCATTAAACATATATCCACATCCCTTGTACAGGAATGTTGCCTACATTCTAATACTTTGAAGAGGGATCAAGCCATATGTAGTTCTCCCACTTGATGTGCTTTGTGTAATAGTGTGTATAAAGATGCAAAATGCTAAATTAGGTGTGCTTGAGGTGACTAGGGACTAGTGTAAATATTTGAATAATATGGAAAAGTATTGGATGGTTGTATACATAAAATAAGGAAATATGCTTGAGTAGTCTTGCTTGTATTATTTCTTACTTTTGTGATGTTTGCCAATGCTTTCTAAATGAAATTTGAATGGGATTTTATAGGGATCTATTGGTCATGGGTTTGATATGTTTACATTAGGCCAAAAGAAGAGGGATAAGAATAAAAAACAAACAATCATTTAGGCTCAAAATGTGATTGGAAAAGACCATCAAAAATGAGACACCCTAGGGTATGATGCTATAGTCCAAGTGGGGTGCTATTGTCTTGAGCTGACAAGACTTGAGGGATGGATCTATCATAGAAATAGTAGTCTAGATCAGCTAGGATCAGGTTTGGAAGGCTACAAATGACTAAGAATTAGTGAAAATATGCCTATGAGGATCATGAAAGAAAGAAGGATGGACCTATGGGATGGATGTCATAAGTCACACTCAAGTTACCAATTTTTGCATTTTATATGATTAAATTTTCCCTCCCTTTTATTTTAGTGATGTAGTAAAATGAATTACTAGGATAAAGGAAAAATAAAAAGCATACCTAAAATTAATGTAAGGGTGAAGCTCATGAAGCTATGTGATGTTGCATGTACATAGAGAGATCAAATTGTAAAGTGTGAATATATAAGAGAAAACAAAGAGTAGATTAGGTCTTACTAGATACACTATATCTAAAATGAGAACATAAAAAGCTAGGTAAGAGAGAGGAAGAGAAAGGAATGAATACACCTCATCAGGTACACAAACCAATAAAAAACCTATTATGATGTTCAGTGATGTTGGATGATGTTGAGTAATGTTGGATGATGTTATTACCCACTAAGTTAAGTTAGGTGATCATGTGTGTGTTAATTGATATTTGGACTATGTGTCCAATCCCTCTGAATAGGTGGCTCAAGAATACAAAGTCTAGCTACTCCTTTGGCTCCATATTTTCCCTATGAAGTGAAGCTATGAACTGATACCAATATGAAATGTTTGTCAAATGATATGGCTCCTAAAGCCCATGAATGTTATGTAATCTAACACTATTAGCATGGATAGTTGAATGTATTCTAGAATTAAGGCCACTCTTGGCCACTCTGAAAGATGGAGATTAGGCTTGTATGAAAGCCTCTCTGAAACTATGTACTAAGCTTATATTAAATCCATTCCAAAATGTGGAGGTTAGGCTTATATGAAATCTTCTCCAAAATTATGACAACCACCTACAGATAGAGTAAGGTATGCAACTATTGAGAATACCTAGGTAATATGCTGAACTCAAAAAGAAAAGAAAACAAATGTGCTACACATATTTCCCCTAATCACTAGTATCAAAATCATGGATTATGATTTGGAAGTTATACCAAATACCATATGTGAAAATAGAAGTGAGATCAATCATGCCATGCATGATTCCCCCTATATCTAGATTCTCTGAGTAAAAGTGTAATTAAAACTACTAATTTTAAACTGGTCTAAATTTGTAAAATTTTAGATAAAATTAATTTTCCACCTATTTCTATAAAATATAGTTTTTATATTGTCTGGATAGGAGCACCAAAAATAAGACACCCTAGTGTTTGGTGTTGTTGTCCATGTCCAACACTATTGTCCTTTTCTAAAACTATAAACTGTTCTAAAATCATCACTATTTTTTAGTTTGTTCTATCTAGTTTGACCTCTGATTATTGTTTTGAGTGTTCTAAAACTAATTTTTTGACTGGTAGGAGATCTAATATCTATTATAAAACCCTAGTTTATTTCCCCCTCTTCTAAGAGTAGGAATGAAGACCCTAAAATTACTACCCTCAAAAGAAAGAGAACTACAAGTGTGTTATGCTACAATAATACATGATATACCAATGATAATTGATAAGATATCTCAAGATATAGCATGGTTTGTAATGAGATATTTTTAGATTAACAAGGCTATTCCTAGATATATATAACAATGTAGTAACATGTTCAAAGTACTGAACTAGAACTAGAAGTCTAGTTAGTTATTAGTTGTCAAGGACGGATAGAGCATGATGCCCATCAAGGCATCCAAGAAGGAAAAATAATGCATGATGTGGATCATGGCATTGAAAATAATTTGAAAATTAATCACATAACAATCACAAAAGGAAATAAGAAAGAATAATATAAGAGTCGCCAAGGGGCCAAGCAAACAAGGGACATGGACACATGTCACTCAAACTAGAAAGCAAGCATATAAGGCATGTTCAAGTGCCACATACACATAAATTTTAAAAAAATTGAAATTGGAGTGAAAGCTATAATCACATAGAAAATTATAGGCACACAAGAATAGAAGCAAAGGACATTGGCAAATGTCATAAGGCACATACATGATATAAAATAGGAATTGAGAAATACAATCAATCTAGTTATGCAAAGCAAGAAAGGAAAGCATGTAAAAACTAGAAATACAATCACATCTAACTAATCAAAGTAATAGGTGAAAATATGAAAGACATGGTAGTATAATACTAGGCATATGCTAAGAAATACACAAGTGTTATATACTAGTGAAATGTTGGTAGAGTAATCTATGTAAGCTAGTAAATAATGTACATCAACATGATAACTAGAGTGTGTGGTGTAGGAATGACATAACATGGATGGTGTAGTCATGTAGAATATTCCCCCAATGGGTATATGTCTTGAACTTAAAATTAGGATGCCCCTTCAATGGGTAGAGTGAAACAATCAAAGAGTTAGATGTCACTACACACACTCAAAGGAGATTACATGAAGCATGGTAATGTACATAAATCAACAAATAATATAATAGAACAATAAATTTAAGTCTAACATAGTAGTAGAAATATAAAGTATGGATAATGCATACAATTAAAATTATTTTTTGGTATTTTTGATTTATTTGAATGTTTTTGGTATTTTGACATATTTGAATGTTTTTTGGTATTTTTTAATGTTGTATTATTTTTGTGTTTTGAAAATGTTATGAGCTATACATAATAAATCACATGAAGACTATGTACAAGAATTTGAAAAGAAGATATATAAAATTAATCATAAGAATATAATATATAAACAAAATTGAGAAACTATATACAAGTAAATAGAAGAAAACTATGTACAAACATTGGAAAAAAAGGCTATATACAAGCATATGAATAAATCAATATTTGCATGATGACATAAAAGACTAGGCTAGAGGGTGTAAAGGGTCCAAGGATGGAGCTCACTGGGGATGGAGATGGAAGAAGGTATCATGATCATGGAAGAAGGTATCATGATCATCATCAAATGCCTCAAGATAATAATCAAAAATATCATATGTTATAAAAGTTGTGTACATGGTGTCATCTTGCCGAAGGTGAACTGAAGTTTGCTCTGGTGGTGGAGATGTTGATTCTTCTCTGGGACATTTAGCTCTAGTATTATATTAATTCAATGGAAGTGTTGAAACTAGTGTTGGTGGTGATATAATATGAATAATACCCTAAGCCTATAGTTTATCCAATCTCTACTATAAATCTATACATGATTTTGTATCATGGCCTATGATCCCATGAAAAAGATAAAATGAACAACCATCTTGCTATGATAATCTTCTAATAGATCTATGCCACACTATAGGTAATGTGATTAATTCATGATCAAGTAAAATCTATAACATATATTTTGGTTGATTTTGTGTGCTACTTGTCTAAATATAATTGACTAGCTCTATATTTGTAGAGGTAACCATGTAAATTATATGTGTTGAGTGATCTATCTGTGGCCATAAATGTGGAGTGTATCCTATGAGTATAGTGATAAATGCTAAGAGTGATATAGGATGTGTAGTGATAGCTCTAAAGTCATCTCATTACTCTCCTGAGCCTACTAGTGTAATGTTCAATCCACACAAATAGTCATTTGTGAGTGTGGGTATCGTATCATCATCTAAAAAATCTTAGGAATCTGTATCAACATTATGTACATATGGTAACTTAGAATTTACCACAAGGGGTAACTATGATATGGAAGTCTCATAAACTATAGTAGTAGAAGACATCAAATGCTTTGAGAGTATCTATAACTAATAGAGTAACTATATTTGTAGAATCAACGGGTACTACTGGAACTATTATCAGTGAATGTATAATTGTAATAGGTGTAGGAATTGTGACTGATGGAGTAGCTAGAATGGCTAGCGCTGATGTGACTGGCTAAATATTTAAAGATAAGGTCATAACTATAAATGGAGGAGTGTGAGAAGTTTTAGTCTCTCCAACCTCATATGTATGTATCTGATCAAGAGAAATACAATGAGGTGGTAGCTGAACTATGATATGAGGTGTCCCATCTATCAATATAGATAAAGATGACTCTGTAATTCAACAATATTTGAATGGCTAGTTATTTTTTGGACATGTGTATAAGTATCCTTCATGGATAAACTTAATATATCATTGAAGAGTATAAGGAACTGCCCCCATAAAGTGTATCTAGGGTCATCTAAGTAAAATATTATAAGGAAGAGGTCCTGGCATGACCTAGAACTATGTAGAGAGGGTTTTGGGTCCTACCATGATATCCAAAGCAATGGTGTCTAATATATGTCATGGTATATCATTAAACCCTCTAATTTTCTTATATGATTTTTTCATGGATACCATATCCATGTCTATGGTCTATAAGAATGTAATATTACATATATTGAGTCTGGAACCACTACCAACTAGAACTCTCTTAACTGCACTAGTTTTGACTTGAGCTTGTATGAATAGTGGTAAATTTTGATCAATAACTATCTAAGAAGGCATGTCATCATGATCAAAATTAATAACATCTTCTATAGTTTTTAACATGTTGACCACTTATGCAAAATAAAAAAGGCTCTAAACTAATGGGCATAGAAGTTTGAGTGAGTGCTTGATATAAAATGTCTTTAAACACATTGGATTTTTAAAGTAGTTCTAATATGGAAATATTAGCTATTGTGTTTTTCAATTGATCAAAAATATCATTTCCCTATGTGGATTTTCCTATGTGGGTGGGTTGGGCTTGGGATGGGAAGGAATGGGAAGGTGGTGGACCTTCTGACTAGGTGAAGGAGGCATGGTGACACATCAAGTAATAGCTATAACTACATTATCTACTATCTATATAGGACTAGTAGTAGATACGAGAGGAGAGAGAAGATAAATGATAGGTCAAGGTGGTAGAGTGATAAAGGGTTTTAACTAGTCTATTTGGTGATGGGTAGTGACCTGGGAAAGAGCAAAATGGATCATGCAACATGACTCAGCATGGGCTAGAGGATCCAAGGGAGGTGATGCAAAAGATATCTTAGCATGTTTAATAATAAATTTCTTAACATCATCCCATATTATGAAAAATAAGCATGAAATGCAAAGAATAAAGATTTGTATTAACATATGATAAACTTCATCATTCATGTACATGATAAGACCAATGATGGTATCCTTATTTTATGTAATAAATGCAAGAAATATTTGTAAATAAGTGAGATCCATTTTTGTTCTGATGTGCAATCTGAGTTTAGATGTAAGGTGATATCTTAAGAAGCAATGGGACCTATTATATGCAACTAGGGTGCGAAAGGTGATTATTTTGAAAATCACTATGCAAATTTGATATTTAAAGTGAATTTTTGAGTGAAATATGCAAGTAAAAAATCATAAATTTATTAGAAAATTTGTGATTGAATGGGACATAGTATATGCAACTAAGGTTTGAAAGGTGATTATTTTGAAAATTAATATGAAATTTTGAGATTTAAAGTGAATTTTTGATTTAAATAAGATAGTAAAAAATTAGAAAATTATTGTAAAATTACTAGGAAAATCATGGGACCTTAGTATGGGCAACTAGGGTTTGAAAGAAAAATTATTTTGAAATTACTACAAAATTTTAAAATTTAATGCAAATTTCTAATTTTATTATGTAGGGAAAAAAATAAAACAAAATATGAAAAATCAATAGGAAATTTACCCTAGGGTTTTTAGGGTTTTTATGCACAAACAAAGTAAGTCAGGTTCACCAAATAATTTAACCTTTTTTGGGAATATTGGTGTATTATTCCTAATTTAGCTAAATATCCGAGCTAATTAAATTAGTAAATAATATTGTAATAATTAACCTATTGATTTGTATAATTTTATCCTTTCTAAAAATAGTAAATGAGGAAACTTTTAACTTATCTTAAATAAGACTGAGATGATTAAGACAAAAGATGGTATTGGTTGTGCGAGACTAGGATGCTATTGCAAGTTAGGATATATCTTTTATTCAATGAAAGGATAGGAGTACCAAAAATAGGACACCCTAGTGTCTAATGCTATAGTCTTGTCCCTACCACTATTTTCCAAACTAGTCATAGAGGTCCAAGATTTTTGGGCTTTGTTCACTATCCCTGTATCAATCTACCTATAAAATTTCAAGTCTTGACTATTGATAAAACTCTTTACAGAGCTGATTTAATCTCTAACCCTATATTTTATTTATGCTTAAACTTGAATGAAAACTTGGAGAAAGAGGGAGGTTAGTGTGTGTAAGATTTACTAAATGTGTATCCACACCCCTTATGTGGGCACACTACTTACATACCAATACTCTAAAGAGGGATCAATCCATATGTAGTTATCCCACTTGATATGCTTTGTGAAATAGTTTGTATGAAGATGAAAAATGCTAAATTTGATGTGCTTGAGGTGATTAGGGTTTGGTGTAAGGATTTGAATAAGATAGAAATAGTATTAGATGGCTATATGGAGAGAATAGGGAAATATGCTTGAGTAATCTTATTTGTATTATTGCTTGCTTTTTTGATATTTACCAACCCTTTCTAAATGAACATTGAATGAGATTTTATATGGATCTATTGGCCATGGGTTGGATGTGCTCACATTAGGCTAATAAGAAGAGGTATAAGAATCAAAGGAAATGGTCATTTGGGCTTGAAATGTGATTAGACATGAGAACTGAAAATGGGACACCATAGGGTCTATAATTATAGTCCAAGTTGGGTGTTATTGTCATGAGCTAACAGGAACTAAGAGGATGGATCTAATATAGAAAGAGTAGTCTAGATCAGCTGGGATCAAATCTGAAAGGCCACAGATGACTAGGAATTAGTGAAAAGATGCCTATGAGGGTCATGAAAGCAAGTAGGAGGGACTTATGAGATGGATGCCATAATTCACACTCAAGTTGCCAATTTTTGCATTTTATATGACTACACATGCTATAGTAGGAGTGGAAAAAATGGAAATACTACCTTGGGATCCTTTTTTTGTTCATATCTAGAAACATATAATATTGATTCAATACTTTTAGGATGTTCACAAATATATTCCATAAATTTTGCATGATTAGTTTGACCATGATTTTCTTGAGTATTGGAATCTAAAATGAGAGATAAAATGCACCCTTGAATGGGATGTGGAGTAAGTAATGAAAGATCCATTGAAGTTTTAGAAATGATACAATGTGTAATATATGCTTCCTCTTTTTCCCAAGTAATTTCATATTTAAAAAAAATGTATTGGAGAATAATAATGGCACGATATAGTAGTGAAACTAATAATAAGGTCATTTATTACCATAGCCTCATGATTAATGTGGAATTGAATCCAGGTAAAAACATAATGAATAGTGAATACAACAAATTAAGATATATATATATATATATATATATATATATATATATATATATATATCTAACTTAGTACAACCCAAGATTGGATAAGGTAATCAATTAACATCCATTACAATACTGTTTATATCTATAGCATGACCAAATTGGATCTATTAAACCTAACCAAGGGATATCTTACCACATGACACCAAAGGAGAGGGTTCTAAATCCTCTAGGAATATGACACTATGAAATAATCCTATCTAGGTATAAGTACATAAAATAAAACTAATCTAGTGTTCACCAAATTTTGTTACATAAAAGGAATGATTAAATACAAACAAAAAATCAAGGGATCATGGTAGATAAATGGGGGCATATACCACATAAAATGAAAGATGGATAGAAAACAAAAACATATACTTATAATAATTTTAATCATAGAGGTAATCTAAGAAAGGAGTTATACATTCAACACATATTATCTATACAATACTTATCTATCAAATGAAATAGCAAGAGTTAGAAATATTTATCTTGGGTGAACTTATCAAGTCTAAATCTCTCCATTGGACAATGGTTATTTGTAAGAGGTTTTTATATATTTTTAAGGATCACACTATAAAAATTATATTTAAGATAAAATACTCCTATTTTACATCCAAGACTTCCCACAATATAAGTAATGTTTTCTCTAAGGCAAACCCTAAGCAATGGATCCTTCAAATGTAGATTTAACATAATTCTGAGCTATAATGATACAAAAATTAATGTTTCTCTCTATTGTATTGAAATATGCCTTGTATTTATAGAAATGGATAAGACTTAACCCCTTCCATAATTTCATCTAACAAGATCAACTAGCTTGATCTAGTCTATTATAAAAAAATTGGTGTTAAGCCTTGAACTAAGTCAGATAGGATGATTTAGTTATGTAATGTGTGCTTAATATTTTATAACATGATCATCTTGGATGACTTAGTATGGAAAAGGGTGATTTCTTAGATAGGGTATATTTTAAATAAGTTTGGGAGTTACATAAGTAGGTTTTGTAATAGGTTTAGGTAATGATAGAGATGACCAATAATCTTATATATCACCAATGGGTTGACCGTCCATTTTATGTTTCACCCTTTAAGGTGTGAACTTATAGAGATTGAAACTTGACCATTTCCTAAAAGAGAGAAATCATAATCAAATGATAAAGTTTTAAAAATATTATGAATATATATGCTCGACTCAAATCTTATCACATGTCATGTAGGTGTGATAGGGGATGGTACTCAAATAAAGAACATATCAAGACACAACTTTAAGATAATAAATTTAATTAAAAATCAAACAATAAATGACAAGTAATTTTTTGGAAATAATTTAAAGTTCCATATACATATCTTGACTTACCTTTATCACTAGATGGTTTTATGTTGTTATTTTAGTCTTGATCATGGAAAGTGTATACAAATAATATTTTTATAGAATTTATCACTTGCTAACACTTTATCTCTTGGAAGAACATGTTAATTTTCAATCTCTCTAATTGCACACCTTAAAGGGGGCACTGGGAAAGGGGTAAGAAAACCATTGGTGCTTTGCAAGATTATTGTGGCTTTTTATCATTCCTATTATAATTCTAACTTATTTATAATGTTGATCCATTTACCTCTTGTGATAATTCAATAAAATATTGAAACCCTAAAATATGGATAAGTTTGAAATATTGAAACCCTGAAATATGGTTATTTCTAAAATCTAATAGGACCCTCCAAAGTCTAAAATTTGTATTATAGCTCCTAGAGGTCTGAAACCACTCTCAAATAGTTTGAAATGTCTAAATGTTAAATTATAATTAAATGTTTATTTTTATTTTTATATTACTTGTTTCAACACCTTTAAAGCTCTTATCCAACTCCCTAAGCAATCTCTCTTCTCGAATAGACACTAACTAAGCAAAATTCCAATTTTCCTACTAAGTTGCTAGGTCAATCCCATCATTATACTATGTCTATAGGTATATAAAATTTGAAAAAATTAACTAGGTTGATCTTTTTATAAAAATGTTACACCATACATTATAGAACTAGGTCTAGCCAACCAACCTAGGTTAGGCCTAATGAGTACTTTTATTTTTTAACATGATCGAGTTGGTCGACCTTATCAAATAAATTTATGGAAGGGTTTGGGTTCAATATTTTTTTATAAAAAGCACTTTCAATTCAATACAATAGATAGGAACATTTATTTTCACACTATTATGGTTGGAAATTCTACTATTTTTACACTTGAGGAGTCATTACTCAGGGTTTTTCCTTGGAAGGAGAGAAGCTTGTCTTGTGGGAAAATATTGGATGCAAAGTAGAAGTATTTTAGCCTAGAGATGATTTATATAGGGTGATCCTTACAAATACACAAAAACATCTTGAAAATAACCATTGGCCAAGGGAGATATTGAGGCATGATAGGTTCATTCAAGGTAAGTATTCTTAACTTTTACTATTTCATTTGGTAGATAGATATTTCATAAAGTAATAGGATGAATGTTTTTCACATTGATTATTTTACCACTACATTGATTTGAGTAGAGTTTTATGTTCATGTTTTGTTTTTTTAACTATCCACTTTTATTCCATAAGCTTTAATGAACACTAGATTATATTTATTTTATGTATTATAGGCCTAGCTAGTGTTATTGCATAATATCATTTACCTAGAGGATTTAGACCTCTCTCCTTTCGTATTGTGTAGTAAGATATCCCTTGGTTAGGTTTAATGGATTCAAATTGGTAATGTATTGATGATTTATCTATTTTTTGAATTAATATATAACCCTAAGTAGATAAAATAATGCATAAAATTAGAGGATAAATATAGTAATAATTAAGCATACTAATTTTGAAACTATTGTAACTAGAAAGTATTCTAAAAATAGTAAATAATTATGATAAAAAATACTTATCTTGAAAATAATTTAAGACATATGTTATAACACCTATAAACTATAGGTTTTGATTGGGTTTACCGTTAGGAACTAGATCCAAGTGTTATAAATAGCAAAAACAAACTCTAAAAATAACATGGTCCCCTTTGCCAATAGTGTGGTGCCTTATAGGAAAATGATATTTCTTTATAGTCCCATTTATATTACTCACAAAATATTTTTGGGTTATTTATATTAGGTCATGTTCTAGTAATGGTCTAAATTTCAAGTTTGTAAAATCAATACTTTTTCCTATAGCTTTATTTTTCTTTGAAAACCTTAGGTTTTCATGCTTATAAGGTTTTGAGTAAATACCATGAGAAGAAGGGGTTAGTGGGTTTGGTGTGATGGATTTGTGATCAACACTCCTATGTGGGAATTCTACTTACATAAAAATACTATAAGTAGGGATCAAACCTGATGTAGTTCTCCCTCTTATGTGATATGTGTGAATGTGTGTGAATGTTAGCATGTCAGAGTGTGAATCCATGAGAGGATGCGTTTAAGGCCACTTAAGATTTGGATACTTGTGCTAGGGATGATTTATTAAATTTATGATTTAAATCAATATATAATTGGAATAATTGAGATCTTTCTCTCAATATGAAGTGGTAATTTTGGGTGCTTCTCTATGATAATGTCCACCTAGAGTGTAAGAATGTGAAAGTAGTGTTTATATAGTGTTCTAATAAAAATGACTTGGGAGGGTGACTTAAGAATAGGTCTAGGTTGACCTTAATATTCTTAGGGAGATTAAAATTTACTTTTTATAGGGTTTACGGACCTAAATAACTAAGGTATTATACCATTATTAGTTTTGTGTGGTGTTTTATAGGCCTATTTGCTATTTGTGACTACCATATGACTAAAGTTAGATCAAAAGGGCCCCTAAGATGGGTCAAGTGTTATAATAAGGTTAAATTTATATCAAGTTGACATCCAAGGCATACATGGTTAATTTTAATGATTACATTTTCCCCCATTTATTTTATAAATGAAGCAAAGTGAAATGACTAGGATAAAGGAAAGAGAAAATGTAACTGGACTGACCTATGAGGTGAAGCCTGTAAATGTGGATTTGGGTCTATGAATAGTGATCCATTACATATCCTAGTTAATTATTATGTGTGCATGTAGATGGTGATCAAATGGTGAATAACATGGACTAATTTTATGACTTGTTCAATCTTCATGTGTGGGTGGCTCAAGAACTAAAGTTAGACTCGACTCTATCATTGCACACCCATGTTGGATGGATCATAATGTGTGAATAACTTAGATTTGACTAATGAATTATCCAACCCTCTTATGTAGGTGACTTAAAAACTCAAGTAGGTCATGAATCTATCATTGCCTTCCCATGTATTAGAAGAAGCTAAAACTAAAACTATGTGGTGTTATGAAGTCATAAAGGATAGATATGGGCCACTTTAGAATTTTGAAATGTAAAATTGTTAGGGGCCACTTGGTAACTTTAAAATTTAAAAAAACTCAAGGGTCACTCAATAAATTGGTAATGTCAACCACTGTAGATGGAATAAGGCATCAATATTGTTTAATCTTGGTGCATATGGTGTTTGAAGTATAAAACATGGAGTTGTCATTCCTTCTATGAGAACTAGTGAAAAACTGAGCATATAGAAATAATGTGTTGTGCACATGACCCTAATTCTATATCTATGCATATGGATTCTAGATTGAGTTATAGTAATTTATGTCTGTGCATATGTAAAACTAAAATGAGAGTGATCATGTAGTGCATGATGCCCCCAATACGATCAAATATATGAAATTCTATGTAAAAATAGAATATATATTGAGCATTTATGATAATCTATGATTGATACTATATAATTATAAACTATACCTACTATACCTTTTTGATAATTTTAGAATTTTCTATTTTTAAGGCTACTAGATGATAACATATTAGGTGGACTATAACATATTACACTCCTGGTAGTGTACTATGCTATTGTCTAAAAGTTTTTTTCTAAGAAAAATGAGATTGATAAATGTATGATAATATTTCACAATATTTTTCTAAGCTTGAGCTTTATAATCTATGTCTGCATGCTGAAAACTATGTTTTGAGTGCACATGATGGATTGATCTCTATGACAAACCCTTGTAAATACCCCCTCATTTGAGGGGAGTTGTTTAAACTTTGAAATAACTATAATTAAAATAAAATCTATACATCATGTGTGTTAACTAAAAATATATGATATTTTCGTGATAAACTAATATAATGTGTATACATGACATCAAAATGTAAAATAGATTGAGCATAAGTTGGAAATGTATGATGTATGTTAGATCTAATATTCACAAGGTTGTCAAGATACATATAACAATGTAATAATGTATAAGAATGGTAAATATAAATATAATCTAAGTAAACTACTTGGGGGGATGGGGCATGATGTCCATAAAGGCACCTAGGAGGGAAGGGGAGATGCATGAGGTCCCTCTAGCATCACAAACTAGATGTGAAAACAACAAGCAAGAGATAAGTTCCATGTCCATGACACATACACAAAAACATACATATAAACACATGAGACATACACAACAGGCCAAGGGGCCATTATACAAAGGACATGGGCACATGTTACTAAGTTTGAGAAAAGGAACACATACAAGGACATGTTCAAATGTCTATGTATGTAAAATATCATGTAAGTTTGGTTTAGAACCACATGGAAGGACATGTTAAAATTTCCACATGCACAATCAAAAAGCATACACAAGGATATGGCCACATGTCCAAAGCATCAGATTAATGAAAGGATAATCACATATTCAAATTCCCATGAGTAGATGTATAACCAAAGAGACATAATTAAATCTAGATTATTAAAGGCAGAAATTAAAGTATGCATAATAATGTGGTACAAATCCGTATAAGAGTAAAGATATGCATAAGCTAAGTCTATAGTAGTAGTCAACAAAAAAATATTTTAATATAAGATGATCAATATCAATATATAATCAATGTTGAATCTATTATATGGAGCTAGAAAGATGTAACTTGAAAAATTGAAAGTTATGTGTATGATGCCCCCAATGGGTTAATATATCAATGTTGAATCATTGTATATGTGTATGTGCTCCTAATGGGCAGATAGCAATAAATCTAGGTCTGTGTAGAGATTGGAAACCTGAAGGAATCTTAGAACACTTGAAGGGAACAATTGAATCATGTATATATGATAAAACTAATTACACTAACGTAGATAATATGTGTAGTACCTATAAAATAAAAGGAATGTAAACATGGAAATGCATACAATCTAAAATTTGTATTTTTTGAGCAATACTTGAATGTTTTTGTATTTTTTAACATATTATATTTTTGTGTTTTTTGGGTATAATCTATGTACAATAAATATGAAATTGAAATTATGTACAAAGAGAATGATAAAATAAACTATGTACAAGTAAATTTAAATAATGACTATATATACAAGTATGATAGAAATGAATGAAACTATGTACAAGGAGAGTGTTATGGATAATAATATGTGTGATGGTAAGGAATGGTTATAAAAGACCAACATGTCATTGATGCGTTGCCTCTATGTAACATAGGTGGTAAATTCACTTATGAATGGTCTATACCATAATTTTCTATGTTTTTCCAATCATCTTCTTCATCTTGATTATCATTGTCTGGTTTATTGATTGTGATCTTGACATATAAAATTATATCCATTATAGGTATAGCTTAATTTTGTAGCTTTTGTTGGGAAGAAATTATATCCTTTCTATAAATGATAATAATTGGAATGTCATGTGAAAGGATATGTAACCTTTCTTTTCTTCAAGTGTTGTTCATATTGTTGTTAACCATAAACTTCCAAGGAAAACATTGTAAGCACTTGACTGTGAAATAAATTGAAAGGGGAGATAACATTCCTTTAAAGAAAAGGAAAATTTTAATTTAATTAACATAAAACATGATAGATAAGCATATTTTGTATCTATATGTTTAGATTCCTTTCCAATAGAGATAATAAATTATAGTGAACACAAATTTATTGGTTGATAATCCATGATCTTAACATTTGTGCATTGCTTTCCATATATATACATTGTGATAGTGAAAGGATTATGATATGAGGGAGGGCTTGAAGTTTCCCACATTACATTTACCTTTGAATATGTATCATTTGTATGTATTTATTAATTCAAATACTCTATTGTTATAAACCCTCTTTTGAGAATGGTTATTTGCTTCACCTAATTCTAAGTGTGCAACTTAAGTTCTTGCTCTTTTTATAACATTAACAGTGCATCTGGATATTTTTCCTTGATAAAATGTATCTATGAATGATTTTACTTAGTATGTTCCATAAATTCCAAACCTTTTTGACCAGCATTATTGATTTCTAGAATAGGAGTATTGATGCCTTGATCATGTTTATCCAAACCTTGACCTTGATAATCAAACTATTATAGATGTTTTTGACCAAACCCATACTACTTTGAAAGCAGGATCTCATTTTGGAGAGGTATATTTATATCCTTCACTTGCTTTATATGTGCTTGATGTACTATTGTTTTCTATGATTTTTCTTTGTGAACATTTTTTTATTTTAAGTTATGCTTTGGTAACCACCTTTTTATTGTTTTTGAATTTGATCATTTTTTAATATGTTCCTATATCACTATAAATTGCTTAACTGATTTAATTTTATTTAAATTTCTTGACTAATTTATAAATTATCTATTCTAGAACTAAGTGTGTAAGGGAGTACTCACAAGTGTACTATTTTAGCTTCTATTTTAGTTTATGTGTCTACAAGTTTCCAAATTTTAATTTTATTGGGTTGTTTTATATGCTAATGTCAACATGAATACTTTAAAAAGTCATCATTATTGATTAAAATTATTGATGGTGTGACTCATGTGTCTACTTGTGAGGTCCTAGATATTTATGGAAATTTTGAGTATTTTATTATAGTTTATATGACTTATGCCCCTTTATTTGAGCCATTGGCCACATTTTGGGCCACTTAATTCCAACAGTTGTAGCAGATGAGTGATATATATGAATACAATAGGAAGAGTAGGATATGGACCATTTAGTGTCACCCATAACACCCCATTAAAAGATATGTGAGTTCATTTCTCAATGTGATTACATGGATATCTAATTGAATAAAATAAGAGAGGGAGCCTCTATATTTTACATTAGGTTAGGGGTTTTATTTCAATGAGTCTCACTGATGCAGTAGTCAGATTGAACCATTAGGATATGTATTTATGATTCCCTATTTATAAATATGATATAATATTTATAGTGTTGTTTGATATGATAAATCCCACAAGGAGGGTGTATATAGATGATATTTTCAATTTTATCATTTTACTAATCATCTCTCTTGTAAATTCTTGTTGATGCCCCAATATCTTTGAGTGCACATTTAAAGGAGTGAAATAATAATACAATTGGATTGGATCATATTCTAAGAGTACAATAATAAATATTTGATCAATTGTATTATTAGTGCACTCCTTGAAATGTATACTCAAGGAGATTGGGGTATCGATAAACATCTACAAGAGAATACGATAGAGATATGAATAAAAATAATGATATAATATTTTAGTATCACTTTAATTAGTATTTTTTTTGATTCCATAAAGTTTAGTATCTCTATTCATATTCTCTTTCATTTATTTAATCAGTAGATAGATTTTCTTTGCATATTGATATAGTAGATGTAGGTTATTTTTATTTGCTTAAATATTACTTATATTAACTTAATTCATATAGCTATAGGGTTATTAGGATTGTAATTTATCACATTAGGTTACATAGATCTCCTATTGGTTAAGTATTTCACCATTTAATTTAATATTAAATTAGTATGTTAAAACTATCTTGGATATATGTTTCTATTTTTCTCTAGTTTGTTGCTTTCAATATCCTTATTATATCCTTGATAAACCCCTATTGTTACCATTATTTAATCATTGATTATTTTAGGATCATCTAGTTAGAGCCATACCTTGTATCTTAATCATAGGATTTGGATCCCTATACCCTTGCTAGTGAGTATGGATCGCCTTATATTAGATATATGACCATCCTAAGCACCATTATTATAAATCCAATTTTTATAACCTTTTTATCCTAGTCTATAGAGATAAAGATGATTTTTATTGGCCATTATAATGAAATTACTTCATAATTCAAGAAATAAAATGAAATATAATTGAAATGTAGCAGAGTATATGAATATATAATAAGCTATTTTGAGGGGAAAAATTCCATAAAATTAGAATAATAATATAAATAAAAAATTATTATTTGACTGAGACACACTCATCTTATATATAGAAATAATAGGTATAACCACACCCATTCATTCCACCTATTGATCTAAATAATTTAAGCTAAACAAGTAACTAATTAATGAATGCAATTACAAATGAAGATTGTGCCATAAGTCAACCCATATATATACCCATCAATGTTATAGGTTAAGGGTGTATCATTTCACCCCCCCCCCCCCCCCCCATCACCCTTAAAAAAAATGTTTCCCTCAACATTGAATGACTCCAAATGTTACTATAGAAATGTGGATTCCTCCCATGTTGCATCCTCACTAGGCGGATTTATCCACTTGATCAAATACTCCTTAGTCTCTCTCACCCACAACCTTTTATAACATGATTAAAGGATAATATCAGGATTGTAAATGACAAAGCCTTAATAATATAGTTCAAGTAACTCATCTTGGGTAGATACTATATTTCCAATCATGTTATTTAATCAAGAAACATGAAATACTAAATATATGGGAGTAGGTTGGGGTAGCTCTAACTTATATGTGACACTTCCAATATTTTGTAGTCTTTGATAATGACCATAATACTTAGGAGAGAATTTTTTATCATTTCTAGTTTAGGTAGAATTGATTATATGGTTATATATATATATATATATATATATATATATATATATATATATATATATATATATATATATATATATATATATATACATAATCACCCCCTTCAAAATGCCTCTCACAACAACCTGATCTACCTATTGCTTCATTCACTTTTGTGCCATTGCTAAATTCTCTCTAAGAATAGTGAGGACTTATTGTAAGTGTTGAATGTGTTATTCCACAATATAGACCTTAGTATGGAATTATAAAGATGAGGCAATGGAGTGGGATGGTATCCATATAGTTCCACAAATGGAGACATTTTGTAAGACACATGGAAGAAAATGTTATACCACCATTCTGCTAGTGGTAGCTAATGAACCCATTATTCTTGTTTATCTAATGTGAAATAATGAAGATAATCTTATAGGAATTTTTTGATTACCTATATTTCCCATAATATTGAGGATGATAGGATGAACTATGAGTCAAATCAGTACCCAAACATGAAAATAAATTAGTCCAAAACTTACTTGTACAAATTAGATCATGAAATGAATTAGCTATTGTAGTAGTTTTAAATGGTTACGGTAAGGCAAAAAATGGGCATATTTTGTGAACTTATGTAATCTCATGATGATGAAAATCTTACATTCTAACCTAGGCAAATTTTTTATGAAATCCATAGAGACCTCCTCCCATCGGTGGCTAGGAATTGATAATGTTTGTAGAAGACTTGTCATCTTAATTTTTTTCATGCTTATTTTGTTGGAAAACTATTCATTCAAACACAAATTTTTCTATATCCCCCTTGAGCCATTCCCAAGATAAATCCTTCTTGATTTGATAATAAGATCTCAAAATTTTGAAATACCCTCCTATTGGAGATGCATGAAGCTATATGAGTATCTTGTGCTTGAATGATAAATTTATTTCATTGGTATCACCTATATTTATACCATAAGGCCTTTCGTTTCCACTCAAATTTGTCTAAGGCACTAGACTATTTATGGAAATTTTGAATTAGAGCATGTGGATCCAAATCATTTTCCCATTTAGATCATGCGTCATTCACCCAATAAGCCTTAAAAATAATCATTGCACACAATAATGCTTCTATGGATTCATCCCTCCTAGATAATGCATCTACTACAACATTATATTTTCCTTTCTTGTTGATTATTTAAAAGTCATATCTAAACATTTTAGTCACCCATTTTTTGGGAATATGAATAAAGATAATGATATTCTCTTTCAGTATCCTAAAGGTTAGTATCTCTATTCATACTCTCTTTCATTTATTTAATTAGTAGATATATTTTCTTTACATATTGATATAATAGATGCATTTTATTTTTATTTGATTAAGTCTTCCTTATATTAAACTAACTAGTATAGCTATAGGGTTATTAGGATTGTAATTTATCACCTTAGTTTGCATTCACCACTTAATTTCATATTAGTTCAATATGTTAAAACTATCTTATATTTATGTTACCATTTTTCTCTAGTTCCTTGCTTACACTATCCTTATTATATACTTGATACACATACTTGGTTACCCTTATTCAATCATTGATTATTTTAGGATCTAGTTAGAGCCATACTTTATATCTTAATCATGGGATTTGGATCACTATACCCATACTAGTGAGTATGGATCTCCCTCTACTAGATATACAACTACCATGAGAACCATTATTGTACTATCTAAGTATACATAATCTCTATTAGTATACCTTTGTATCCTAATATATATAAATAAATAGGATTGGTATTTTCCATTGTAATAAAATCACTTCACAATTGAAAAAATAAACCACAATATAACTAAAATGTAGTAGAATATATGAATATGTAATAAGACATTTTGAGGGAAAAACCTCCACAAACTTACAATAATAATATAAATCACAAATGATTATTTGAGTGAGACATACTCATTCCTCTATATAGAAATAATAGGTACAGTCACACCCATTCATCCCATCGATTGATATTAATAATTTAAATTAAAGCAATAACTAATTAATGAATGAAATTACAAATGAAGAGTGTGCCATAGGTCAACCCAAACATATCCCCATGGAAATTATAGGTTAAGGGTGTAACACTCCCACCCCGCCCCCGCCACCCCCCCCCCCCCACGCCCCATATCACCCTTGAAAAAAAAATCCCTCAATTTTGAATGACTCTAAATCTTATTGTATAAATTTGGTATCCTCCCATGTTGCATCCTCACAGGTAGATTCATCCACTTGATCAAATACTCATTAATCTCTCTGGCCCACAACCGTTTAGTGCATGTCTAAAGGATATTCTCAGGTTTGATAATGACCAAGACTTACTAATATATTTTAGGTAATTCATCCTATGTATATATTATATTTTTAATCACCTTATTTAATTAAGAAACATGAAATACTAGATAGATGCGAGTAGGTTGGGGTATCTTTAACTTATATGCAACACTGCTAATATTTTATAGGATTTGACAATGACCATAATAATTAGGAGATATTTTTTTATCCTTATTTATTTTAGGGATAATTTATTATATGGTTATAAACATAGTAATACATAATCGCCCCATTCAAAATGCCTCTCACTATAGTCTGATCTTCATGTTGCTTCATTCAATTTTGTGCTATTGTTAAATTCTCTCTAAGACTAGTTAAGACTTATTGTTTGTGTTGAATGTGTTAATCCACAATATAAACCTTGGTTTGGACTCAAAAGGATGAGGTAATGGAAGGAAATGGTACCCATATAGTTCCAAAAATGGAGACATTTTAGAAGACACATGTAAAAAAAGTTATACCACCATTCTACTAGTGTTAGTCAATGAACCCATTATTCTTGTTTATTCGATGCAAAAAAATAAAGATAAGCCTATAGGAATTTATTTACCACATATATTTTCCCATAATATTTATGATTATAGGATTAAATATGACCTAAATGAGTACCCAGACATGAAAATAAATTATTCTAAAAATTACTTGTACAAACTAGATCACAATCATTCTCTATGATTTTGGGAGTGCCATGTATCTTTTGAACTGTATCTAGAAAATAATTACCTACTGTAGTAGTTATAAATGATTGTGATAAGGTAAAAAAAAATGGGCATATTTTGTGAGCCTATGTACTCTCCCCATGATGAAATTTTTACCTTCTAACCTAGGTAAACTTGTTATCAAATCCATAGAGACCTCCTCCCACTGGTGGCTAGGAATTGATAACAATTGTAGAAGACTAATCATCTTAATTTTTTTTCACCCTTTTTTTGTTGGAACACCATTAATTTAACCACAAATTTATATATATCCCCCTTGATTCATTCCCAAAATAAATCCTTTTTGATTTGATAATAAAGTTATCAAAAATATATAATGCCCTCCTATTGGAGATGCATGAAGCTCTATGAGTATCTTGTACTTGAAGGAAATATTTATTTTATATGTATAAACTACATTTATACCATAATTCATTCCATTTCCACTCAATTTTATATATTAAACCAAACTATTAATGGAAATTTTGAATTAGAGCAGTGTATCCAAATCATTTTCCCATTCAAATCATGCCTCGTCCACCTAATAAGCCTTAAAAATAGTCATTACACACAATAATAACTTTATGGATTCATCCTTCCTAGATAGTACATCTGCTATAAAATTATATTTTAATTTCTTGTTGATTATTTAAAAGTCATATCTAAACATTTTAGTCATCCATTTTTATTATTTTTCAGATGAAAATCATTCCTCCAAAAAATATTTGAGACTATACTAATCAGGCTTTACCTTAAAGTGTCTACCCATTAGATAAGGTATCCATTATTTGAATACATGAAGACTAACCATCATATCCTTCTCATATACTAGCTTTAATAGAGTTGTACCTTTGAGTTTACAACTCTCAAATGAAAGGGATATTCCTTCCTACATAAGTATTTCCCTAATTATAGATCCTAATACATCACATTCAATAATGAAAGCCTTTGAAAAAATCAGTTAGAGAAAAATGGAGTGGTTCAAATTTCCTCTTTTAGATTCTCAAATTCCTTGGTTGATTTTTCATCTAGTAAAAAAATTTCATCTTTAACAAGGCTATGAGAAGGGATACAATGTTGCCATAATTTTTCACAAATTGGTGATAGTAACCTATTAACCCCAAAAAACCTTAGAGATATTTGATAGATTTTGGAAGCTACCACTCCATAATAGATTTTATATTTTGAGGGTATAATTTGTCTTATTAATGGAAAATAATGTGACCCAATCTTCTATGTATTTCAATCCACAAGAGCACTTGGAAGGTCTTTCATAAATTTGATGCTTTTATAGAATTATCAGTACCTCATTTACATGTTGTAAAGGTTATTTCTAAGTCTTAATGTATATTATGATGTCATCAAAGAATAATAATATAAATTTACACAAAAATAGCTTAAAAATAATGCTTATCAATCTCTAAAATGTAGATGGTGCATTTTTGAGAGTAAAAAGCATTACCAAAAATTCATAATGGCCTTCATGAGTTTTAAAATCTATCTTATGGATATACTCATATTTGATCCACATTTTATGGTAACCATAATGAATATCTAGTTTGTTAAAGTAGAAAACTCCATGTAATTTATTTTACAAATCATCAATTACTAGGGTAGATAACTTATATTTTATGGTGCATTTTTTGAAATCTCTATAATATAGGCACATCCTCCAACCATCATCATTATTACATTCCATGACCAATGGGGATGAATGTGAACTTTAACTATGTCTAATGGTATTGGCCTATAACATGTCTCTTACCATATTTTTAATCTCACTCTTCTAGGCATATGGGTATTTATATGGTCTAATTTTTTGTAATTTACTACTAGGGAGACGTTGAATACATGATCATGATATTTTCTTGGTGGTAGTCCTTTTGGAATTACTTCAAAAGTGGTTGAAGGGTCATCAAAAAGACTTTTTAGATCATGATGTGTAGAGATATTTGTTGGTTGAAAATTTATGGAGCATAACCATGTGATAAATCATTCAACACCTTTTTGAATAATCTTCTACATCTAATGAGAAATAACCAACTATGAAGAGTTTTCCCGTAGTCTCCATAGTTTAAATGTCATTCCTTCATAATGATATTACATGAAGATATTTATAAGTAAATTACTTAGATGATTTGAAATAGTATAATTATATATAGAATAATTAAGAGCAAAATAAACAGATCCACAACAACAATTGGTAAAAGAGAAAAATACTTGAATATTATGACTAATCCACTTTGAAGAAGCAACCTAAATAATAATGGAATAAGAATAGAATTTATAATATGATCATAAAATGCTAACCAATACCTCTTATACATACTCTACTTATCCATGGTTATTCTATAGGATGACCATACTAAGAATATCAAGAAATGCAACAAGTTAATATGAAGATGTTTAAGCCACAATTTGGCCACACATATCCCTAGACACATTAATAGTTAAGGTAATTGCATGCCCCTCCCATTAAAAATTGCATTGTCCTCAATTTTGAATCAGAACATGATGTTTTTTTAGGAATACTTCTTCCTCCCATGTTGAATATTCAGAATGCATGTTCTTCCATTTGATCAAATATTGATTAATGATTCTAGTTCATAGTTGCTTAGTGTGTATGTAAAGGATCTCCTTAGGCTCTAGAATGACTTTGAATTCTTCATATAATTTAGGTAACTTAATCTAAGTAGAAAATATATGTCTAATTAATTTATTCATGCAAGATACATGAAATATTGGATGTATGCGAGTGGTTGGTGGTAATTCTAACTTGTAAGCCACACTACAAATTTTATACAAGATATGGTAAGGGCCATAATACTTAGGTGACATATTATTATTTTTTCTATTACTTTAGAGACATCTACTTATATGATTTCAAATACACAAATACCCAATCACCTATGTCAAAATGCCACTCACTGTGGTGTTGATCTACTTGATGCTTCATTTGATTTTTTGCCATTGCTAAATTCTCTTGAAAACTAACTAACACCTCCTATTGATGGTGAATGTGTTCCTCAACATATCTAATCTTATGATGCACTATAAAAATTGAAGTAATGGATGGAGGGTGTACCCATACAATTCCAGAAAAGGATACATCTTGGAATAAATGTGAAAATAAGTGTTATACCACCATTCAACAAGAGGCAACTGCTGAACCCATTTGTCCTATTTGTTAGAAACAAAGTAATGAAGATACCCTTTGAGACATTTGTTGACTACCTCAATTTTTCCATTAGATTCAGGATGATGAGATGAGCTATGAGCCAAATAGGTACCCAAACATGTAAATAATTTAGTCAAAATTTTTTTAGTAAATATGGGATATCGGTCACTTACAATGATATTTGGAGTGTCATGTAATTTTTGAACTGTATTAGGAAAAGTAGAAACTACTGTACTGGTAATAAATGGCCATGATAAGGATAAAAAATGAGCATATTTGGTGAGTTTATCCACAACTACCATGATAATATTTTTACCCTTATACCTTGATAACCCCATAATGAAATCCATGGAAACCTCTTCCCAACACTAGCTAAGGATGGATAAAGGTTGCAAAAGATTTGAGGTCTTTAACCTTTATTTTATTGGAATACCATGCATTCAGCCACATATTTATGAACATCCCTTTTGAGTCCTTCCCAAAATAAATCTTGATTGATTTTATGATATGTTTTCAAAAATCCTGAGTGTCCTTCAAGTGGAGAGGCATGAAGTTCTTGAAGAATTTTATGTTTGGGGGGATAATGCTTACAAAGGTATAATCTATATTTATACCATAATGTGTTCTTCTTCCATGTAAATTTTTTAGATTCATTACAACCCTACTGAAGATTTTGAATCAAATCCCTTATAGCATTGCCATTCTCCCATTTTTATCTTTCATCCTTTAGCCAATCTACCTACCACATCGTCATGGTGCATAATAATGCCTCAATTGATTCATCCCATTGAGAGAGGGCATATACCACCACATTATATTTTAATTTATTATATACTATCTCAAAATCATAGCCTAACATTTTAGTCACCCATTTTTGTTGTTCTTTAGATGACAAGTATTGTTCCAAAAAATATTTAAGGCTATCATGATCAGTCTTTACCTAAAAGGGATGACCCATCAAATATGGTCTTCATTGCTTCACTACAAGAAAAATAGCCATCATCTCTTTCTCATATATTGATTTGAGCTTACTTTTACCCTTAAGTTGGAAACTTTCAAATGCTAGTGGTTTACTTTATTGCATGAGTATAGCCCCCATACCATATCTTTATGAGTCACACTCCACAACAAAAGTTTTTTGAACAATTAGGAGTAGCCAACATTAGAGTAGTGCACATTATAGACACTACAAAACCACACACAATGGATCTATATGTATAAATGTCTTAGGACCCCCTAGGGACCACCTAACCCTTCTTGACCCACTGACCAACCCATCAAACCTTGATTCAAGTTGTCTACTTAGCTAACTAAACTCACTAAACTCACTAACTTACTGACCTTAAACCAACTCTTTTGACTCATATTGACCCCTTTTCCTTTAGACACATGACCATCAATGGTTATCTTAATTGTCAATGGTTAGGCTGACTATCAATGATTAGGTCTTCCTTGTCTTACACAATACCAACTGTGTGCAATCTAACACACATAAGTAAATTTGTCCACCTTGCCCATTGATAATAAACTCCCAAGCATCGAAATCAGAAAACCAACCTCTTAGGAAACCTTCTATCCTACATCTCTCTTTGCCTATAAAAGGAGGGGAGTAGGAGGTGAAATGGATCTAGGTTTTTAGCAATTAGAATCACTTTCAAGCATTCTAACACATAGGTGATCTAGATTCTAACTAATCAACCATTCTTCCAGCAATCGACCAACTACAATAAAGACCTAAACCTCTTCCCAAATTATTATTGAGGTGAATTAACATTACTCTACCAAAATTTCTCTATCCATCAACCATCATCCATTTAAAAAGAAACATATATATTTGTACTTTAGTTTTGTTATCCTAGTTTTTAACCTCTCTCCCTATCAAACATATTCTACATTTTGATTTCTAACTCATGGACCCTTAATATACCCTTACCTGATCATTGATCTATTCTAAAAAATATTTTTATGAATACCTTCAAAATCTATAGGTAAACCACTGATGGCTAGCATAACTACCTATGGTCACCTTTAGCTATCAATAGTTACCCAACTACTGATGATCAACTTAATCACTAACGATCACCTTGACCATCAATGGTCACTATGGTAAGAAATAACAAGTTATTTATAACCCCTTACCCCTAACCAGACCTAACTTTCTATGTCCTTACCTATTATAGATCCCTTCCTAATTTTTTGAACTTGACCTGATCTATTTTATCACTAGTATTGACCCACTATTGCTATATTTAGTTATTTTCTCTATCAAGCATTCATTTCCTTCTTGTATTTCATTTTAGTTACTTTTTATTCTTTGATGCAAGTAGTTTAATTTTATATTTTTCAACTTAATTGTTATCAAAGAGTGGATCAATAGCCTCCTAGCAAGTTCATGCTTCTTGAATCTAGCTCACGCTAGGCAGTGCACCTAACTATCTTTCTAACAACCTATTTTTTTAGTGATTTTATATCTATAGTTCATCCTTCCAATATAAAAAGGAGGTCTCTACACTCGTCTAGATCATGTGTGCATAAAAACCAAGTTCTTCTACCACACCCTTATTTCTATTTTTTTATCTTCTTCTTTGATGAAGAAATGAACAAAAAATAAGAAAAACATTTTGGAATGCCCAGTGGGACCCTAGCATCATCTAGGTTCCATTTTGTTCTTTTATTCAATGCTCATAAAATGAAAACTGAAATTTCTTTTGGGATTAAAATAAACCTTGCATACATTGATTGCTAGCTTGTTTTTAGTTTATTTATTAACTTAAAGGCAAAAGTTATCAATCATAATTTCACTCTTATTATCAAACACTTTATCAAAACACATAATCAATCAACACATCCAAACAATTGACATAAATCCCAACTAGGATTTCATAACCTAGCGGTAAACCTTACCCATTGGCTATCTTACTTGGAGGTCATTACCAAGAAGATAAACTAAAACTATGCTCTCTAGTTGAGTTTAAATTCTAAATTTTAGTATATCTCAGCTAAGAATCTAACACCCTTATCACTGTTGTGTGTGAAGTGAGGGGGTAGGCCCCAATATCAAGCCATGTACTAACTTTTAATAAAAATTTGTGAGAGCCTTTAACACCTAAAACCAACCTTAGACTTCCTCTTTAGTACCTGATCTACCAACCAAATTTCCTCTTCACACTTTCTAAGGCATAAGCCAAAAGGGATATAAAAAGAATACTAAGTTTCAAATTCACTTTAGTGTATATATTGATTGCCTTGAGATATTTTTATTTTGCTTTATTTATGTTTGAATTGTGATCTTTTCATCATTTTCTTTTCTATTCCTCACATGGTCTTTACTAGACAACAATTGAGGAACCAAACCTACTAAGAACCATCTTCTTCCTATTCCTCTTCTTCCATGGAGTATACTTCAGATTATATACACTAAAAAGTTTCACACTAGTAATTTTTGATGACTAAATGCCTCAAAAACCCTAAAGACCCCATAAACATTCTTAATCCTTAACCAACCCCTCTTAACCTAACAAATCACTATTCTGTTATTCAAAAATAGTATTCACTATCACTATTCATGTGACATGGCATATGACAAGGTGAGTGACTTGGCATATGACATGGAAAGTGACATGGCTTAGAAGTGATGTATCTTGGGGACATCATACCCCACCTAGGACCCTTTTCTAGTGTGCTTAATGACCTCATTTAAGCATCACAAGGGTCCCCCTTGAAATATGGAAAATTACCCCTTAAGGGGCCATCATTCAACATATATTTTGCCTTCACACATGGAAGTAGTATTCCAAATTAGATACCTACCTCTTTAAAGATAAATGGCACCCATTTTTGACTTCTTAACCCAAATGGGAATCCTCACCAACCCCATCCTTGACTAATTTAGGCACCACATAGAAAATGGCAAAATATTTGGTGAGCCATCCCTTTAAGTGCTTGGATGAAGACAAGAAATGGTGGTGAAAAGTCTTTTGTTTCATTTAAACCCATTTACATGATTCTCATTCAAAATAAGATTCATGTGTAAGGTGGGAGACACACTAACCCAAATGAGAGAGTTATGATCAAAGTGGGAATCCCAACTAATCTCATCTTTGACTCATTCATGATCCCACTTGGAGAAATTCAAATTGCTTCACTATTCCTCTATTTTGGCATGTTTCTTCACATCAAATTCTATAAATACCACCCCTCTATTTCACCCAATGTTAAGTTGTAATTTAGTCTTTGGTTCTTAACATTTTATTGTAGGTTTTTTAAGTAGGTCATAATTTTGGAGGTCATCATCATCTTGGAAGAGAAAATATCAAAGCAAATAAGATTTGCCAAAATTGCTTCAAGCTCCATCAACAACATCTTCATCAACCATATTCATCAAGCATCAAGGTAACATTTGTTTGCTTTCTTGTATTCCATTTCTTAACCTTATTCTTTCCTTAACCTCACACATTTAGCCCATTTTCCTTTCCTCTTTTAATAACCTTTAACTCCATACCCTCTTATCCATTTACTTCCTTTACCATTCACCCTTTTCTTCCTTCTTACCACCTTGACCATTTACCCCTTTTGCCTATTTGCCATCTTGACCTCTTGACCTCATAATCTATTTTACCATTTATCTTCCCTTTCTTGACTATCATTTACCCATTTAAAATTTTAACAACACAATCAAAACCTTATAATTTGCTTTTGACTCTTGTCACAAACCAAACCAAAACCACCATTTTGCCTTAACCAATTTTTAGCATTAGCATAACTAAACTAGTTGCTTTATTTTAGGTTAACTTAGCAAAGAATTTAATTCTCTTGTATTAAATTCATTTGTTTTTTGGTTTTAATTTTAGTTTTTTGTAATTTAATGTAAGAATACATTTATTTTATTATCTCAACTCAATAGTATTTTATTAATTTCAAGTCATCCTAACAATCCAAAGAGGACATATCCATAATCACTTAACTCCAATGCATGCACTTTAACAAGTATTCTCCTACACCCTTCATAACTAGTTTATACTATTCACACTTAGGAAAAAGCAAAAATTAGATAGAAACATTTTGGCATGCTCGGTGGGACCCTTGAGTTTTATTGGGTTCATTAATTATTTTAGTACATGTAGTTTAATTAGTAAAATTTCATTTATATGTAATTTCATTTTTGAAAATTAATCATTTGACTCTTTCAAGACATAAGTTTTAGCTTCTTTAATTTAAAAAATTAGAAAAAATAAAAAAAGTATAAATTTTCATTTTTTTCATGCATTTCTAAAAAAAATTGAAAGAGAATTCATCCTAAGATTAGGATTGAATTTTCATTCTACATTTGGGTGCATTTTATTTTTTCTTATTTTCATAAAAAGAAATAAAAGAAAAATCCTTTGGGTTAAAATTAACTACATACATTGTTTTCTTGCTTGCTTAATTAGTTCACCTAGATTAATTAAAGGAAAAAATATATAACTGTATTTCAAAAATGTTACACAACCAAACCAATTTCATAAAAATCACTTGAGACAAGGTTTGACTAGGATTTCATCACCTAGCAAATCACCTTACCCTTTCCTAGTTATCGTACCTTGATTTAATCACCAAGGGGATAACTAACTTAGCTCTTTGGTTGAGTATAAAATATGGTAATTGGTATATATTGGATAAGCACCCACACTATCTATAGGATCATGAAGTGATGGGATAAATCCCCAAGCACTAATCCACATACTCAATCCAATACAAACTTATTCTTGAGTACCTGAACATAATTTGAAACTGAACATAGACTACCTTGTTTAGGAACTATTCAAGCCAATTTACCCTTTACACTTTCTAAGGCATAATCCAAAAGAGAGATAATTAAAACTCTATGATTTAACTTATCTTAGTGTATACTTTTATTGCCTTGAATATTTTCTTTTGTCTACTTCTTATTTGAGGTGTGAGCTGTGTTTCTCTCCATTCGTCACATAGTCTTTATTAGACTACAAATTAAAGAATCAAACCAACCAATAACCTATTTTCCAATGCCTCATTTCCACTACCTTTTTCAATGGATATTTTTCCTATTTTCTTCCCTAGAGATCCTAAATTTTCTATGATATTTAAGAACAATACTTTCACCTTAAAGTGGCACCTTACATCACAAGCCACTTATGTTCCCTTCCTTACCAACAATAAACCCAACCTTATCTACAACCAACCCAATCCTATCTAAAACTAACCCAGCCTTTTCTATAACCAACCCAACCCTATCTACAATCAACCTAACATCACCTATAAGTCATCAAAATATAACTTCAACCAATCTACAAACTATCAACCTTCACCCAAACTACCACCTATGTTTGTTGTAATGATAACAGACCGGATAGCTAGATTGGAGTCAAAACTTAGGCCATCTATTTTTGGTATCCATGATCAATCAAACCTCACTTAAAACCAACCAACAACTTATCATCATCCATTTAATTATTATCATGCCCAACCAACAACCTATCAACATCTATCATCTTAATCACCCCAACCTTGTCAAAGTTTAGGCCATTTCCCCCAACCATCATATCAACCTCAACCCACCTTGTTAACCCAATCAATTTCATCACCCTTAATTAATCAACCAAGCTATCAACCCAAACAACTTGTTAACCTATCAAACCAACTAGCCTCTTCAAGCCAACCAAATAACATAAAAATAATTTCACACCCTAATGTGATAACTGAGACATTGGTACACCCTTTTTTGGCCTTTAGTAAACCTATAATTAAAGAAAATATAATAAGACCAACCTTAACCAATCCACTTGTTGACCAAGTAGAACCTTTAAAAATTTCCTTACAAACCACAATTAAGGAAACCAAAAATTCTTTTCCACTTCCCCTTTTAGTGAATCAAAGCCAACCAGAATCATCTGACACTTATGAAGTGCACACAGTCAATGTTGTTATTGATAAACTTATTACTACTTATTCTTCCACCCCACTCATTAAAATGGGGGAATCACTTCCTATTCCTTTGGATGACTGAACAAAGGAAGCAACCAATTCCTTCCTTTCACTTGACACCATTACACCTTCCTCCCCCACCACAGACTCACCTACTCTTCCTTTGGAAATCATTCTTTTAGAATAGGTCACATTATCGAATCCATACATGGAAGAAACATCTCTAAATTTTGAACATTTCACCAAAAACATAGATGGGGAAACCATTCCCTCTTCTCCACCCAAGGTTTTAAGCTTTTAAATCAATGATCAAGGAACCAAACCTATCTACAAGCCCTTTTCCAAGTTAGTACAAATCCTAGAGTTCACTTCTCAACCTAATCTTGATATATCCACTTCCTGGCATCACCTTGGCCTCCCTTACCAAAACAAACAAGAACCCTTAGCTTCACTTAAATCCACCCTCAAACCTATCACTACCTCAACCCCATCCTTAGATACTCCATCCTCTAAAACCATAAGGTAACCATCCAACCCACTTCCATCTAAAATTGTTAAATAACCTTACACCTCTTTGACCAAACCCATCAAGAATCTAGGAATACTTCTTATTCCTAGCATAGCTCACCAATCTTTGAAATTGGACCTAACTCCATTATCAAAGAAAACTTTGACTAAATCTATTAAAAAGGTGGAATATCCTAAACCATCTCAAAATAGACCCATGCCCCCCCCTTCTCTTAAATATTTTACTTATAAACCAACTAAGCAACCCCAACCTAACTAATCTACTAAAACCATTCCACAACTAAAAACTTCCAAGGTGAATCCTAATCCTAAGAAGGCTCCCACTCCAAAGTAAAATCCATCACCCCTAATGCCTTTACTGTAAACTTATTCAACCATTTTACAAAGGTTGTTTAAAACCTCCTCCTTAACCTTACCACCTCTCAAATGTTTCTATCCTGTAAAAAAAATTGATCCTTCACATCCACAACCAAAATGGTTTAATGCTAGCTTAGTTTGTGCATATCATAGGACACCTAGACATGACACAGAGCATTATAAATCTTTCCAAGCACTCATCCACAACTTATATGAGGATAATATGTTATCATGTGAACCTCCCTTAACCAAGCTAGCCCAACCTAGCTAAAAAACCAAAACCCATAACTTTTACAATAAAAACTTATTTTAGGAAAGCTCCTAGAACTAAAAACCTATCACCTCCAGCACCTTTGCATGAATCATATTCAAACATTTTACAAAGGTTATTGAAAACCTCTTCCTTAAACTTACCACCTATAAAACCTTTTGACCCTATCAAAATTTTTAACCCTTCACTCCCAAAACCATCATGGTACAATGACCACTTATGTGCTCTTACCATAGGATACTTGGCCATGATATGAAACATTATAAGGATCTTAAAACTATTATCCACTAGATTTATGACAAGGATAACATGTTATAAAATGAACCTCCTTTGAGCCCATTACCAACCCAACCATCAACCAAACCTACCCAACACTTGCCTATTCCCTCATTCTCACCTAAGAGTAATGATAAATCAAAGCAACAAGCTAAACCAACACTTCCTTTTATCCACACCATCTATAGGGTTACCCAATCTCAAGTCTAACAAAAGGATAAGGGAAAGTCTAAAATGTCCATTCCATGGGCATACCCTTCAAACCCTCAACACTATAACTGAACCCAACCATGTACACCTTCACTTTGGGATCTTTTTCCCACGTATGAAAAGAGTAAATTGGGGGAACTTTCCTTCCATAAAGCTTTAAAATTTTATTAACTTCAACCATACCTTAACCATTAATTGAACTAACCCTTGGCTTTTTTGCCTCAACCTATCAACGAAACTTATCCATCAACCCAACTTGAACCAAGTGGTATATCAAATTAGGGAAACCCATTTAGACACCACCTAACCTATTTGGGATAAAAATTCTCCCATCGAACCAGTGGAGATTACCCATCTCCATCAAACCTAACCAAACACCTCAAACTACGAGAATTCAATATTGAAGACCTTGTCCTAAAGGAAAACCAACATGTGACCAACATGGAGAAGAGTAAATGAGGAAAATTTGCTTTCAATTAGCTTGGAACCTACATCATTACCCATAAGTATGGATTAAGATCTTATCATTTATCCTCTCTTGAAGGCAAAAAAGAACCTGAGCCTCTCAACACTTCACATCTACATCTATTTTTATGTTAAAGAAGGATAAATCTCACTCTTTTTGTCTAACTTAAGCTCATCCATTGATTAAAATATTTTAATCTTCACCCATCTCTCTCCTCTCCTCTTGAGGATAATTGATTACAACATATAACTATGCAATTAATCATCACATTCATAGCCTAATCCTAAATATGGGTACCACAGCTCTACCCATAACATGGTCCTCAAAGATACTTTTCATATTCAAAAAGATTGAATCCCATGGTCATTGTATCTCAAAACCACACCCTTTCATATATCATTGACATTCCTATGTTAAAGTTTCACCCTCATAAAGGTAAACCTGTGAACCTAATTAGACTAGTCCATGTCTAAACACATTTCATCTTGTAACATTTATTAGGGTCAATATCTTAATCATTATATATTTCTCCCTCAAAGGAAAACTTCCCAAAAACAAAATAAAAATTATTGAATGTAATGTAGACTGCTCCCTTGAAAGATAGCTATCAAGAACCTTAAACAAAACCAATAAATTTAGACCACTTATTTGAAGGATGGCTGAGTTAACTTTGTCAAAAATAGAGCAATTTCTTGGAAGCTTCCTACATCAATCATCTTCCCATATACAACAATAAATAAAAATACCTACTATCATAACAAATTCTAAATCCACAATTGGCTCTCAAGAAGCATAATAAGTTGGAAGTTGCAATCGAGTTTCATATGTAGACTTCCTATATTGATCAGTCTACATCGAGCATTCAACATGAACTTGTCTATTACCATTCTTAGGTCACCTATAGAAGGGACAGATTAATTCACATGAAGTTATCATACATATCACCCATTACCCTTCACACCACCTATCACCCATCTTCCCTTTAGACTATCTGTACATCAAGGGATTCAGGGCTTACTTGACACCCTATGATCAAAAAACATTCTTTATCAACTAATGACCATTCACATGCAATGTTTAAAGGGATTATATTCATTAAGCTAATCTCACTTTGGGTCTATGTTTAGTCTTTGTCAAAAATAAAGCATTAGGCCCTAGTCTTATCTTAATGTGCCTGGTTGATGTTTTTTCCATGACTTATACCATCCAACATTACAATAATAATAATCACTCCTTTTACATAAGCAAGTGTAAACACCAAAATTATGTCACACACACATGCATAACTCCCTGTGTTGAAACCCTATAGGCCCATTTTAATAATAATAATTAATCTCCGTATCCCATACTTTTACCCCTCACACATTTAATTAATTTAAAATACTTAATCAAGTTAATTAAAAAACCCTATTGCCACCTTACTTGGTCACCTTACCCTATGACTAATTCTCCTCTGATAAGTCACCTCAAGACCTAGTCCCCTCATCCTAACTACATAAGACTTATTCCCACTTCCAAACTAAATTCTTAAATAACTACTTCCTTTCTAACCTCCTATTTTTACCTTTTTATAATGGGTATCACACTTGGCATGTACAAAAATATAAAATAGGCCAAAAATATAAAGGTTTACCTATTATAAGGCCACCAACATTGATCAACCCATGGCCAACATTGGTGAGATACCTACCGATATTGGTGAGATCATTGACATCAACAATATAAGCCAAACTCCAACCACTAGTTTAGGTAAAAAAATTAAGAAAATTGATTCTTACTCTTTTTCATGCTCTCGACATTCTATTTTCAACATCTAGGCTTACAATCACCCCACATAAGTCAATCACCATCAGCAATTGAGCTCTTGAAGGCCAACAACATCCACTTGTTCTCTTTATTTAGGCATTCAAGTTTAGACTCCTAAATAGAAACCATCAACCTGGTACTTATCATTCAACGACCACCATAGCTAAGTATATCACTAATACTATAGGTCATTTAAATATTTACTCTTCGCCTGCACTACTTTATGCACTTTTGACCATACCATCATGAGGGAGTTACAAAGATTTATTACTTATTTCCCCTTAAATTCATACTAAACCTCTGACTAAACTTAACCAAGCCATAAAATCCTTGTCCTAACTCTCTCAACCTCTCTGACCTAATCCAAACCATTTCCCAAACCTAAAAAATCTCTCTGCAACTTTGCAAATAATTATTTCCCCTACTAATGTTGGCATCCTAATCAACATCAATCACCTAACTACTAATCTCAGTGACCTAACCGACATTGGTCATACACCTACTAATGTTGGTGACTATCAATCTCCTAACCTCTTCAAAACCTACCTAAATAACTTCTAAAACACTAAAAAAACACCTCACCTACACCCTATCAATCTCTAATGTGAACATGTTGTTTAAAATGGTAATTATATCTCTCTTTTACTCTTTATTTACCTTTATTTCAGTTATTTACTATTATTTTGCCTCTCAAAAGTGGGTTTTCATCTCTAGGGAAGTTTCACACTTCTTAGAAAAAGCACGTAGCTTAGCAGCCCATTCATTTATCTACTAACAAACATCTTATGGTAGTGCTTTTTTATCTACAGGTAGTCCTCCCCAGACAAATAAGAGTGCTCAAAACATCTAGATATGGCATGCAAACAAAATATAGGTTCATTCTAATCACTTATCCCCATTTATCTCTCTATTTTCCTTTAAATTTAAAATAAATAAAGTTTGTTGAAACATTTTTGGCATGCCTAGTGGGACCCTGGAGTTTTCCTTGGGTTCATTTCTTATTTTAAATATTCATATAGGTGCATTATAGTGAAATTTCATTTATTACACTTCCTTCTCTTTTCTCTTAAAAATAGAAAATTCAATATTTTATTTCTCTATTTAAAGGGTAGTAAAATTGAAATTGTCTTTCTTTTCTCCTTGCCTCTAAAAAAAATTTATCATTTTCTTTTACAAATAAAAGAAAATCTCATCTTTTCTTCCTCTGGCATCCACATTAAGATAGTGAAATTCATATTCTATTCTTATTTATTCTTTGTTTTCATTTCAATCTCAATATTTCAGACTTGGGTTTAAAACTTATTGCATTTCATAGTTTGCTTGTTGCATATTAACTCACCTAGGTAATTACAAGCATTTTGAATAAATCATAGTACACTTATGTTACACAACCAAATCACATTCATATAAACGAGCATAAAAAATCACCTAAGAAAATGACCATTAGGATTTCATCACTTGTTGGATCACCTTACCTTACCCAGCTATCTTACTTGGATTTCACCACCAAGGGGAGAATCCACTCCGTTCTCTAGTGGAGTATAATCTCTACACAGAAGGTATATTTTAGCTAAGTGGCCTACCTCAACTCTAGGTTCATGAATTTTAGAGAGAAAGATCTTATAACAAGTCATGTACTTGATCTAACATAGATTTCCTCTTGAGTACTAAAACTAACCTTAAACTAGCTCTAGATTTCTTTTTAGTACCTTCGATAACCAAATTCTCTTCTCACTATCTGATTAAGGCATAAGCCAACATGAGACTAAAATTTATTTCTCTATAACTTAATATTTCTTGGTTTCATGTTATTTTTCTCCTTTTCAATTATCTTCTATATTTTTGAGTTGGTAAGGACATTTTTTTTATTGATTCACAAAATCAATACCTTTTCTAAAGTTCAGTTTGTATAACGTATTATCTCAAGTTTTTTGAGTGTCATTTCTCCTTACACATGCCTTTTACATCCAATATTTTACCTATTTTCAACCTATAATTTCTTTAAAACATTAGATTTTTCATTTCTAGGATTTCATAGTGATCGACATCGATTAACACTATTAGTATTGGCAAACTTTACCTACCAACATCAGTTGTTCCACCAATGTTGGTGTTCTTTTCATACCAATATCGGTCATCCCTACTGAAATTGCTGACTATGATCCAAAAATCATAAGTTCTAGTTGATAAATATTTTAATAGCATATAAATAACATAGTAATAATGAATTCTCTGAGAAGAGATGTAGTATTACTCAAGATCGCAATACAAATATATGCTTATCTCTGGGAAGAGATGTTTGTCTTCACATTTCATGTTACCTCTTAATTTATACACATTTTGAAATCATGGGGAGGATTTGGAAGGTCACCAATATAGAGGGATATTAAGTGGTTCAACTTCCAAGATTTAAAACAATACAAAAGTCGAGGAATTACTATTTTTAGAAACTTACTATTTTTAGACTGCACTACTAAAATTGAAATTTGGGGCACTTCCATTGGGTTTTATAGGACCAAAATTCATTAATTTGATCTCAATTCCATCTCACGACATTCTCCTCATTCTTATCTTTCCAATGGTTCAAACAGTGAGTCAATTGGAGCTACGGTGCAAAAGTTATGGCTCCCGAAAGTTTCATCATCAATTGGGGTGGAACTATCACCCGAATTGTCACCTAAATTATTGCCTAGATCAGACTATGTACATTTTTTTGCTCAAATATCAAGTTAAAACAACCTATTTCAATATATTCAAATGTGTTTTGTCTTTATTCTATTTCAAATACAAAATATTAAACCTATTTAGACCACCTCTTACATGGTATTGCCATGAGCTCAAACCAAAATTCTTGCTGATTATACAAGCTAAAAACCACTTCCACCTTCCCCTCTTACTTCTAATTCTATCATGGATCATACTTCAGATATAGAGCATACTCTCAATCCTAACCAAATTCCTATTGTGCTTGAGGGATATCAAGATTTTGCTAATTTTTTTGATCACAATGTGGTAACCGTTTAGCCTTACCTTGCTATGAGCTAAACTCGTAATTCTATGAGTGACCTAATCTATGGTATGCCAAAATCTTTGATGAAGACAACCTTAGTTTTATTTTCATCCAATATTTTTATTATGGTTACCCAAACCACCACTTTGACAAGTAACCCAACTACAAACAATGACCAATATGTGGCATCTCCAACCGCCCAATCTCACCTAAACACTGGAGTAACTTCCCTAATTTCATAACCAAAACTGATTCAACCAAGTCACAACCCATTCTAGAATTTATTGGTGCCTATTCCATCCACCCTCACATCTATAATTACTTGAGTTATGACTCACCCTTTGCCTAGTCTAACCATGCTAATAATTCAACCTATAATAACAACAACCAACCAAGGCATAGTTTCTAACCCAATGGGATAAGTTCCTTTTCTTTCTGCACCTTAGCCTATGACTCATTATCTTTATGTTTCCCTAACACAACCTTAACAATCTATGTCATACATTCCCTCTACTTCTTATCATCTTCCCTATAACTTAGGAGAAATCCTCCAAACTAATCCCCCTCCAGACCTCATTAAGATGCTAATGGACAAGATGTCTAGTTTAGAGACATCTATTTTTGGTTCAAATAATGTACTATCTTATGATCAGATATGTAGTGAACCAATCCACCTTTAGTTCCTATTCTCCCTTATCCAAGCCAATGGGAACTCCCTAAATTTACTCATTTCTAGAGTAAAGAGGACCCAAAATAACACTTGTGAGCATTTAGACATGATTTTTACCTAATAGGACATGATGATGTGTTACTACTTCACACTTTTCCTATGTTTATTTCAGGTGTTGCCTTGGATTGGTATATCTCTATTCCTCAAAACTCTATTTTATCATTTACCCAACTTACACAAATATTCCTAGACCATTTCTTTATTAACATTTATAAGAAAGTATCTATAATAGACCTATATTCTATCAGATAATTTGATGACTAATCTATTACTAATTTTATCGCTCATTGGAGAAGCTTGATCAATCAACTCTCCTTATCCTTACCTCAACCTAAGGTAATTTATATTTTCTCAAGGGCATGTGCTAAGAACATCTCATCCACACTCAGGGTACAAAATTTATACACATTTGATGAATCTTTTACCATGGCACAAAAAAACTTGAGGTTCATGTTATTGATGAAGACAAAGTCAAGTTACATAGTAATAATCCTAATACTAAGACAAATGATTCCTCCTCCTATAAAACTTCTACCTCTAACCAAAAGGCTAAAGGCTCTGCTAACATGATGGTCGTTAAGTTAGCCTCTTCCATAACCAAAAATCAATTGAATACTTTAACTACTCAAAATCTGACAAAGCAATTCCAACAACGATATGAATAAAGACAATATACTCCCATTGGGGAAACATATACATCCATTTTCAAGAAACTATTACAATAAGGTTTCATAACCCTTCCTCAGATTAAACCTCCTATATATTTCAATCCTTCCCATCCTATCCCAACATGGTATAAGGAAGATGAGTTTTGTGGTTACCATCGAGTTAAAGGTCACAACTCTAATAATTGCAAGATGCTCAAGAATATTGTTCAAGATATGCTTGATAGAGGTGAGCTCATCTTGGATAATCCTAATGCACCTCCCAATCAAAATATGGATGTGTTCAAGTTCCCTTTTCCCAACCATTCACCAAATCAAAATATTGTCCGTTCCATAACTAACTTAGGAGACCATAATATCCATACGGTTAATATGGTCTTTCCTTTATCTTCAGTTCAAATGGACCCTCAATAGGAGACATATATTTCATCGACTCCTCCACATTCTATGGCACCTATTTTACCCATTCTTATTCCTCAAGTAGAAGAGCCTATTTCACCCATTCCCCTCCATCCAAAGGAATAACCTCCTTTATGACTATTTTTGCCACTTAAAGAGCTTATAATACCAATTCTATTTACACCAATATTACCTATCCTCTTACCACTTGAAGACCACACTCTACCAATTCCTCAACCACATGTTGAGGGGAACATCATTCCTACATTATACCCTCTTAATGAACCTTCTTCCCCTACCACTCCTCCACCTATAGAGAGTGGTACCTTACCCACTTCACCTTTGCACCTAGAAGAGTCCATGCCATTTACTTCCATAATAGATGAGAGACCTATTTTGCCTACTCCAATTGCACCACTCTTACCTCTTATTTTACCTATGGAGGATCATACTTTACCCACACCTCATCCACATGTTGAGGGAGCCATAATACCTATGCTTTATCCTCTTGAGGAACCTACTTCTCCTACCTCCCCCCCCCCCACCCATGGTATATCAAGTCTCTTCTCCTATCTCAGTTGAAGAAGACCTTATTGTGTTTCTTTCTCCTCATTGGCCCAAAGTAGTAGAAATAAAAAAATTCCTCTTTCCCAAACACCATAGCTTTCTAAAAATGCAATCGTAAGGCCTATGTCAACTTCATCAAAACCCTTCTCACATTTGGTAAAAAGTTTAGAATTTCTTGACTTCATGAAACTTGACCATGTGGTATTTTGGGACCGGCTTAAAATTCCATATCCAACATAATAAATGTTGATCTTTACCACCAATCCCCTTACTAAACTTTACCCAAATGTCTTTAACAAAGCTAGCGTTTCTTCACCAAAAGCACTAAAAGTTTAGCCATCTATGTCAAAACCCTCATCCTTGCAAGAATCTGTTACATGAAAGCAAATTAGGCCTTTAAGTGTATGCCCTATTTCTAATTTAATTTACCGACAGGTGAAATTATATTTGACTCCTCAACCACAAATTGGAGTTTCTCACCCTAAAATATATAAGAATAATAAGCCTTCTAGGCCTCACCAATCTCTTTTTCAACCCTTAGCTTTACCATCCATTTTGGGGCTACATCTTTCTACTTTAGTTGGAATATCATCTAACCGAGCCAAACAAAAGGTTAAGCTACCCCCACTCCTACCTTCACCATGTATTAGACCTCTCACATTTGACACTAATAAAGTGATAGTAAAACATGTAACTCCATCATCTCTAAATAATACACCATGTAAAATTACCTTTCCAACATCGAAATAGAAGAAGGTGTCCACTCTTATTAGTAAAACAAGCACGAGCCCACTTGCAGGCTCCCAAATATTTTTCTTACATCAGTTATTACAAAATTTGGTAATAACTCTTCCTCCCATTAAGCCTTATATTCCTCTTGTATTGAAACCATCTTGGTTTGATGATACACAAGTTTTTTTATTACATCATTTACCTAGACACGATACTGAGAATTATAAAACTCTCATCATGATTATTCATCAACACTTCAATGTTGACACCCTTTTTGATGACACTACTATTAACATTCCTATTATTCCACCTTTGGTATCTATTGTGACTCCTACCATTCCACCAAAATTCAAACCCAAAGATGTTATTGTCACCCCTTTTCCACCTCCCTCACCAACTTTTCAAATTAACACAGTTAATGTGGCCACACAATCACAAAACCAAAAGGATAAATCTAAGGAAAAGGCCACTACACCTTGGATCCATCCCTTCACCAAAGACACTCCCCCTAATAACCCTAAGATTTCCATCTTGGGTGTTCCTAAAGCAACATCTTCATATGGTACTCAAAGCTCAATGGTGAAACAACTTCACCAAACTCCTGTGAAGATGCCTTTCTATGAGTTAATCCAAATCTCATCACAACATCATCAATCTTTGACTAGTGCTTTGCAAGCAATTGAGGTACAATCAAATGATCCCCAACCTCTTACATCTTTGGTTATCTCCCTTAATTCTATCTCTCTGATTTATTTTAGTAATTCAAAAATTCCAATTCAACATCCTGAAGATCAGGATTCTACCCTTTCAATTACCACATATTTTAATCAAACTCTTATCAAGAGTGTTATGATCGATGGGAGAGCTAGTATTAATATTATTTCCACCCATGCCTACAAATAACTAGCCCTTCCTAACAATTGCATATCTCAAAATGATGTGGCACTCTATTCCTTTAATGACAATATAGCTACTACGGTGGACACTATTGTCTTACATATTCATGTAGGTCCCCATATAATTCTCAAGCTATTCTAGGTTGTGGAAGGAGAGGTATAATATAACATACTACTTGGATGACCTTGGATACATGCTATGGCATGTGTACCCTTTACTTTGCAATGTTGTGTCAAGATTGAGCATGATGGACAAGTATATGTTATAGCTGTTGACCCACCTCCATTTAAAACATGTAATATGAATTATAGTCCCAATGATGTTCTTATCCCATTGAAAACATTGTCCTCCTCTCATGATGTTTCTAAAGCTTCCACAAAATCCACTCTTGTGGTTACATAGATACTGGTAACACAAATTCTTGACAAAGATCTCATGGAGGAGACCTTTCAATGTTTGTCACTTGGTGAATATCATTTTTGACACTCTACATGTTTTATACTCCATAATAGCATGTAAGCCTCCACATGCACCCAAATTATTATCCCCATATTAGGATGGTCATCCCTTATGCCCCCCCTAATCTTTGAACCAATTTCACATATGGGGGAATTAATCAAGCTTCAGCTATTAGCAACCCATCCTCTTCACCACAACCATTCACTTGTGACTTCTCTTTTCTGAGTAACCCTAGATTCACTCACACCTACCTATATAGGTGTGCCTAGAAGGGATTTGGTTTGGGTCATTATGAACAAGGTGTCCACATGGAATAGCCTACTAGCAACACCATTGAAAATTCCAAAAAGAGGCATGGTGTGGGATATGATGAACTAAATAAACTCCCTAAAAATTCCCATGAACTAATTGTTGAATAAAAAGTCTCTCTTTCTCCACCTTCTTCTCCACCATAACCCATAGAATCAGAGGTATCTATACCTCCTAATTTTTTTTTTCAATAAATGCCATCCATTTGGGGCCTCTCACCTATCATCAGGGTAAGGAAATAAGGTCCCTTCCTCTCGTTCATCCTAATATAATTGATGCAGATTCTCCCACTATTAACACTATCCAATGTCAGGATGATGATGCAATTCTCACTTACATGGGTGTGGATGATTATTATATCTAAAAATCACTCCCATCCAAAATCCAAGCTATGTTAAATGAATTAACCATTTCCATCAACTTGCACTCTCATGATAACCCTCACATCCTTGAGGTTGGCCAGTCTTTAGATTCCTCTAAGAAAGTTGATTATGCTACATTCCTTAATGACCATATCAAAGTCTTCACTTGGTCTTACAATGACATGCCTGGTATTGACCCCTCTATCATCACCCATAACATTATCACTAATCAAGATGCTAAACCCATTAAGCAAAAACATTACAAAATGCATCCTCGTATCATTCTCCTTGTCAAAGAGGAGCTCCAACACCTCCTCTTTGTTAAATTTATCTATCCCATCAACTACTCATAATGGATTTCCAATATGTCTCCTATCAAAAAAGTGACTAAGGGAATCTGTATTTGCACTGACTATCATGATTTAAACCTTGGTTATATAAAAGATGATTTTTCATTGCCTAATATCGACCAACTTGTTGATATAATGACCAGCCATGAGATGCTATCACTTATGGATGGATTCTCTAGATATTATCAAATCTTGGTTGCTCCTGAGGATCAACATAAGACCACCTTTATTACCTACCCCATGGGGAACTTTCTATTATCGAGTCATGTCTTTTAGCTTTAAAAACATTGGTACAACTTATCAAGGTGTCATGACCTACATTTTCCATGATCTCCTACACAAAATTATGGAAGATTATGTGAATGAATTACTCAGCAAGTCTAAACTATGCTAAGAACAATTGAAAATTCTCAAAACCATATTCACTCATCTCCTCCAATATAACATTTGACTAAACCCAAAGAAATGTGTCTTTGGTGTTCTTTCCAGTAAACTCTTAGGTTTTATCATTTCTCTCCATGGTATCGAGGTTGATCTTGCTAAGGTCAGAGCAATCTTGGAGATGCCTCCACCTAATATCAAACAACTCCATAGCCTACAAGGCAAACTTTAGTCAATTTGATGCTTCATTTACCAACTATCAGATCACTGCCAACACTTTCATCATCTCCTCAAAAAAGATGTCTCCTTCCAATGGAATGAGAATTTCTAGGAAGCCTTTAATGTACTTAAATAATACCTCCTTTCCCCACTGGTTCTTATTCCACCTAATTAAAATCATCCTTTTTATGTTTACATCTCCACAATAAGTCATTCACTAGGTGTTATGATTGTACATCTAGATGACCAACATCGAGAATACGAGGTTTATTACATAAACCACACACTTATTGATTATGAGACTCGATATACCCACACTAAAAAAATTTACCTTGTGTTAGTATTTTTTGCCTCTAAACTTTGAAATTATCTCCTAAATCACAAAACCTATGTGGTCACCCATACTAATCCTCTCAAATACATGCATTCCAAACCTTATCAAAACTAATATGTAGTTTAGTGGCTCATGATTTTTGCTAAATTTGACTTATAGTTTATACAACAAAATTCAATTAAAGGGAAAACCATCATAAAACAGTTAGCTACTATCCCTTTACTTGATAATCAACCTTAAAATCTTGAATTCCTTGATGAATCCATTGCAACACTCTCCACTGATGATGTTTCCTATCAAATGATGATGTTCTTTGATAGATCTAAATTCCAACATGGTGGGGGTGTCGATGTCATACTTATCCCTTTATACAATGAGTCTATGCCTTTGTCATTTAAACTAGATTTTGAATGCACTAACAATATAGCTAAATATGAGGCTTTGATTCTAAGACTTCAAACAACTCTCTTCTTAGGTATCAAATCCATAACCATTTTTAGTGATTCTCAGTGAGTGGTTAACCAAGTTAATGGTTCCTACCTATGCAAAAATGAAATTCTACAATGGTTTAAACATCGTGTAGATACACTCTTGGGATCATTTCACTCTCATCTCTTACAAACTATTCCTTGATCTACAAACAAATATGTTGACATGATGGCTTCACTTGCTTCACACATATCCTCTGCATCCTCCTCCTTGAGAATCTATGTCACTGTGCATCGCTTAACATTACCCTCCTATGTCTTAGCTAACATTCTCTTTGTAGGAAATGTAACAACCAACCAACAATACTTATGGTACAAATAACTCACATATTATCTTTCCTTCTCTATTATGCCTCATGATCTTTCTAATAATGGGGAAAGGGCCTTCATAAAACATGTTGCTCATTACACTATACTAGGGGGACTTCTCTACAAGTAAGTTTTTGATGGTCTTATCCTTAGATGCCTAGCTATTAATGATACTCCCTTTTCTATTAATGAAGTCCATGATGGGATTTGTGGTGGGCATTTTAATGGTCACATAATTTCTAAATGTATTATTTAACTTGGCTATTTTTGGCCCACACTTCATCAGGATTGTGTTGACTATGTCTGGCATTGCATCAAGTGTCAACAACATGCTAACCTCTTTCACATTCCAAGTCATGCATTGAAAGTTACCAAAGAATTTTGTCCCTTCTCCCAATGGGTCTTAGATCTAATTAGAGAGATTAACCCTCATTCATCATTCCATCATCACTCTATCAACTTCACCAAGTGGATCGAGACTTTCCCTCTCATTTCCACATAAGCTAACAAAATTGTTAACTTTATTAACCATCACATCATCTATCAATTTGGTGTACCTCACAAGATTATAATAGATAATGGCAAGTCTTTCAAAAAAAAGAATGTTCAAAGTCTTTGTGATGCATTTAGAATCAAATTAAGCTTCTCATCACCATACTATCCCCAAGCTAGTGGACAAACAGAAGCTTCTAACAAAACTTTAACCAAAATTCTCATGAAAGTAGTCAATAATATGGGCAAGGATTGGCATTCACACATTCCCTTTGCTTTATAGGCTTACCGCACTAGAATTCTAACCCCGATGAGTTCTACACTTTTTTCATTAGTATATGAGATGGAGGTTATTTTACCTCTTGAGTTCCAGATCCCTTCTCTTTGCATTTCCCTATAAGACATACTTACTAATGATGACTTTCACCAAGAACATTTGGCCCAACTTGAATTGCTTGATGAATGCCATCTCATAGTCCTCAACCACCTCCAAGTCTATCAAGAGTGTATCAAATGTGCTTATAACAAAAACCTCAAAGAGAGAAATTTCAATATAGGAGATCTTGTCTTAAAAGAAAATCAACATGTGATGAACATGGAAAAAAGCAAATAGGGTAAATTTGCTCCTAATTGGATTAGACCTTATATCATAACTCAAAAGTATGGTTCATGAACTTATCACTTATCTTCTCTCAAAGGAAGGCCAGAACCAAAGCCTTTAAATGCATTACATCTATGACCATTATTTTGTTAAAACAACATCATTTTACTTCATGTTTAACTTGAGATCATCCCTTGAGCATCTCCATTACATTCATTTTCCTTCCTCTTCACCCTTACTCCTATACACTTAGACAACTTACACAGTGGTATGGTTTTATCCTCACTGTGGAAAAATCCTAAGCCTCTATAGTCTTGTCCATGACTAGAAGTAAAAAAATAAAAAAAATAAAAAAATGGGATATTTGAATAAAGTTCTAAAATCTCAGGTCATGTTTTTCAATGCAGATTGCTCCCTTGAAGGACATCTATGTAACTTCCCTCTGCTATTATCAATAGACTGCTTCCTTAATGGATAACTATTTTAAATTAAAATAAATGCTTACACCACTCCCTTAAATGATGACTAAGCCAAGATTTGTTCTCAAAGGGAAAAAAATGCAAATGGGATCTTCACCTTTTTGCATGACCTTAACCTATACAAAATCCCATTATAGCCTTCCCACATTGATCAACTTACATAAAAAAAACTTTAAGTCATGGACTTGACTATACTAGCTCTCAAGTCACCAAAAAAAAAGACATATCATTTCTACTTAGTAGGTTATGTTCTCTAAACATTTCCTCTCATTCTTCCTTTTTTCCCCTCATACTCTTTTCAAGGGACCATGAAGCTCACTTAACATGAGGTAAACACAATGCTTCTCTAACAAACACAATGGTTCAAAGATATGAGGCATGAAAGAGGCTCATTTTCTTGAGCCTATTTATGTGATAAAATACGGTCTTTGCCAATACATGAACATTTTAACTTTTATTTTTATTTTTATTTTATCCACATCACATGTCGATATCTCTATATAAGATGTAGAAAAAATACCAACATTTACCTAACTAGCCTATTTATTTTATGCATACACTATCACAAATATGGAAAAATGTTGAAATAGCCTAACATGACCAACATTCTCATTTTAAACATACACCATCACAAATATGGAAAAATTCTAAAATAGCCTAACATGACCAACATTCTCATTTTAAGCATACACCATCACAAATATGGAAAAATGATAAGATGTAGATAACCAATCAACTATGCATATACCATCACATAAATGGGAAGGCTATTCTAACATCAAATAACATGATCAACATCCAAATTAACATAGAAATACATGAACATCATCCATATCAGCATCATAAACATAAGAAATGCATCTCAAATAGACACATGGAAATAAATGAACATAAGAAATGCATCTCATATATAAATATGTGATCAAATACATGTTTATCATCTACATCATCAAAATATAATAAAACTCTCTCAAAATGTACATCCCACATCTTCAGCTTATAGGATGGTATACATATAACATATATAAATAAAAAACTAGAAAAAATTGAAACTCAAAGTCCTTGAGGCTCTCCTTGAGGTTGTGAGGATGCAGTATCATCACCACTCTCTGTCTGCTTGCATAAACATAAGCTAGAAGTTGTCACACATGACATTGACCTCTCCTACTCTCTAAACTCTAAATATCAATGTATCTACAAGAACTATATAATCTCCCTCTCATAATAAGAAATATCATCTAGGTTAGTCAAATACCTCACCATCAATATAGTCTTTGGAGGACCCATGACAACTAAAAATGGCCCAACCTATACTGGTCCCTATGGTGTAGGAGTGGGTTGACCTGCTACTACTCTTAGAATATCTCTCTCTATCATCATTGCATTCACTTAACCTTATAAAATAGTCATCTATACATGTAGTTTTATGACCTTACCCTATAAAACCTCAATCTAACCTTATAACATCACTACCTACCCTTGTAAGGCTAAAATCTCTACCTGGGCTGTCTCTCAAGCCTGCACCACTACATCTCAATATTTTATTGCTATATCTTGCACATGTAACACTAAATCTCTCTTTGAATAGCCGTTATAAGTCTGATAGTGGCCTCCTAACCTCCACCACTAGATGTAACCCTATCCACCAAGATGTGTAGGTAGTTTTACACCCTAGGTCCCCGAAACTTGACCCTACTGGTAGCTCCTCAAAATTTAGCCCATCGGTCTCCTCATGTAATGGCAATGGTGCCTCTATGTCATCCCTCCTGTATTGAGGGAAGGTAGGTAGAATATCCTATAAGAGCCCAAACTATCTCCTGATCCATGCCATGGGTACCATCTCCCTCTAACCCATAATGCACTCTGTAACCCAATAAGCTACTCTACCTACCATCTGAAGACTAGATACATTATATATAGTCTCCACATGATATATATAGGGATCAAGCCCTCGATCATGCACCTATAATAGGTGATGTCTCACATGACACCATCCACTTAGGTTTATGTCATCCCATATCTCCACTATCTAAATCCAACCCTAAAGTTGATTAGAATAGTGATAGGCAACCCTAGTGGTTATGTCACCATGATGTGCTCATATGCCTAATAGTGCAAAAGATGGTTGACACACAAACTATATCACTAATGTAGCCTTAAACCCCATATCTCTTTGTATAATTGTGCCAAAAATACTAGATCTTAGGCAAAAATGGTATGCTACTCTATCATTTACGTAAGTGCACTAATTAAAGTAATTAGAAATATCCCTCTATCTGCATCAAGTAGGGCATAAACCATGATCTTGATCATCATCAAGATGTTAAGATGATGTTGTTACTCATCAGCCATATAGAGTGGCTCATATGCAAAAATAGTAGAATGGTAGGTCACCTCAGTAACATGCTCCCCATATAAACTGACCATATGTATATCATGCTCCTCTCTTGAGCATGTAAAAAGATCCTCACCCTAGAGTGGTAGTCACAATATCTTGTAGACATCCTCCTATGTAACTGTCATCTCTCTGATCAAGAGATGGAAGGTGTTGGTGGTATGATTCCACCTCTTAGTCAGTGTGATCATTAGTGACACATCTCATGTACCTAAACAATATCATCACACTCCTCCCAAACCAACAACCACCATATGATCTTACTCATCAGGAGTAATGTTTCTCCTCATCTATGTCAATAACCTCGATAGATGGTCTCACAGTGTCAACTCTATCCTCTACTACATCCATACACAAACAAGTTAGGTCACATCCATTTTACTCTCCTCACTCACCATTTTTTTTGCCTTCTCATTGGGAGAACTACATTGGTTTTAGGCCCTAAACTAGGCTATGTAAGCAGTACTTAGTTGATAGAGGGTCTTGTAAGGTTAGTTCGACTGTAAACCCACCTTCCTAATTACCCTAGGCTTCATTCCCTCTATCTCTCTCTCTACCCTCAGCCTACCTACCTATTCCAACTCTAGGCATCACTACCTATATTATTGACTCTTAATTCTATAACCTAGCTTTTAAAATAAACCTAGACCTCTCAACTATCTTTTTACCTTTTTTCCTATAACCAACCTTTTATATTTTTTGTTAAAGTTTTGAGAGAACTACATTGGCCTGAGGCCCTAAATTGGGCTATGTAGGTAACACTCAGATGACATAGGGTCTTCTAAGGCTAGCTCAACCATTATGTTAGTTGACTACTCCCATTGGAGATCATAAACTTAACCTTTCTCTTGTTTGTTACTTTTTAATAGTAACCAACACCATCATTAATGCTGATGTCAACACTTTATTAGCCTATGCATCAACTGATGTTGGTAGCACACTACTGACTTCAAGGCCTGATCAACATTGGTTGACCTCAATGCCATGTTAGCTGATGTTAGATGGCAATCAGTTGATATCAATCAATCTCACTGACATCGATGACTAGTTTGGCCCCAAGGTCGAATGACCCAAACCCAATCTACCCATTTCCCCTAGAAAATTAACCCCAAATCCCACTAACTTATCCTACACCTTCCCTAACCTATTTTATACCCCATAATCCTATTCTTTACACATTCACCTCTCATTTAAACTAAAGCTTGTAAATACAAAATCAAAGTAAGTTTGGGATTTTACCTCATCTCATCATCTCCTCCTAGATGGCACTACTAGCACTTGTGGTCTTACACCTCCTGATGGGTCCCCTCTTTGCACTGCCATCTCAAATCACCCTCAATGCCCTATTTCTTCTCTCAAATCAACAAGTTGTAAATGAGCTTGGTTGGCCACCAAACCCCCTTTTTTCAAGTTTGGTTAGCCTTTGACGTCGATAATATTGACTTAATATACCAATGTTAGTGCTTATTCTTGTCAATATCAACAACATTTCCCTAATTATGCTAATGCCAACAATTTTACCTACCAATATTGGCACATGTTACCGACATTAGCACCTTTCAAAACATGTTTTCCACCATAAAAACACCCAATTTTTCACAAATTTACCCACACATTGGGGTAATTAGAGATCACATATATCATACCCAACCATGATAAACTGACATTGAAGATAACTCCCTTACATCACACACACATGCATAACTCCCTGTGTTGAAACCCCTTAGGCCCATTTTAATAATAATAATTAATCTCCCTAACCCATATTTTTACCCCTCACATATTTAATTAATTTAAAATACTTAATAAAGTTAATTAAAAACCCCTATTACCACCTTGCTTGACCACCTCACCCTATGACTAATTCTCCTCTGATGAGTCACCTCAAGACCTGGTCCCCTCATCCTAACTACCTAAGACTTATTCCCACTTCTAAAATAAATTCCTAAATAACTAATTCTTTCCTAACCTCCTATTTTTACTATTTTATAATGGGTATCATACTTGACATGCACAAAAATATAAAATAGGCCAAAAATAGAAAGGTTTAACTATTTTAAGGCCACTAATTTTGGTCAACCCAGGGTCGATGTAGATGAGATACCTACTGAAATCGGTGGGATCACAAATGTTAGCAATATAAGCCAAACTCCAACCACTAGTTTAGGTAATTAGAAATTTAAAAAAATGATTCTTAATCTCATTCAGGCTCTCAACATTCTATTTTTGAAATCTAAGCTTACAATAACCCCACGTAAGTCAATCACCATCAGTAACTGAGCTCTTGAGGACCAAAAACATCTGCTTGTTCTCTTTATTCAGGGATTCAAGTTTGAGCTCATAGACAGAAACCATCAACTTGGCACTTATCATTTAATTACCACCATAGCTAATTATATCACTGATATTGTAGTTTTTTAAATATTTATTCTTCTATTTCTTTATATCTACCTTGCATTGCTTTATACACTTCTGACCCTCGTGAGGGAGTTACAAAGCTTCCTTGATTATTACCCCTTACGTGTATACCAAACCTATGACCAAACTTAACTAAGACATAAACTCCTTATCCTAACTCTTTCAACCTCTCTGACTTGATCCAAACCATTTCTTAGACCTAGAAAAGCTCTCTGCATCTTCCCAGATAATTATTGCCCCTATCAACATCAGCATCCTAACCGACATAGATCACTTAACTATCAGTATCTATAGTCTAATCGATATTGGTAATACACCTATTGATGTTGGTGATTATCAATTTCTTAACCTCTTAAAAACCAATCTAGATAAATTCCAAAACACCAACAAAACACCTCACCTACACCCTATCACTCTCTGCTACAATAGGTTGTTTAAAATGGTAATTTTATCTCTTTTACTCTCTATTTACATTTATTTTAGTTATTTACTATTATTTTTCCTCTCAAAAGTGGATTTTCATCTCTAGGGAAGTTTCACACTTCTTAGAACAAACACGTATCTTGGTAACCCACTCATTTATCTGCTAACAAACATCTTGTGGTAGTGATTTCTTATCTACAAGTAGTCATCCCTAGCTAAAGAGGAGTGCTCACAATGTCTAGATATGGCACTCAAACCAAATATGGGTTCATTCTAATCAGTTATCCCCATCCTTCTCTTTGTTTTCCTTTAAATTCAAAATAGACAAGATTTGTTGAAATGTTGAGATTACAACAACCATAACCATACCAATCATAACCATAACCATAACCATAACATTCAACCAACAACATCCAACACATTTTGTACATGTTTATGTCAAACTATATAATATTTTATTTAGGGTAAGATGAGTCACATGCCACATATAAATTTATTAGATTATCCACACTTCACCTAAGGCCACCACATACATTATTTTCCTACCTAAGCATTAAACCAATTATCTAGTGACTTTGGATTTGTGCTTACCCATCTTTCTACTTGATTACTCCTTGAACTAACATCTATATCATTCCCTATCTTAGTGACCACTAAAGGGTTTACTCTATTATACTCTCCCACATTCATCCCCACAAGGTGAAAATCATACTCTACTCTAGGTCTTTCACCTTGCTTTGGCTATTCTACTCACATAGGAACTACTTTTTGCTACCTCTATACACATCCCCTTGGATAGAAAGGGTTCCCTCCATGGGTAAGCCAAATGTCATATTATTCATCCCTACACCTCATGTAATGAAAATATCACCTTCTTCACTATTGATAAGGTTAGATTTTAGACTCAAGTGTAGACACCGAAATCGTGTCTAACCCTTGGTCGACTCTCCCCCCTTGGTCCCCTTAGTCCACTTAACCACTCCTAACCTATGTCTTATTAATTTAAATTAATTATCTTATTTTAAATTAATAATTCTTCCCCCTTTGACACTTCACCCATGACACATCATCCTCCCCTTGGATTCCCTTTCCCTTGGATACCCTCATTTATCACCCTATGACCTATTCCAACTTCCCTCCACTAATCATCACGTTTGTTTAACCCGTTGTCGACTGTTTTCCCACAAAAATTAGACCTGGTAGTTGGAAAAATGGATGAAAGGCTATTTTTAGCCTTTTTACCTATCTTTCAGCCACTGACATTGATCAACTGTTGATCGATGTCATCGGTATTGCCGGCATCGGTTGCCTTCAAAACTACATTCCACCTCCAGAGTGCAGATCTGGTCCTTTCAATCTCCAATCTGCCAATCTTCCAGTCTTCCCCAAACGTGAATCTAACCTCTCTCTCTCTCTCTCTTAGGTACACACCAGCAACATCAAGAAATAGGTCTTCTACACCAACAACATCAGCAACAGGATTTCCACACCAGAAGCATCAGCAACTAGTCTGCAACATTCTTTCTTTAGCAAGCCACAGGTAAGTACTTCTATGTTTTCATTTCAAACATTTACACTGTTAGTAATTAGTTTTCTAGTTGCTACTTTTCTTACTATGAACCAGACCACAGACCCAAACTGCCCTTCCCAGAGAGGCTGAAAAGCCTTCTCCCATCCTTATCTCCTTGTCACCCTGTCACTTCCCTGACTCCTTCCTTAGACCTCATTTAACTCCCCTGCAACTCTACACAGACTCTCAGAAGACCTCCAAATAGACTCTCAGACCATTCAAATAGACCCAGACCTATCAATAGTCTAGAAACTCGCCCAAACCCTGTCCCAGACCATTGTCCTGACTGACATCGACCACTTCCCCCATTGACGTCGGCAGCATAACCAATGTCGGTAGACTTGACCAACTGACACCGGCAGCCTAACCGAAGTTGGCAACTGTGGAATACTGACAACAGCATATAGGTACACATATCTTTATTTCCTTTGCTTAGTCTTCCATTTATTTCTTTTTATCAGACATTCTTTTATCAACAGTAGACTGTCATCCCTTCTAAGAAGCCTTTGCACTTTTGAGATCGAGCATATCGCTCGGCAGTCCACCTTACATCCATCTAATGCCTTCTTTGTTTTAGTCTCTTTCTTCTACATGTGTCATCCTCCAAAACCAAAGAGGAGTTCTCACAACATCTGGATAACGGTGTGTAGACCTCATCTGGGTATCTACCAACCCTAGACCACTTATCTTAGTTTCTCATTTCCTTTTGAATGTGAAAAGCGAAAATAGTTTGAAACATTTTGGCACACCTGGTGGGACCCTAGGGTCTTCCTTGGGTTCTTTTTTACTATTCATATAGGTGTATTAGGCCTCTCCTTACACTCTTTTTCTTCTCTCTGTTCTAAAAGACATCATAAGCAAGGTTAAAAAGAACCCTTCTTTCTTTCTTGCATCTTAGACTAGTCAACTCATACTCTTCAACCCTTTCTCAACTTGTTTTCATCCGAACTCACATTTCATTTTGGGCTTAAAATACATTGCATCTCATTTCTTCCTAAATGCATACTTAGTCTGCACATCTAGTAATTAAAAACTGCATCATGAATAAAGCGTAGGCCACTTATGTTACACGACCAAATCACTTGCACAAAATCAAACATCTTAACTTACTTGAGACAAGGTTCGATTGGGATTTCATCACCCAGTGGATACCTTACCCATTCTGGCAATCCCACTTGGATTTCACCACCAAGGGGAAAGCCCACTTTGTTCTCTAGCAGAGGATAATCTCTAGGGGACATATATACTGGCTAATTGAGACCAGCTTATCACTGAGCTCGTGAAGTGAGGGGAGCTTGCTCCTTAGCACCAGGCCACGTACCAAACCTAATACAGACTCTTGAGCACTGAAACTAACTTGAAACCAACTTTAGACTACTTCTTCTAGGACCCGCTCTACAATCCAACCTCCCAAACATTCACTCTAAGGCATAAGCCAACAAGATTCTAAAAATTATTCTTAAGATTTAACGCTTAGGCTCTGCCTGTCTCCATCTATTTTTTTGTTCCTATCTAGTTTTTTGAGCTAGTGAAGACGTTTTCTTCTTTCCAAAAACTTTCAAATTCTTTGAGTTTCTGGAAGACACAGTGACTGACATTGGTTTTACCACCGACGTCGGTAGCCTATTCTATTGACATCGGTTATCTGACTGACGTCAGCCACTTTTTCTCATCGACATTAGTTTTTTAACTGACGTCGATCACTGTCACAATTTTTCTTCTCAAAACAGCAAGCTTAAAACCCAACCCTTTTTCTGTCCAACACCCATTCTAGTTTTTTGAGATTGAAAAACACAGTTTCTAGAACCTAACCCTTCTTGCCTTGAATGGTTTTAACACACAGTCAAACCAGAACTCTTCTGGACCACACAAGACAATGACCACTCCTGCCTTCATTGTCCATAACCAGTCCTCTAATGGAGTATCATTCAGAGACCGAACGAACTCCTACCCGACCAACTCCCAATCAACCTTCAATTGTACCCGAAGGGGAACCAAACTTTGAGAGACTCCTTGACCACAACGTCAAGGCTCTCCAACACTATCTCGCAAAAAACCAAATGTGAGACCTTTTGGGTGAAGTGGTGATGACATCAACACCATCTACTACCCAGCCATTTATGACTCAGACTATCGCCTCAACCATTAACCTAACCATGGCCAATATGCAAAGTTTGGCCTCCTCATCTATTTTTGGACCAATCTCCATTGGGGTTTCATTACCCCCTCAACCACACGCAATTCAACCAAGTTCTAAACCATATAAGAACTTGATTGTCTCGACCTCACCCACTCTTGCACCTATACATGTAGGAGTGACAACCTATCCTTTTACTAGTGCTGCCACTCAACCACCTCTGGCGGTATCTAGTCAACTTGTGTCCTCCAACTTCATGGCACAAGCCCCTTTGACCACGACATCTATCCTTATGATGCACTACCCATATGTTATGCCTACACAAGCACAACTAAGTACATCATACACCTCTTCGACCACCTTCCAAGTGCCTCACAACCTAGGGGGCGCCCCACTTGCTAATTCGTCAGCTGATCTCATCAAGATGCTGATAGACAAGATGTCTAGCCTTGAGACATTTATCTCTGGTTTAAGCAATGCTCTTTCATATGAGTAAATCTGCAGTGAACCCATTCATCCTTCTATGCCCATCTGACCTTATCCCAACTAGTGGGAACTCCCTAAATTTACTCGCTTTCAGAGTAAGGAGGACCCACAACAACATCTTCAAGCGTTTAGACACGCTTGTTATCTCATCGCGCACGACGATGCATTATTACTCTGCACATTCCCCATGTCACTTTCGGGGGCCGCCCTTGACTGGTATAGTTCTCTTCCCAGTCATTCCCTCTTTTCTTTCATTCAACTAGCCCAACTCTTCCTTGACCATTTTTTAATCAATATCACCAAAAAGGTCTCCATTATGGACCTAAACTCTATCAAATAATTCGATGATGAATCAATAGCTGATTTCATTGCTCGTTGGAGAGGCCTAATCAACCAACTCTCCTTTTCTTTGCCTCAGCCTGAGCTCATTGAGATCTTCTCTCAGGCATGTGCCCAACATATCTCCTCTACCTTGCGGGTCCAGACATTCTGCTCCTTTGACGAAGCTTTCACCATGGCAAGAAAGCTTGAAATCCGTGCCATCGACAAAAATAAGGTCAAATTGCATAATAACAATGTGAAATCTAATGACCCTTCTTCATCCAAACCTTCTTCTGTCCACTCCCAGTCCAAGGGGTCGGCAAACACTGTCAGCTTTAGACCATCATCTTCAACAATAACCAACCGACCTCAATTTTCAACATCAGACTACATCAATAAACACTTCCAATGATGATCCATACAACGTCAATACACTCCAATTATAGAGTCATATGCCTTTGTCTTGGATAAACTCATCAGGTAGGGGGTCCTTAATCTCCCTCAAATCCGACCACTTCAATTTGACCACTCAACACCTATCCCTGCATGGTACAGGGAGAACGCCTTCTACAACTATCACCGTGTCAAAGGCCATGACACAGAAAACTGTCAAACCATCAAAAACATTGTCCAAGACATGCTAGACAAGGGGGATCTTATCTTGGATAACCTGAATGCTCTAGCCAACCAAAACCTAGACATCTTTAAAAAACATTTAGACCATGACCGATGGCTCCCAAGAGCATGATATACACACGGTCAACACGGTCTCACCTCTTGTCCCTGACCAAGCTCTTCCACAGGTAGAAGAACCTTCTTCTCCAACTTGTCCACCACGGGTAGAGGAACCTTCCTCTCCTATTTTTCCTCCACCAATGGAGGATAATCCTTCATCCACACCTCTTTCACATGTGGGAGAATCTACCTCAACCTCTCTCATACTAGAGGATACTTTGATGGCACCAATGCTGACTGCCTCACCCTCATCCTTCTTGTCATCAATGGGGGATCATACCTTCCCCACACCTAGACCACACATCAAGACCATGACTACCCCTACGCTCTATCCAACTGAAGAACCACCCTCTCCAATCCCTTCTCCACCAAGAGAAGAACTTATCACCTCACCTAAACCCTTTAAACAACCGACTATGAAGCCTCACATGACATCACCTAAACCTTCACAGACACCTACTATGCTGAAACGGATCAAACCTCTCGGTGTTCATCCTACATCAACCCTCACTCACCCGCAAGTGAAGGTAGACTTGGCCCTCACCTCACACAATAGTAGTCCTCACACTAAACTAAAGAAGGCTAATAGACCCCATCGAAGAACTCCTCCCCCACCTTCATCATTACCTTCGATTTTGGGTCCACATCCTTCCACTTTAGCAGGATTGCTCCCACACCCAACACCTCTCATCAAACAAATGTTGTCTACACGCGTGGCCACACTGCCAATGAAAAAGATGGTCTAACCAACACCTCCTCTAACTTCTAAACAAAAATTGTCAACCTCTACTACGACAAAGAATGTAGACCCATTAAAGGGTTCTTACGCTTCGATGTTATGTCAATTGTTGCAGTCATCTAGCATCGTCCTCCCACCTATCAAGCCTTACCAACTTGTCAGACCAAAACCACCCTGGTTCGATGACACTCAAATATGCTGGTATCATCGCACACCAGGGCATGACACTGAATGTTGTTGCACCCTTAAGGCTGTCATCTGTCAACATCTGGCTAAGGACACCCCTCACATCGAGGATTCTCTTGACCACCTTTTCGACCAATCACCAACACAATCACATGCCTCTAAAACCTCGTCACCTAAATTAGGATCTCAACACAAAACTATTATCCCTCAACCACCTCCTCAACTTTTATTTGAAATCAACACAATTGATGTGGCCACCAGGCCCCAAACTATGAAGGATAAAGGAAAAAGATCAGACCTCTACACCTTTAACATATCCATTATTCGTCAAGACCTCTCCACCCACACAACCCAAGATTTTTATTTTGGGCTCATCTCGACCATCATCACTGGGGGAAATTCCTCCTAACTACTCTAGTCCACATGACGCTTGCGACTACTTGACATATTCTATCATCCCTCCCAAACTATCTAGCACTAGACGGTGAGCTTTTATCAAGAACACTGCTCACTACACCATGCTAGGGGGACTTCTTTACAAGTGAGGTCTCGATGGCCTCCTTATCCCATGCCAACAACATCCTGACTGGCTATCATCGACCTCAATCAAACATCGACCAAATATCAACCTCGACCAAGCCTCGACTTCGACCTCAACCAAGCCTCGACCAAACATCGACCAAACCTCGACCAAACATCAACCAAGCATCAACCAAACCTTGACCAAATATCAACCAAGCATCAACCAAACCTTGACCAAACATCAACCAAGCCTCGACCAAGCCTCAACCAAACATCAACCAAGCCTCGACCAAGCATTGACCACAACCAAGCATCGACCAAACATCAACCAACTTCTTAATCATCAACCAACATGTGACCAATTTGGAATGAATAAAATGGGGCAAGTTTGCTCCTAATTGATTTAGACCTTGCATCATAACACAAGCATGGGTTAGGGACTTATCAGAACCTGAGCCCCTTTATGTCTTGCATCTTCGACTAGTCTACTATTAGTCAATTAATTATTCGCTTGACATTTAACTTGAGCTCATCCCTTGAGTAATCCCCATCATCGTCAGTTTTATTCCTATCAACCTTCAACCTTACAAACATTAGTCACCCCTTTTGTCAAGCATGAATGCTTTGTCCTAATAAAAGGGAAACCCTCTAAACTTCTATAGTCAAGTCCATGACCAAAGTCCAGTCAAAAACAAAAAAATATATATAAAAAATTGGGATGCCTATCTCAAAAGGTCATAAAATCATAAATGTAGATTGCTCCCTCAAAGGACAGCTGCATCCTAATCATTGTATTTACTAGACTGCTCCCTTGAAGGATAGCTAGGCCAAAGTCATATCAAAAATATATAAAGCAAAATATAGACCACTCCCTCGAAGGATGGCTATGACTAAACTCTTGCTACAAACAACATTATCTTAGAAGCTTCCCGCATTGATCAGCTTCACAAAATGACCACAAAGCACAAGACAACATCCCCTCACAGACTTCTCACATCAATCAGTCTGCCTTAAAAAAAAAATGACTGACAAACTATAAAGTCATGGACTTGTCTATAGTCGTTCTCGGGTTCACCTATAAAAGGGGAAAATTTGTTCTTACCAAAAAGGATTCCCCCTTCCATCCATATCATATCACACCTATCACCCCAACATACTCAAGGGATTTCAAGCTCACTTAACGTCAAGTGATTTGATTACTTCTCTAACACAACTACTGGTCAACGACTGGTCAACGACGTAATGCATGAACGGGGATTTTGTTTCCAAAAACCCTTATCTATGCCATCATTATGGACTTTGTCAATGAAAGAGCAACACGCCTTTCACTTCTAACACATCTTGGTCACACATTCAATCAAATCATTTTCAACCAAAACCCAACCCAACTAAATCAAACCAAAGATTTTCAGACTGCTGACATGACATAGTCCATTTCACATAGTTTCTGTGGACACCAATACACATGGAAACTATTGACCAGACTCAATTTATGTTAAGCATAAACCATTACTTGCTGAAGCATAGATGACCTCAATTCATTTTTAGCATACATCCATCACGAATATGGAAAATTGTTAGGGATGAAAGACCCCTCAACCAATGTTACAGAATACACCATCACACAATATGGAAAAGGCTGTAACATCATCTTACCCTCATAATTTCATCATGACCAAGACCAATCATCAATCATTTTGCCTCTTCATCTGAACTACATTGGTCTGAGGCCCTTCTAATAAGGGCTATGTAGGCAGCACTCAAATGACAGGGTACCTTCTGGGGTTAGCTCGACCACATCCATTTGTTCATCTACCTGATGGACAAACCATCTTCCTCATTTGACCATGACTTAACCTCGTCCAACCCATCCATAAATGACCCTCTTCCTCCCTTTTTGGGAGAACTACATTAGCCTGAGGCCCTAATAACAGGGGCTATGTAGGCAACACTCAGTTGACATGGGGTCTTTTGAGGTTAGCTCGACCATTCTTTTGCCCATCCTCAACCAATGACCTTGGAAATCGCGACTATCTCCTCAGACCATGAAGATGGAAACTATCTCCTCTGACTCTAACCACTTCTAAGACAATGTTGCCTTGGTTGTTTTTATATGTGTGCTACCTCATGAATGGTTAGCCAAATTGTTCGCAACCCACATTTTGACCCTCACAAGTATAGGATCGCAAGCCGGTTGATCCCCACTACTTGTGACATTTTTGTGTTTCTAGGAGCACTTCCTAAGCCTGGAATACTTGGAGCATGATGACCATTGGACCTACAGCTTAGATCGAATAACCTAATCAGCTACGACTAAATGCTGGGGCCTAATTATTTCAATTTTGGCACTCCTCGACCCTTGACCTGTGACAATTTGACCTGACCATCTCGTGAAGTGGTGTGCGTGCAATCTTGACTTTGGCAGTGCTCTCACTCCACCTTCACCATCCTCATCCACTATCTATCAAATCAGCACCCGATTTTAGGTTCCCTTCCTTAAACTCCTGCTTTGAGGGGGAATACCTCACCCATAATCGGGGCAACCAACATTCATTTTTTGTCTTGCAGTTCACTAGAACAACCAACAAGATGAAAAGACCTCATCCCATACCTGGGGCAATCAACTCCTATTTTTGTCTTGCAGTTCATCCAGAACAACCAACAAGACAAAAAGGGGCAAACGTAGACACTGAAATCGTGTCTAACCCTTGGTCGACTCTCCCCCCTTGGTCCCCTTAGTCCACTTAACCACTCCTAACCTATGTCTTATTAATTTAAAATAATTATCTTATTTTAATTAATAATTCTTCCCCCTTTGACACTTCACCCATGACACATCATCCTCCCCTTGGATTCCCTTTCCCTTGGATACCCTCATTTATCACCCTATGACCTATTCCAACTTCCCTTCCACTAATCCTCACATTTATTTAACCTGTCGTCAATCATTTTCCCACAACAAGTAGACCTGGCAGTTGGAAGAACGGATGAAAGGCTATTTTTAGCCTTTTTACCTGCCTTTCAGCCACCGACATTGGTCAACTATCGATCGACATCGGTGGTATTGCCAACGTCGGTTGCCTTCAAAACTGCATTCCACCTCCAGAGTGTGGATCTAGTCCTTTCAATCTCTAATCCACCAATATTCCAGTCTTCCCCAAACATGAATCTAAGCTCTCTCTCTCTCTCTCTCTCTCTCTCTCTCTCTCTCTCTCTCTCTCTCTCTCTCTCTCTCTCTCTCTCTCAGGTACACACCAGCAGCATCAAGCAATAGGTCTTCTACACCAACATCATCAGCAATAGGATTTCCACACCAGCAGCATCAGCAACTAGTCTGCAACACTCTTTCTTTAGCAAGCCACAGGTAAGTACTTTTGTGTTTTCATTTCAAACATTTACACTGTTAGTAATTAGTTTTATAGTTGCTACTTTTCTTACTATGAACCAGACCACAAACCCAAACTGCCCTTCCCAGAGAGGCTGAAAATCCTTCTCTCATCCTTATCTCCTTGTCACCCTGTCCCTTCCCTGACTCCTTCCTTAGACCTCATTTGACTCCCCTACAACTCTACACAGACTCTTAGACGACCTCCAAACAGACTCTCAGACCATTCAAATAGACCCAGACCCCTTCTCAGACCCGTCAATAGTCCAAAAACTCACCCAGACCCCATCCCAGACCATTGTCCTAACCGACATCAACCACTTCCCCCACCAACGTCGACAGCATAACTGACGTTGATAGACTTGACCAATCGACACCGGTAGCCTAACTGATGTTGACGACTGTGGAAGACTGACAATAGCATACAGGTATGCATATCTTTATTTCCTTTGCTTAGTCTTCCATTTATTTCTTTTTATCAGACATTCTTCTATCAACAATGGATTTTCATCCCTTCTAGGAAGCCTTTGCACTTCCTGGATCGAGCATATCGCTCGGCAGTCCACCTTACATCCATCTAACACCTTTGTTTTAGTCTCTTTCTTCTGTAGGTGTCATCCTCGACAACCAAAGAGGATTTCTCACAACGTCTGGATAATGGTGTGCAGACCTCATCCGAGTATCTACTAACCCTAGACCACTTATCTTAGTTTCTCATTTCCTTTTGAATGTGAAAAGCAAAAATAGTTTGAAACATCAAGCTTGGGTTGTGGGTGTCTTTCCTCTTGTTGTTAATCTAACAATACTTCTATTATTGCCATTACATGTTACAGTATTTGGTAGATCCACACATTCACCATATTGATTATTTTAGGTCAGGGAGCTTGTTGATCATCTCCACCATTGTTTCCAATATTTTCCATTATCAACCTTGTGTAGTTCTTTGCACTCTCTATAACCTACAAAACCAAATAACTCAATAATATATATTCATCCTTATCACGATTATTTAAATAGAATACCTAGCCATTCTTCCTCACCAACATGATTCTCCATCCCACTAATAGGGAAGGTCATCTAATGTCATTGATTCCCTTGAAAAATCCTCCCACTTGAAGTGGTCATGTCTACTCACCTTTTTGTGTGGACATGTTAGCCTCAATCTAATTGGTCACCTTGATAAATCCATTATGCACCATCATGATATATTTTTGTTGACCTTATCATCTGATGTATTTTCTTATTTTGTCATCTTGTGATCCTTGTGGGCCTAGTGGTCATTAGCATCATTATCACCATTACCTTGATTGACATAAATTAGCTTCTATCCTTGTGCCACTATAAATATCATGCCTCCAAAAGTTCCACTATTGTTGGTAATGATAGCTTCTAAATCCATGCCATTATACAAATTATTCCATCTGAGGTAGGCTACCATGAATTCACAATGATACATTCACCTTCTTGTCCACTTTACTCTCTTATTCCTACCAGCCTATTACCACATGCTCTGAACATCATACCCCAACCATTGATAATGTCTACTCAAACATGGTAGTCTTTTCTTTTGTGCCAACTAAAAGTTCATCGATACTAGGGAAATGACCACCTTTTCCATCTCTATAGCCAAGATCTTGGGCGACACATCTTCTTGTTGGTTAGGCCCAACCTAAAAGACCCTATGTCTATAGTTTCAAGTAATTGGGGCATAAGATGCAGACATGGCCACCATTTATCTAAACTACCCATGTAGCTCTTGGATCAGGCAAGGCCCATCCTCTATTACTCACCATGCTACTAACTTCCTTGTAGAAACTACTTGACTATCAAATAAATTATTTGCAAGTTGTCACTTCGCTACTACCCTTAAAACTCAACTCATAGTGGTAGACACTATCTCCAAACTCCTACCCTAAAATAATTTGAGAAGGTGTAACCTCCTTACAAAGGCACTTCTTCTTTGGATTAGCTCCATTGAAGATCATTTGTGATTCTTAGCATTATGTCCATGTCTTTTCCTCCTAATGCATGTGGGATTACTATGGTGACTATTCACTAATCTACACCATACACCTTCACCAAAACCCAAAACCTTTATTAGCCCAAACCGATTTGCTTATTTATCCTACCCTTATTGAACTACATTGGCTTGATGTCCATGGACTATGCAAGAGTTGTTCCACTTCTAATATTAGATCAGCCACTAACCACTAATTCTTATTCTTTTTTTCTTCTTGCTCATTTCTATTGCTAACCACACCCTCATTCTTAGAGAATCCTACATTAATGAAGCTTTGAATTCTTTCTTAAGTGTACTTATGTTTTATCACCATCTAATAATTCCTCTTATGTTTTTCTCCCATTTTTGGGAGAACTACATTGGCCTGAGGTATTTTTGGACTATATAGGTAGTGCTTAGTTGTTGAGGTCAGCTTAGTCACATCCTTTATCTTTTTTCTTCTCACCTAAAATCTCTTTCTCCACTTCTCTACCTATCTCCTTACCACCTCCCTCCCTTCAACTTGTAAATCTCTTTTAACACAAGGATTGACAACTTTTATCATTGACCCATCTTACCTCCCATAAAACCACCACCTGCTCTACTTTATTGACCTTCCTATCACCTTTCCTTGTGCATGATTCATGCCTCACTCCTCTACCCACTTTTCATGTTTTTTGTCCCTCTCTTGACTTTTTACCAAACTTTCCCTTTATCCCCTTCAACTTATTTCACCGTTCTCATCATCTCCCCTCACCTTGGGCTATTTTTCATACCCTCTTTATCACTTTCTTTTTCTCACCAATTCCACATCATACTGTGCATCTTACAATCTTTCTATTTCTTCTTTCGCTATACTTTTTCTTTATGTGTACCACCACTCTCTACCATTTCACCACTCTTCCCACCTTTCCCATTTTCATTTCTTCTTGTTTTATTCTTTTTCATCCTTTCATCCCTTTTGTCCTCCTTTTTTCCTCCACTACTAGCTTCTAACTGGGTCTTTATCCTTTGATAAGCCTTCCATAATTACCCTTTTCCTCTTATCAGTTCTTGCCTTTTGCATTTTGCATTCCCCTTTTTCGTCTTTTCATTTTGATACTCACTTATCTTTTACATATGTGTGAGTATCAATGCTTTATATCCCTGTTTCAATTCTTTCTTTTTATCATCCCTTATTTTCATCTCATGCACTTTCATTATTCCCCTACCTTATCTCTTCACCTCTTGTCTACCCATCCTTTGCTTCCCCTTATTGGTCTTAACCCCTTTCCCATTTTCCATCCCATTCTCATCTCCAAAACCACCATCTACTTTATTTTCTTATCCATCATCATCCATGCTTACTTGGTCAAGATACCAACTACTTCTTCACTCTCATATCAACCTTTTTGTGTCCTCATTTCACTCCTATTTTCTTTATTCCATTTATTGCCTTATTTTTTTCATTTTCATCACCAAACTATTTTATCCTTGGTCTATTTTTAGACTTATTTTCAAACCCTTCATGGCCTCCCATATTACCCATCCTCCCCTTACCCTTCACAATGGTTACACTTTTTTCCCTATCCTTTTCAATTCCCCAATTTTTCATTCTTTAGTTCATCCCTCAACCCCCATCTTCTACCCTTTTTTTCTTCTCTTTTTTCCATTTCATTTCATTTTTATCATCTCCCTTGATGACATTCCTTGTTCTTCTCGACCTATATGACCATACCTAGATCCTTACATCCTTCTCCACCTTCATCTTTATCTGTGACCTCATTGTTTTCTCTTAATCCATATTTTGGTCTTCCTTCACCTCATCCCTTGTTGGATCTCCCTTATTTTCTCCAATTCAACCTCCACCTCTTTAGAGTGTGGTCACTAGTTGTGTTTCTTCTACATACATCTCTTTATCTACTTCCTCATGCCCTCCATGCCCTTGATTTCATACATGCAATCCATAATTTACTCCCTCAAATAATATTATTATTCACCTCACTCCATATTCCAAAACCCCTCAGAGTCTTTCTTTGAATTCCATCAAAACTCAATGCTTACTTATTTTGGGACCCCACTGGCTCAAGGGTCAAGGGTTTAAATCTTTGCCATTTCTTATTTACCAACTTTGCTACTTTGCTTCCATGAATCACTGCATACTACCCTTTCATATCTTGTTAATAACATTTTTGTGGTGTGTGCACAATGTCAGCTTACTTGGATGGTGATGAAAGAACCCATCAGATCACCTTGGTAATTTGAGTAGTTCCAAATTTTCTAAAGCTTGGTAAAGCATATTTCTCCCTTTTATTTTATTTAAAAAGGTGGGATAAATTTCATGCTTCAACCTGCTTATCCATGGCTAAAAATTCCTTTTGCATAGTTGACACAATCATCTAATTTCATCCTAGGTAGTCTCATCTACCATTTCTACCATACCCATCATAAACTATTTGATATCCATTTTTTCTACCCTTTGGCATGTCCTTCAATTAGACCTAATCACATGATATCACATTGGGGAAACCAAGTTAAATTAACACTCTTCACCTCAAAAAAACTACATTTAGCCTAATATTCTTTTTGGATTATTATCCATGGAACTGTGTAGGTATCATCCCCTTATAACCCATACCCAATCCACCCATGTTTTCACCATGTCCACCTTGATGTTGGTTGCTTTTGACCTATAACATTGATGTCTTTTACAATAAATTTTAACTACAATGACCAACTTTTCCATGTTGAACTTTTAACCATTTTTACCACCTCATGCATGCCCTAACCAATTATGTTATTTTGTAGGAGCACTTCCTACCTTAGATACTTGTAACCAACATTGAGCCTATCTAGATGACTTAATAGGCCTAACTCAATCAGCTATGACCAATGTTATGGCCATTTATCCCTATCACATGTCCTAGGATCGGCCTTATTTTTACCAATATGAAATATTTAGTCTCTTCACAATCTTGACTATTATGCTTAGATGCATTTTGTGAACCCATTATCATTTCACATGCCCAACTACCTTGTGTCACCACCTAGTGCTTCCCCACCAACTTCTTATCAAACCTATACCTAATTCAACCATTCCTCATCGACTCTTGATTTGAGGGGGAACACCTCCTCCCATAATCAAGGCCACCTAACCTTCAACCAAGTGATTTTTTTTCCACTTATTAATTCAAATTTTCATAATAAAAGGGGTAAAATGTAAACACTAGAAAACTACACACTAATAGTTTTTGATGACTAAATAACTTATAACCCCCTAAAGACCCCTAAAACTTATTAATACTTAACTAACCCATATTAACCTAACCAAATCACTATTATCCTATTCAAAAATACTATTTAAAATTACTATTCACTATCACTATTCACTATGGGACCCAGTATCACTATTCATGATGACATGTCATATGACATGGTGAGTGACATGGAATATGACATGACAAGTGACATGGAAAGTGACATGACATGTCACTTGTCTTGTCATATTCCATGTCACTCACCATGTCATATGACATGTCATCATGAATAGTGATATTGGGTGTCACTTTCCATGTCACTTGTCATGGATATGGAAAGTGACATGGCTTAGAAGTGATGTGGCTTGATGTGGGACATCATACTCCACTAGGGAGCCTTTTCTAATGTGCTTAATGACCTCATTTAAGCATCACAAGGGTCCCACCTTAAAATATGGTGAATTTAACCTTAAGGGGCCATCATTCAACTTATATTTTTCCTTCACACATGAAATTAGTCTTCAAAATGAGATATTTACCTCTTTAAATACAAAGGGCACCCATTTTTGACTTCTTAACCCAAATGGTAGACTCACCAACCCAAATGGGAATCCCCACCAACCTCATATTTGACTAATTTAGGAACCCTATAGAAAATGACACCATATTTAGTGAGCCATCCCTTTAAGTGCTTGGATGAATATAAGAAATGGTGGTGAATAGTTTTTAGTCTCATTTAAACCCATGTGCATGATTCCCATTCAAAATTGGATTCATGTGCAAGGTGGGAGACACACCAACCCAAATGAGAGACTTATGATCAAAGTTGGAATCCCTACCAACCTAATCTTTAACTCATTCATGAGCCCACTTGGATAAATTAGAATTGCTTCACTATTCCTCTATTTTGGCATGTTTCTTCACATCAAATGATATAAATACCCCCCTCTCCTTCACCCAAGATTAAGTTAGAAGTTAGTCTTTGGTTCTTAACATTTTGTTTTAGGTTTTTGAAGGAGGTAATAATTTTGGAGGTCATAATCATCTTGAAAGAGAAAATATTAAAGCAATGAAGCTCTGCCAATATTTCCTTAAGCTTCATCAACAACATCTTCATCAACCATCTTCATCAAGCATCAAGGTAACATTTGTTTGCTTTCTTGTATTCTATTTCTTTCATTTATTAACCTTCTTATTTCCTTGAACTCACACCTTTAGCACATTTTCCTCTCCTATTTTAATCCCCTTTAACTCCCTAACCTCTTATCCATTTACTTCTTTTTCCATTCACCCTTTACCTCCTTCTTACCACCTTGGCCATTTACACCTTTTGCCTCTTTGCCATCTTGACCTCTTGACCTCATAATCCATTTTACCATTTATCTTCCATTTCTTGACTATAATTTACCCATTTAAAACTTTACCAACTCAATCAAAACCCTATCATTTCCTTTTGACTCTTGTCATAAACAAAACCAAACCATTATTTTTCCTTAGCAAATTTTTAGCATTAGCATAACCGAACTAGTTAATTTATTTTGGGTTAAATTAGAAAAGCATTTAATTCTCTTGTATTAAATTCAATTATTTTATGGATTTAATTTTAATGTTTTGTAATATAATGTAAGAATACATTTATTTTATCATCTCAAATGAATGTTCAAAATAGGTGGACTGACAACCTCCTAGAAAACTTTCACTTCTAAGATCTAGCTCTTGCTAGGCAATCCACCCATTTACTTGTCTAACAAACAAGTTTATTTTAGTGTTTTATTATTTTCAGGTAATCCTCCCAAGCCAAAGAGGAGATCTTAATAATCACTTGGATCCAATGTGTGCACTTTAATAGGTATTCTTCCACACCCTTCATAAGTAGTTTCTACTTTTCACACTTAGGAAAAAGCAAAAAAAAGATAGAAACATGGATGTTGAGAACTCTCCTCATTTTTCTCCCCTTCCTACCATGCCTTATATAGTTACCACGGGTGATGAAAATTTCACTACCTTCCTTGATAACAACCATGTAGCCCTTCAACATTAGCTCAACACCTTATCTCACCACACCTATATTACTTCAGTTTCTCTTATGGATCTACCTTATAGTATGCCTCCCCATTTTATGGTTGGTGCTACCTCTACCCAACCTATGATCACCCAAGCATCTTATTCCACCAATATCCCATCCACTACCACCACCTAAACTCAATCCAGCATCCCAACCAATAGCCAAACACCCCCTACACCAACCAACACCTCTAACATAGAGGCAACTTTGCCTCTTGTTACCCATACCTCATCCACCATGAGGGTATCTTCTACCCCTATTTCAACCATTCCCCTTATCACTACCAACCCACTAATTTCCACCCCACTTCAAAATTTGGTGTTTTCCATACCTCCTACCCTTCCACCTATTAGCAAAAGAGTTACCACTCAACCCCAAATAACTACCAACCCATTCATACTTCAAAATCAACCCATATCAATAACTTAAAAAATAACCATGACATCCTACAAATATGTTCCTAATCTGTAAGGATACATAAGACCTTCTACCCAACCTTTTGTGCCCATAACCCTTATGTGGCACCATCCCTACCTTCAATGACCACATACCAATATGTGGTGTCTTCTCAACCTCCTACCACTTATCTATATATTACTACCACTCAACCTTAACCAAACTTACCACCTAATTATGGATCTTCCCAACCTCAAATATATTTGGCCAAAATGACCAACCTTGAGTCATCTATATCTAGGAATCATAACCTTTTATCTTATGATCAAATCTATAATAAACCTATTCACCGATCCATCCATATCCGATCTTATCCTCCTCAATGGGAACTACCCAATTTTTCCAAGTTCTAAAGCAAGGAGGAACCCCAAAAACACTTAATAACATTTTCCCATTCTTCTTATTTGATTGCATATGACGATGTTCTTCTCCTTCTCACCTTTCCCATGTCTTTATTGGGACCAGCCTGAGATTGGTATAGCAATCTCACCAAGCACTCCATCTTTTCCTTTTCCTAACTTGCACAAATATTTTTAAATCATTTCTCAGTCAATATATCTAATAATGTCTCTATTACCGACCTCTACTCCATTAGGTAGTTTGATGACAAATCAATTGCTGATTTTATAGCTAGATGGAGAGGTCTTATCAACCAAATCTATTTATATTTACCCCAACTTGAGTTGATTGAAATTTTATCTTGGGGTTGTGCCAAACATATTTTACCTACTTTTCAAGTTCAAAATTTTAGGACCTCTTATGAGGCTTTTATCATGGCACACAAATTATAAATTAGAGCTATTGATGAGGGGAAATTGAAACTGGGGAATAAAAATGTTAGATTTAAATATAATGACCCTTCCTCATCTAAAACCACCAATAAATCTAGCCACCCCAACACTAAACCAAATACATCCACAAACACAATTGTCCTTAAAGCCATTCGACCACCAACTATCAACCAACTCAACCAAACTAACTCTTCCAACCAACAAAATCAAAATCAAAATTGAGCTACCCCAAAACAATACTCTCCAATAGGGGAGTCTTATGCTTCAGTTTTGGACAAATTTATCAAAGACAAGATCATACAACTTCCTCCCATAAAACCTCCCCAACAATTTGATGCTTCTCACCCTACACCTAGTTGGTACAATGAGAATGATCTATGTGCTTTCCACCATGTCATTAGACATGATTTTAGTAGGTGGAACACCTTTAAAACCATTGTCCAAAACATGATTGATAAGGGAGAACTTATATTTGATAATCCCAACGCATCCTCAAATCAATCCCTTGACATATTTTGTAAGCCTTTCCCCATTCATGCCCCTTATTTCAACTATGATGATAATAAACTAGAATCATCTCACATTTGTGAGGTCCATACAATTAATGTCATTATCAAGGAACTTATCATTGAGGAGACCATTAACTCAACTACCTATTCCTCCATTCCACTCATTGAAGTGATGAACTCACCATCCATTACTTTGGACAATCAAATAAAGGAATAAAACACCCCTCTTTATTTACTTGATGAGACCATATACTTATCCACATCTCCTTTGATATAAATACCAAAGGAGGTAAGCATTGCTTCAACTACCTCTTCTCCCACTCCACTTATTGAAGTTGTGGAATTGCCCACCATTGCTTTGGACACCCAAACAAAGGAAACAACCATATTAATTCCTTCACTTGAAGCAATCACACCTTCCTCCCCTATCTTAGAACCACCCATTATCTCTTTGGGAACTATCCCAAAAGAAGATATCACTTTGTCTACGCCTTCCATGGAGGAAACATCCTACCAAATATTAGAACCTTACATCAAGAGCAAAGGTGAAGAAACCATTCCCTCACCTCAACATATGGGATTAATATTTTAAAACAATGACCAAGGAATCAAACCCATTTAAAAACCTTTCTCTAGATTGTTCCAAAACCTAGAGTTCAATTCTCAACCTAATCTAGATATAGCCACCTTTTGTCATCATCTTGGGCTTCCCTATCAAAAAAAACCTAAACCATCAAGCTCACTTGAATCCACCATAAAACCTATCATCACTTCAATACCTTCATCAAACACTTCTCCCTCTAAAATTGTAGGGGAATCATCCAACTCACCTCCATCTAAAATCATCAAATCACCTTACACCGCTCTAACCAAACCCATCAAGAATCTAGGAATACTCCCTACACCTTGCCTTGCTCCCCCATATTTGAAGTTGGACTTAACCCCATCTATTCCATTAAAGAAAACCCCAACCAAACTAACTAAGAAGGTGGAGCTACCCAAAATCCCACCTCAAACCTAAGTTATACCACCTATTTCCCTCTTACCATATTTATTAGGACCCATCTTTCTACCAAGAAGGTGAATCCTCCGATAACTACATATTCTTCATCTAGTAAACCTTATTATTTTGATTTACCTACACCTACCCCTACCAAATCATCAAACTCCCCATCATTCTTAATTAACCTATCTACCTATACCTTCCCATCTATCTCCAAACATTCACCTCAAAACAAACCATAACCAAATAATCCAAACTAAAACCACATACCAAAACCCTTTTACAACTTACAACTTCTATGGTGAAGCCTACTTCTAAGAATGATCCCACTCCCAAAACTATAATCCCATCACCTTCAACACCTTTGCTCAAATCTTATTTTACCATTTTATAAAGGTTGTTGCAAAATTATTCCTTAATCCTACCACCTATCAATCCTTTCAACCCTTTAAGTCCTAAACCATCATGGTTTAATGATAGTTTAATCTGTTCATACCATAAAACACCTAAACATGACATGAATAACTATAAAAATTTTCAAGCACTTATCCATAACTTATGGGATTAGGATGATCAATTATTAGATGAACCTCCCTTGAGCCCATTACTAATCCAACAACCAAATAAAAAATCCAACACTTACCTACTCCCCCATTCTCAACTAAATGTAAGGAGGAATTGAAGAAACCATTTATCCCAACACTTCACTTCATCCACATCATCCATATGGTTACCCAATCTTAGGCCCAATAAAATAATAAGGGAAAAGCCAATGTGTGAATACCATGTACATACCCTTCCATACCTCAACCTTTCAACCAAACCCAAGCACCATCACCTTTACCTTCACCTTCACCAAAACCCAAAATAACTGTTTTGAGTGCCTCTCCCATCAACCCTTCTGAATTCATCCAATGAGTAGTGTTAAAATAACTTCACCAAACACTAGTGAATATGATCCTTTACGAACTAATAAACACTACACCCTATCATTTCCAAGCATTGATAGAGTCCCTAAAATTAATAGATGTTCAACCGAAAGACCCTCAACCTCTTGCATCCTTTTTTTGAGCCCTTTAACTTCCTACCTTTGTAACATTCTAGGATTCAGAAATACCCTCTATGCATCCTAAAGATCTTCATCCTCCCCTCTTCATCACTACATACATCAATCAAACCCACATCAAAAAGGTGCTAATTGATAGAGGACCTAGTATTAACATTATCAACTCTCATGCTTATGAATAACACCAACTGCCTAAGAATATCATATTAGAAACTACAATAGTCTTCCTCTCTTTTAATGATATTATGGTCACTACCTTGGGGATAATCATCCTCCACATCCACTTGGGACCTCAAACAATTCCATAAATATTTTACATTATAGAAGGTGAGTTATAATATAAAATATTACTTGGATGCCCTTGGATCTGCACTATGAGTTATGTCTTATCTACCTTGTATCTATGTGTCAAATTTGAACATGAGGGTCAAGTCCTAACCATAAAAGCTAACCCTAGTCCTTTCACATATTGAAAAATGACATATCAACCCAATGATGTTCTTATTCCTCCCTCATCTACCTCACCACCAACAAGTAACAACTCCACCCCTGCCAATGATGAAGCTTCAACTAGATCATCTATCCCTTCTTCTGAGATCCCCATAAAAGACCACTTCGAACCCATGTTCCAATGTATCTTACTAGGGGTTTATCATCTTTTAGCCTTGGATGCTTCCCCACTCCTCAAGAGTATAGTAACCTAGAGCATGATCCTAGTTATGACCCCAGCATTATAACCATCATTCCTTTCAAGCCTCCCATCCATCAAACCAACTTAATATATGGGGGACTTAATCATCCACTTATTACCTCCACCACCACCTCTTCCACCTAACCATTTACCTCTAACTTATCTTATCTCAACAAACTAGCATTTTACAAGTTGTACCTTCACACATGGGTCTAAAAGGGATTTGGCCTAGGCTATTATGATAATGAACCTCATGATTTACCTTCCATAAAAACTGTAATATCCCCTTCAAACAGAGAATATAGAAACACAAAAACACTGAACCAAGAATACGACTTTGCAAGATAATTTTCAAATAAGTAAAATAAATCACAGTAAATCTCTTATCAAAAAATCACAGATCTTATCACTTGTTCAAATAATTACAATTACAGCCTTCTCTCATACAAATAAAGAATATTACAATCTAGTCTTAAAACCCTGATCTTCTGCCAATCTGGAAATGAAACCTAAATTTTGTCTCGTCTTGGCCTGCTGTGTCGAACACACACTCGTCGGCATCGGTCGATATACTATCGATGTCAGTCTCTGTAGGTCCTTCTCTGCCAACGTCGGTCTTTAGTCGGCCGATGTCGATCACTGGGGATCTCTGTCTGTCGAGGTCGGTACCTGAGCGGATCTATATGGACCTGTACGGACTTAGTACGGCCGCCAATTAAACACAACCTGCCTATTTTCAACCCCTGATAGCTGAACAACCTGGTCTCAAGAATATATGATTCTAATACAGAAAATCCATATCTGTATAACTTATTGGATCAAAAACTAAATAAAGAAAATACCTGAAATACTGTGATAACTTCTGTGTGAAGCTATCTCCCAAATCTGTATACCTCTGTGATAACTTCTGTATGAAGCTATCTCTCAATTTTGCAATAGATCAGCTGATATTTCATAGCCTCTGAATCACACACAAGGAAGAGTTGACGCTTTCCACTGCAATGGAATCTTGGAACCCTTGGCTCAGTCTTCACAAAAGAATTCTTCAGAAATCAAAATCAATAATCATATGCATAATCAATTATGGCCTCCATGAGAAACCCTTATACCCTCAAAAGATATGCTTGCCCTAATTAGGGTTTTCTTAAATTAGAATTAGGGTTTCTAATTTAAAATTAGACCAAATAATTAATATTTGATTAAATCAATCAAATATTAATATCTCCCTCAATACATGTCCAATCAAGCCCAAACGAAAGCCAACTAGAAAAACTCTACTAAACGAAGCCACGCCAATCTCCATCAAGACCCTCTAACCATCCTATCAGCCTATGAGGGTCGCATAATAGGCTAACCATGAACTCAGAACATGTCAACTGAAAAGGGGACATGACAAAAACCTAGAAACCTTGTGAGATATTTGGCTTTGGGTTCATACCACCAAAAGAACCCATTAATTTACCTAAACCCATCACCACCATTGAGGAAAACATCCCATCCTCACAAACCTAATCTCCTTCAAATTATGAGGATTTATAAATCATTCCTCCTAACTTTTTTTAGTCAATACTATTAGTTTAGGCCCCCTGACGTATCAAAAGGATGACTAAACTAAAACCCTTCCTCGCATTCATCCTAAAATGGTAGAAAATGATCCTCCTACCATCAACACCATCCAACATCAGGATGATGATTGTATTCTCACTTAGCTCAATGAAGGGGATTCTTTTATCCATAAATCCCTTCCTCATGATAACCAAATCATGTTGAATTAATCCACTATCGATGTCAACTTGGGTACTTAGGATAACCCTCACCTGATCAATATTGGTCAATCCTTAAATTCTATAGAATAATAGGATTACCTTTATTTCCTTCATGATTGAATCATAAAATTTTCTTGGACCTATCAAGATATGTCCAAAATTTACCCTTCCATATCCCTCCACAACATTGTCACCCATTTTAACACTAAACCTATAAAAAAAAAAACTTCACAGGATGTACCCTCTCATTGCCCTTCTAGTCAAAGAAGAGCTTTCACATCTCTTGTCTATTGACTTCATCCACCCCATCAATATCATCAATGGGTTTATAAAATCATTCCCATCACCAAATCCATATGGGGAATTTACCTTTGTATTGAATTTTATGACCTCAGCCTTGCTTGCCGAAAGGATGACTTCCCTTTGCCTAGTATCAACCAACTTGTTGATCTTATATCTATCCATGAGATGTTATCTCTCATGTATGGTTTTTTAGGATATAATAAAAATTTTATTTCCCCCAAGGATCAGCATAAAACTTTCTTCATCACCCCAAGGGGAACCTTCTACTACAGGGTCATCCCATTTGGTTTGAAGTATGCTAGAGAAACCTACCAGTCTGTGATGACTACATCTTCCATGATCTCATACATAAAATAATAGAGGGATATGTAAATTATATCCTTTATAAATCTAAATATCTCAAGGATTATCTAGATCTTCTCACAATCATCTTCAACTGCCTAATCCATTTCTATGTCTGACTCAACCCCAAAAAATGTATTTTTGGGGTTTTATTTGAAAGGATTCTTGGCTTTATTGTCTCTCTTCAAGGAATCGAAGTAGACCCTACCAAATTTAGATCAATTTTGGAGATTCCAACTCCAACCTGCCATAAGAAACTCTGTAACTTGTAAGGGAAGCTCTAATCAATCTATCACTTCATCTATCAATTATTGGATAGATGTCAACCCTTTCACCATCTTCTCAAGAAAGATACATATTTTAAGTGAAATAAGGACTATCAACAAGATTTTGATTCACTCAAAAAGTGCCTTCTTTCTTCACCTATTCTTACCCTACCTAAACAAGACCAACACTTATACCTTTACATCTCCACCATTGACCATTCCTTAGGGGCAAAGCTCACTCACCGTGATGAAAAAAATAAAGAGAAAGTTGTCTAATACATAATTTGAACACTTATAGAGCATGAGATTTAGTACACCCATTCTGATAAGATTTTACTCTCTTTAGTCTTCATGGCTTCCAAAATTTGTCATTACCTCCTCAATCACAAAACTTTCATCATCACCAACACTGACCCACTCAAGTACATGCACTCTAAACCATACTACAACTAGTATATGGTTAAGTGGCTCATGCTTTTAGCTGAGTTTGACCTTGAGTTCCTCTAGCAAAAGTTAATTAAAGGACAATTCATTGCTAATAAATTGGCTAAAGATCCTCTACTAGACAACCAACCATTTTTCCTTACATTCTTGGATGAGTCCATCATGACTCTTTCTCAAGAAGACCCCACCTCCAAATTCCCATGTTCTTAGATGGCTCAAAATGTCAAAATAGTGGGGATGTTGGAGTTATTCTTGTTCTTCTCAATGGTTAATCTCTTCCCCTTTCCTTTAAATTTTATTTCAAGTGCACCAAGAATGTGGCTGAGTATGAAGCCCTAATAATAGGCCTCCAAACTTCTCTAGCCTTGGGAGTTAAGGTGATTAGTGTATTTGGTGATTTTGATCTTGTGGTCAACTAGGCCAATATATCTCACCAATGTAATAATGATTTCTTTAAAAAATACAAAAATCTAGTAGATGTACTCTTAACATCATTTGATCATTACCTTATCTAGTCTATTCCATGATCTACCGACAAGTTCATGGATACAATGGCTTCCCTTTATTCCCAAATCCCATCGCAACCTTTCAAATCCAAGTTATTTATCACAATTCATAATTTTATCACGCCCTCTTACATCTATTCTAACCTCCCTACCATTTTTAGTATGGAAGCATCTCCATTAGGAATTTGGTACAAGTAAACATTCAACTACCTCAATTTTGACATTGTTCCTTCCAACCTCTCTAAGAATGCCCAAAGAGCCTTTTATTATACCATACTATGGGGAATACTTTACAAATTTGGTTTTGATGGACTTCTTCTCCATTGTCTACATAGTGATTAATATTCCCATGCTATCAAGGAAATGCATGATAGAATCTGTGGGGGACATTTTAGTGGTTTAGCTATCACTAAACATCTCCTTCACCTTGGATACTATTAGCACACCCTCAATCAAGACTATTTCGATTATGTAAAGAAGTGTGTCAAATGTCAATAACATGTCAATTTACATCACACACCAACCCATAGCCTTCAAGTATCTAAAGACTACTGGCCATTCTCATAATGGGGACTTGATCTCATTGAGGAAATCAATCCTCATTCTTCACAATGGCACCAATCCATCATCACCACCATTGATTATTTCACCAAATGGGTGGAGGATATTCCTCTCATCTCAACTAAAGCTAACAAGAAGTTGACTTCATTAATCATCATATCATCTATCATTTTGGTGTTCCACATAAAATCATCACTGATAATGGAAAATCTTTCAAGAAAAAAAAGTTCAAGGTCTTTGCGATGCATTTGGCATCCATTTAAGCTTTTCATCAACTTAGCATCCATAATAAAATAGACAAGTGAAAGCCTCTAGTAAAACCCTCAATAAAATGTTAACCAAAGTAGTCAATGCTTCATGTCAGGACTAGTACTTGCACATCCCTTTCATGTTATGGGCCTATTGCACTAGCATTAAAACCCATATGGGTACTACCCCTTTTTCTCTAGTCTTTAAAGTAGAGGCAGTCTTCTCTCTTGAATTATAGATACCTTCTCTTCACTTATCCTTGAAAGACATCATTTATAAGAGCAATTATCTCCAAGAACATCTAGCCTAATTTAAGCTACTCGATGAGCATCACCTAGCTAGGCTTAATCACCTTCATGTCTATCAAGAATGAATCAAGTGTGCCTATAAAAAGCACCTAAGAGAATGAGAATTCAATATCAGAGACCTCATCCTAAAGGAAAACCAACATGTAACCAATATGGAGAAAAATAAAAGAGTCAAGTTTAATGTCAATTGGATTGGACCCTATATCATAACCCACAAGTATGGATCAAGATCTTACCATTTGTCCTCTCTCAAAGGTAAACTAGAACCTAAGCCTCTCATTGCTTCACATCTACACCCTTTATTTTGCTAAAAAGGGATCAAACTCACTTTATTGTCTACCTTAAGCTCATTCCTTGATTTATAATATTTTCACCTTTACTTATCAATCCCCATCCCTTTGAGGACAACTGATTACAACATAGATATATGTGATTAACCATCATAGTCATAGCCTAATAATAAATATGGGTACCACATTTCTAACCATAATATGGTTCTCATGGATACTTTTCATCTCTAATAAGACAAAATCCCATGATCATTGTCTCTCAAAAACCCTTTAACTTATCATTAACCTTTTGTGCTAAAGTTTTTCCCCCATAAAGGTAAACCTCTAAACTTATATAGACTTATCCATGTCTAAACCTAGTATCAAAATAAATTGGGATACCTAAATATCACTTGGGTCACATGTCTCTAGCATTACAGACTACTCTCTTGAAGGACAACTACCCAAGACTAAATTTTTAAAAAGATAGATTGTTTCCTTGAAGGATAACTACCAAATAAACAAACCCAAACTTAGGCCACTCCCTTGAAGGATGACTGAATCAAATTTGTAAAAATCAATCATTTAAAGATTCCCACATCAATTAGCTTCACAAACCTATCAAAACAATAACAACAACAACAACAACAACAACAATAATAATAATAATAAAGACCTTATATCAAAATCAGAATAAGCTATCCCAAGAAAACTACAATCGACTTTTATATCTAGCATTAGTAGACTTCCTGCATCAATCAATCTTCACCTTGCATAAAGACATGGATTTTTCTCTTAAGGTTCTTAGGTCACCTATAGAAGGGGAAAACTAACCCACATAAGGTTACCTTACCTATCACCCATTTACCCTTCACCTACCATGTACCTCACCCTTATACCATCTATAAATCAAGGGATTATGAGCTTACTTGACACAATGTGATAAAGACACCATTTTTATTAATCAAAGCATGTTAATGTGAATCATTCAAAAGGATTATGTTCCCTAAGACAATCTAACTTCAGTTTTGTCTTATCCTTACCAATGAAAATACATCATGTTTTTTCTTTATCATTGGTTCATGTAGACATATGTCTCATGATTTTTCTCTTTTCTCACATTTAGTTTATTAATATAATTTAATTTATGTGCCTTCATTAAACTTGAATATCATATTTAACACATCACATATCCATGATCATAACCATAAGCATCATAACCATAAACAAAATCACTGTAAATCATAACATCATAACCATATTTAAAACATCACATGCATAATCAATGAAATAAATCACATCATATAACATCATATCCATGAATAACCATAATTAAATCATCCATAATCATCAATATCATATCCATGAATACAACATAACATTATCCATAATCATCACATGCCTAAGCTACTGAGTCCACATCTCATAAAGCATAAAACATGTAAACCATGAGCCATGAGCCATAAATCACATCTATATATCATCATGAGCATCATAAACATCATGTCATCAAAATAAATAATAAATTAACAATGTATATATCTCTCTCTCAAAACATGTACATCTCGTTGCACTGGCATGCATGCCAATATCAAAATCATGTACATATATATCTATCTCCTATCATATAATATCATGCCCCTGGGCCACCACTACCACTAAACCCACCTGCACTACCATTTCCATCTGGTGTCGGTCCTCTTGGGATGCCTACCTATCCATTCACCATAGTGGCCCACTAACCTGGAGTCACCACAACTGCCCCACTTGCTAAGCTATCCCTATACTCACCCCATTAGGGTTACTCAAGACACTATGCCAAAACTATGGATTCATAATACCTCAACTCCTACATTATGGCCAAGTAACATGCCATAGGGATAGTTCTTGGTGGTCCTATTGGCACTACCACTAATCCTCTCATTTATCTCAAGGTATCCCTCTCCTTGGTTACCAAGCCTAGTGAGGTCCTGGCTTGATCTCTCTCACCTGTAATAGTGTAATCTAACCCTGTAATGTCATAATATGGCCTTGTAATGTGGCTACATATCCCTATAAACCTAAAATATATGCCTATGTAGTAACTATTGCTACTCCTTGTTCATTAGGACTACCAACTTATACATGTACTTATGGAACCCCACTAGCTAGATCCACATCCATGGCCTACTAGCCCTAATCATCCCACCCAAAATCAACTTCTAAATAAAGCTCCTGGTACCATGCTACATATACATCAACAAAACTAGCATCATCAACCCCTCCTCTAGCAGGTATCTCCTCATGATTTAGGACCACCTTTTCTAGCTATGGCTCAGGTAACAAAAACTTATCATCTTCCCTCTTGTATCTTGGGAATAGACCTGGAATGCCCTACACTAGGCCAAACTACCTCCAAACTCTCTTAAATGGGATGAGCTTAGTTTCACACTCTCTCCTCCCATATATCCATCTCTATCTTTACAATGACAATGTATGATAGTTATAAGGATCCCACCTAGGAGAGCCTACATATGGCCTCCAAACTATATCTCTAACAATCAAGCCCTCCAATGCATCCCTAAACTAGTCAATATCTCTCACACCTCCTTTAGCTCCTATTAGTGTATAGTCTCCCCTCCATTACATGACACCCACTTTAAAATACATCTAGGCATATCACTCCCAAGGTAGCCATGATCTAAAAAATCTAATGTGCTCATATGCCTAATAATGGAGCATAAAACCCATGCTAATCTCATATCTCCCATGAAATTGAAATTACCAAAGCTCCTTATATATCTGAACTAGAAAAACTGGTGCCCACCCAAACACTATCCTACTAATCAACATCTCCACCAACACTCCCAATAGAGGAAACCACCCACTTATTGAATTAGGTAATGTAAAATAGGAAACTGATATCATCATCATAGTCATCAAATGCCTCTCATCTAGAGCCCTATGGTACAATGGCACATAACCAAAACCATTGACATGCCACCTAACAAGGGTCCGATCCTCACCATATAGGAGTTCCATCTGCTCATCCCTCTCCTCACTCTAAATATGGTAAATTGAATCTCCCCAAACAAGTAGCCATGTAATCTTGTGAACATATTCTAGTAGGATGGCCATCTCTCCTATCAACAAGAGGCAAGTATTTTTGGCATGATCCCATCTCTCGATGAGGGCCATGATCATCACCACATCTTATAATAAGCATTGATAGTGTCTCATGGCTCTAAGGCTGACCCCTTCCATATGTGTTCAATTATCCTTGGTCATCCCTCCATGGATCTCTATAAAGATCCTAGGAACTTGATCCCTCATCTAGATCTAATCTCATGCTTATAAAAACTAAAGTTAACATACACACTTAATTTTCCATTGCCATTACTCATTTCCATTTAATTTATTCGATCTACCCAAATCCACCTCTTTATCATCCTAAACTCACCTAAATCAACCTATTTAAAACTAACCCTTCAACCATTACCTCTACATCATTACCTCTAGCTACCCTAACACATAAAAATATCAATACCTATCCTAACCCATCAAACTAAACATCTAACTCTTTTATCACAAAACATCTACTTTAACCCACAAAAATTTCAACACCTTCCCTGAACCTATAAATCCAACACCTAACTCTAACTAATAACCATTTTAACACATCACCCCTACTTTAAAATTACCCTATCATAACTTACATGTGGCATTTTAACTACTCTAAACCCTTTTAAAACATTTTTAAAAACATTTTTTCTATATCTTTTTATTAAAACCTACCTTCTCCAATCACTTGACTGTTGATGGTCACTATGATCACTGGTAGTCAAGTGACCTTTTTAATTCAGTGATCGACTATCGATGGTCAAGTCTAACCATCGATGATCAATTTAAACCACCAATGGTCACTATGTGTGACCACTGGTGGCAAACCACCTATCCCTACCTAACCAAAAACCCAACAAAACAATTAACATTTAAGATATAAATCACTTAATTCTATCCTATACCCTACCCCCAACCTAAATACCCTTTCAATTTTGAATTTTATCAACTAAATTTTCAAATCACAAATAAAACCTAGAATTAGGTCAAACCCCCCAAAACCCTATCCAACATAACCATAAACTACCCAAATTCAAATCCACAACAACCAAATCAACTAAACTAAAAATTAAAAAAACTCGCTACCTAATTCCTCAAACACTATCAAGGATGAAACCCACATCTTGTTACTTGGACACATCCTCATCCACACTACATCCTTAGTCCCACTAGATCACCTCAACACACACATCCAACCAATCAACAATCACCATGTCAAAAAAATACTTAGTCAACCCTCTCACCCAAAATGCCAAATCACCAAATCACCAGAATACATAGAAAGCATAAAAGTCAAATTGAAAAAAGTGAAAATGAAATTTCATTTTCACTTTTTATGTTTCATGGTTTTAGGGTTTCCCCTTTACCATAAATGGTCAAGGTGACCATCGATGGTTGATCTTAGGACCCCTGACCATCGACAGTCAAAAAACCCACATTTTTAAAATTTTAGGTACCCACACTTAAGTGCCAAATTTTCAGAGATTACCTTCTCCCCCAAACCAAAATCAACCTTCAGAGAATACCCTCTCTAACTGACCAACATCCAACCATGCCTACCTTGACATTGGCTATTTTTTGACCCAATGTTTTTGCTTAAAGTTGCAATAACCTTGCCTATTATTTTTTACTACATCGACCAACCTTGCCATGTTGAACATTTGAATTTGCACCACCTAGTGCACAACCAGACCATTTATTTTTTTCAAGAGAGAACTTCCTACCTTGGATACCTAAAAAAATACTAACCTTATTTAGGAGACTTGATAAGAATGACCTGATCAGCTATGCCTAATGCTATGGCCTAGTTAACCCACCAGTCCTTTTAGAACTGACCTTAATTTTACCAACATTGGTAACTTTAGTCTTTGCATGATCTTGAATATCACCCTTAGTCACATTATGTGTGTATGTTTTCACTTCAAATTCCCAATCCCTTTTTGTTGCCAACCCTGATCCTCACCATACACCACTTATCAAACCACAACTTGATTTCAATTTCACCTCATCGACTCCTAGTTTGAGGGGGGACACCTCCTCCCATACTTGAGGAAACCATACCTTTGACCAATAATCTATTTTTATTTTAGATCTTTTTAATTTAAATCCACATAATAAAAATGATAAAAAATAAACATTAGAAAACCATACATAATGGCTGTAGATGTCAAAATGCCTCAAGACCCCTTAAGGGCCACCTAACCCTTTTCAACCCACTGACCAACCCATTAGACCTTGAGTCAAGTTAGCTACTTAGCTATCTAAAATCACTAAACTTAATAACTTAATAACTAACCTTAAACCAACCCTTTTAACTCAACTTGACCCCTTTACTTCAGAAACTCAACTGTTGATGGTTAACTTGACCGTCGATAGTTAGGTCTTTCTCATTTTTATACAATACCAACTTTATGCAAGATTACATGGCACAATTAAATATTTATACCTTTTCCATTAATAATGAACTACTAAGCATATAAATTAAAAATAAAACCTCTTAGGTAACCTTCCATCCTTCATCTCTATTTGCCTATAAAAGAAGGGGAGTAAGGGGTGAAGTGGATCCAAGTTTTTAGCAATCAGAATCACTTGCAATCATTCCATCACATAGGTGATCTAACTTATATCAAATCAACCATTCTTCTAGAAATAAAGCAACTAAAATAGAGACCTGAACCTCTACCCAAATTATTCTTAAGGTGAATTACTGTTACTCTACCAAAATTGCTCCAGTCATCAACCATCAGCCATTTAGCAAGCAACAAGTATATTTGTACTTTAATTTTGTTATCTTTATTTATAACCTCTCTCCCCATTAGACATATTTTGAATTTTACTTATTAACACTTGGAACCTTAACATAACCTTACCTAATCATTGATCCATTCTATAAACTCTTTTTTTGAATACCTTAAGAATCCACAAATAAACTATCGACTGTCAACACAACTACCAATGGTCACCTTTAATCATCAAATATTACCCAACCAACAATGGTTAGCTTAACCACTGATGGTCACCTTGATCACCGATGGTCACTCTAGTAAGAAATAATATCAATTTATTTCTAACCCCTTACCCCAAATAAACCTAACTTTATGTGTTCTTACCTATTCCTAGACCCCTACCTAATTTTTTAAACCTGACCTGATCTATTTTACCACTAGTATTGACCCATTATTTTTATATTTAGTTATTTTCTATATCAAGCATTCATTTCCTTATAGTATTTCATTTTAGTTAATTTCTATTCTTTGATATAAGTAGTTTACTTTTATCTCTTTCAACTTAATTGTTATCAAAGAGTGGATTGATAGCCTCCTAACAAGCTCACTCTTCTCAGATATATCTCATATTAGGCAATCCACTTAACTATCTTTCTAAAAACCCCTTATTTTAGTGATTTATTATCTACAGGTGATACTTCTAAGATAAAAAAGAGCTCTATACACTTGTCTGGATCATGCATGCATAACAACCAAGTTTTTCTACCACACCCTTATTACTAGTTTCTTATCTTCTTCTTTAATTAATAAATGAGCAGAAATTAAGAGAAACACATAACCATTTTCAACTATTCAAATGCCTTGGTAGCTAGATTAGTCCACTAGAAGGAGTATTTATTTAACAAAGAGGTGAGTGGAGTTGTAATGCTACCATAATTTTTGAAAAACCTATGATAGTAACTCGTGAGCCCCATAAATCCATGGAAGTTCTTGAGGGTCTTGGGAGTATACCATTCCATCATTACTTGGATTTTTTTAGGATAAAATTTCACTCAATGTGAAACAATATGACCCAAATACTCCACCTCTTGGATACCAAAATCACATTTGGAAGGTTTGGCATAAAGCTAATGTTATTTTAGAATTGAAATCACCTATTTCACATTCTTCACATGGTCTTCCCAAATTTTGTTGTAGATGTAGATGTTATAAAAAAACACTAATACAAAATTTCTCAAAAATGGCCTAAAAATAGTATTAATCAAACTTTAAAATGCAGATGGTGTATTTGTGAGGCCAAAAGGCATGACCATAAATTAATAATGGCCTTCATGTAGAAGAAGAACAATCTCCTAGTGAAACCTTTTTGAAGGTGTTAGTAGACAATCAAAGTCTAAACTCAACATCTTATAGTGAAACCTTTTTATAGGTGCTAGGGGAAATCAAAGTTTAAGGTTAGTATCTTCTAGTGAAACCTTTTTAGAGGTGATAGATGACAATCAAAGTCAAAACTCAATATTCCTTAGTGAAAGCTTCTCGAAGGCACTATATAGGATAATCAAGATAACTTCATTGGTGAAAACCTCTTTGAGGCACCAATAGATGAGAACAATAGTTTTTCACTACTTGATGAAGACATTATCAAAGATAACATCAATATAGCCTCTAATTTACAGCATAATCAAATGGTAACTACTCTCAGGGCCAAATAATAGAAAAATATGGTAGTCCTATTGAGAGTATATTCAAAAGCCTTCAACCACACCATAAACAAAATTATGTTGAATTTGGAATCAACAACATTGTGTGTGACTAAAATAATCACCCTTCATTTGTTACCCAATCATTATACATTTCATTATTAACCAATATTCTATTGCCAACTTATACCATTTATCATGTGCCTAACATTATTTACCATCATTGGCTGCACTTTCCTTTATAGAGGCTACAAATATCTATTGTCTCAATGTTTGAAGGAAACATAATCAATGACCAACCAAGACCACAACAACATTATTAGAGTCCAAATCAACATGTTATTAATAGAGCAGCTATATAAAAGGGATGTAGGCTAGCAATTTACATGATTGATTATTCTAGTTGTATCATATGTTGATCAAGACATGTATCTCCACATCATCAAGAATAACATAATAATATACCTTGCCATTTAACATTATGTTTTCATTTGTCATTCATCTTGTCATTGTTTCATACCCTAGCATTTACCTTATCTTATCACTTGGGGGCAACCCTGTTATCATTATATAAAATTTTCATTAACATCACCATCCTTGAAAAATGCCATACCCTATACCATTTTACCATACCTTTACTATTAACAAAAAAAATATTTTTAGTTGTCCTACCTAACCCTTTTGATATTTGTTTTGTTGGTTTTTTAGCACCTTCCACGAGAGGATTTTGATCCTATTTTAGTAGTTTCAAAATTCCATGTTTAATTAGTAGTCTATGAAAGTATTATGATAGTGGATCTGGCATGTTATCTTTAAATTATGTTTGACTAGTGCCACTAATTATAACCTCCTATGTGAAAATATGTGTTCTAACTAGAGTTACTAATTATAACCACATATAGGCAAATTAGTATCACTTATGCTATTATTTCCTAATTATAAATGCCTATGTGAAAATTAAGAACAACACCTTTACCATGCATTACCACATCACCTTGACATTACTATTCTCATTTATCTTTATATTTGCCTAAATTCTCAAACTTTTTAATGCCTAGTTGGATGTCACCACCTTTTGTGTTGGTAGAACTACAATGACTTAAGGTCCTATTGGGACTATGTAAGTTGTGAATGATTCACATTAAGGTTAGCTCAATCCCACTTTTCCATACACTATCACCATTTTATGAGCAACCTAAGACACACTCTCACCATTTTACGAGTTGGACCATTTAGTCTCTCATTATCCTCAATTGAGTTGGGATACTTAACATTTTTAAATGACCTATAAAATCCTAAAACCACACTTTATTTTTCACTCACTCACCATTTTGTTAGACCATTCCCATATTTCTTATACATGTCAATCATATTTTCTTATCTTCACTTTTCTTCTATCCCATTTCTTGAGAGAACTACATTTATCTTGAAGTTTATGTTGGATCTTACATCCATGAAACTATGTAGGAAACGTTCACTTGTCTCATACATCTGGAGTTAGCTCGACCACCCATTCCTTTTCTTATTTCCCCCCCCATTTTATTTTATGTAGTTTCCATATCACATGGAGGCAACTTTATCTCTTTTTTTCTTGTTATGTTGTTCCAATCTCATTATTTATTAGATTAGAGGTCACCCTATCATAGAGAGTAATGCCTCTATTACACGTACATGAACAATTATTTTCTCTTTCCACTAACCTTTTCATTAACCATTGTTTTTGTATTGGTATTTGTTTTTCTTTATAAACATGCATACTAATTGATTGATTACTTTATCTTATTATTTTGTGTTCTTGTGTGTTCTACTTATTAGGTTATTAGCTTTGTTGGGTGTTGTGTTTGAATACATTTTATCAACCTTTTTGAGTTTGGACTTAACTTGGGATTAAATTGTTTACATTTGTATTTGAGTTATTTAATTGCTTGTTGATTTTTTGGAACATTTTTGTTCCTACTTAAGTCTTGATAATTCATATATTGATCTTTATTTGGTTGCATTTTGTATTTGAAACCTATTTTTTTAAACTTTTCTTTATTTTTTATTTAAATTTAAATAGTTGTAACTCTGGTATTGGTAGTTTTTATCATTATTCTTAGTTATAAATATTCACATTTGAACTGATCAATTGTAATAAAAATACAATGTCATTATAGGTCATTCATACTTATGATTCATAATTTCATTTTTATAAATTAAACACCAAGTGATCTAAGTCTAAAAGTCAATGTGGCATAAAACACCATCTCTAAAGGCACTATCCTACTATTCACTACCTAACATGATCTTATAATTGAACATTATTGCCTCTTTCTTCTATGCTTTGTTCCTAATTCTATTTTATCCCATTTTTGGGAGAACTACATTGTCTTGAGGTCTATCTAGACTATGTAGGCAACACTTGGATACATGACATATCTTGGGTCAGCTCAGCCACCCTTATTCTTCCAATCATCTCTTTCATCACTTTATGCATCCTCATATGCATGGGATTTTATAGTTTCTTTTGTCATTAGACCATCATATCTATGTTTGTGCCATATCATATTTAATTTATGCATTATGCTATATCTTTGAGATATGCTTGTAAATTTGCCTTACTAGGGCATAATATTTAGACCAATCATTGATCTAATTAGCTCTACTGGGAAGAAAATAATTATCAATGGTCAAAATCAGCCCTATTAGGGTAAAATAAATTTATCAATTGATCAAATCTAATATAATGGGGCACATTATTAATTCATTCACCTTCTTTTTCTAGAGCAATGCTCTCATTTTTTTTCTAATTCTAAGCTCTATAGCTTTTGCCATCATTTTGGCAATTCAAAGTGTGTAACTTGTCTTGGGATTGATTATTCCCTAAGCCCATAACTTTTAACCTCTTTTGTGTAAGTCAAAGTGTTCCACTTCTATTTTGGGATTGCATTCTTTCCACTTCCCACCACCTTAGGGCCCATTATATTCTATTATATTTTTATCATTGGGAATCAATGCATGCAAGCATTAGCTCATATGGATTTAATATCATCTATGGGTTAATTTCACTCTTTCTCTCTTTTTGGAGAGTCCATACCTCTCTTTCATTCTCACATGCCCTCTCAAGGAGGAATCACGGGTCATTTATTCAATCATTACCTTCTAACTTCTTCTTAACAAATTTTTCATTCTTTGAAAATTCATCACTTTGACCGAATGTCTCACTACACCTTCTCAAATATGTGAAAAATGTAGACATCCAAAATTATCAATCTAAGTAATATTATGTGATAACATACAATCTAGGCCAAAATCATTAAAGTGTAATAAATGATTCAAACTTATCACATATAGGGGCCAATTTAGGTTAATGTGTCCCTGAATGAGGCAATGCATTTTATGTGATTATTATCTTTTCTCAAATCATTTTGAGTCAAATTATGATCATTTAAAATGATGTTTTGGACCACTAAATTCTTCTAGTTCAATAGTACATATCACGTGCATGTGTTATTTCACATCTAGAATCCTAATTGGGGTATTGTTCTATACATAACTGACACTTTATTTTGATTATACTCTAGTTAAATTATAACTCAGTAAAATGATATTTCTAACTAGGTTGATTAAGTATGCAATATATTTACAAATAATTATAAAAAAAATCAAAGTCACTTAAACAAATTAAACCAAATCAATAGCCTAAATGAAAAATTCATGAAAGTTATTGAAAATATATTAATTATAAATTCATTCCTTAAATATGCATCACATTATGACATCGTAAATGGGGTGACATCCACAAGACATTAATGAAACAAATATCAAGATTAAGCACCCCCATGCCTCATTAATGCTCCATTCTTCTAAATATTAAAGAGAATATTTATGGCTTGTTCCTCTAAAATTGAATTGATTCATGGCCATACATCTTGATATTAAGATGGACGGCCATAGTTGATTCTAATCATTTTCATAAAGTTATAAATAAATGAGTCAAGACCACCATTTTTAAGCTTCCATTATACAAATTTACTATGCAAAAATTGTTACAGAAGAGCTTGAATTATGTAATGTTATAATACATAATTATCTTCACAAAGCTTCACCTATTTACGTAAATCAATCAAAATCATAAGCCTAAGCCATTGGTGCATTAAGAAATGATGGAGAAGAAAGCTATTCATCATTGACATAGACTTGGAGCACCAAATTTGGGGAAAACATGTTTTTTGATCATACTTGGAAGAGGGACATTATTTGGAAGGTTTGATAGTATTATTTCTTTAAATAGCTCTTATAATTCATTTTTAACACCCATGAGGGAGTGGGATCAATGTTTTATTGTCTATATGCTTATTTATAAGATATTTTATTGACTAACGCATGGACTAAGGTATATTGTAATCCTACTCTACAATGGGTTGTTAGCATTAATAGTGTTGAGGAAAGGTCATTAGTATTTGTTGGACATTAGGAAGATATGCCATACATAGTATGAGTTGGTCAATTTGATGGGCTTCTTAGTAGAGCCTTATATGGATCGATGTAGTTGGGCATGCTTTGATTGTATTCTACTACTGTACGATACAATGATCATAAGGATTGAGCAGGCTTTGATCATATTCATCAACCTTTTATGCTACACCTCATAAGGTGGGTTTCTACATGAAATGACATTGGTTTTGGTCATTAATAGGATGTATAGTACACTAGTTATAGTTTCTTCAAAGTTTTTTTGATGACTTCAAAGTCATTGCTTCTATTCTTTCATCTTCCATACCCCTTTGGATCAATGGAGAGTTTGTTGGATTAGTTATGATCCAAAGTATTTTCTTATGTTTTGTTGTTAGTCAATAAATAAACTTATTAGTGACTTTGTTGGTTTATGAGAATGTTAGTTTCAAAACCTTCATGTAAAAAGCTTATAAAACTTTTCACTTTCTTTACAATTTCAACTTAAAATAATATAATATTTTGTGTGGAAAAGTGTTTGAAATTTTTTTTTTTAAATTATTTATACATTTACTAAGGCCAAAAATTCAAAAATCTCAAAATTTTATCCAAAAGAAAAGATAAAAACATCAATTTTAGATGCAAATTCTATAGCTTTGCATGGCAAGAGGGTTCCATAGTTAAAAAAAAAGACTATGAATCCATTTCTAGGCATTTTAGGTGCATAAGAAAGCTCAAAAATGATTATTGAAGATATATAATTTATTATATATAAAGCAATTGAAACTTTTGATACTCAAATTTGATACAATCACTTTCCATTTAAAGTCATTGGTGAGCTAAGAACCATAAAAAATGATAAATTTTGATTTGAAGCCTAGCTTACTGAATTTGATTAAGGTAACGCTATCATAGGATAGGATAAGCATTGAGAGTCAACTATTATATGGGATAAGCATTGAGAATCAACTATTAATTTTATGGAAATCTAAAAATAAAAGGTAAAAAAACTTTTAAATCATCCCATGACACTATGCAATATTAATAAAAGGATTACTTACAATTCCATCTCTTTTCTCTCCCCAAGACGGTGGTCCATGTATCCTCAGATTGTAAATCATGACAAATAATATAAGATATTAAATCCCAAGGAATGAGGGAATATCTTAGTCAAGGTAATTATATTTCCTTTGTAGTGTGCACGAAATCATCTTATCTTGAAAATATATACCAAATCCATTATGGTGTAGATTGATTTCTTGAAAAGTTGAATGAATTTGATCTCCAATAATTCATCAAGATAGAGTGGTCACCCCATGTATGAGGGAAAACTAAATACATTGATTTTTTAAAAGATAGTCGATTTTAGAATCCATCGCCCAATTATCTAAGAAAGGGTTTAAATATTTTAATTAATTTTTAAATTTTATAAAGAAATATATGTCCCAAAATCATAAAGTTAATTATGTTATGAAATACTAATGTCAATTTCAAATTCACCCACCAAAAAAACTTTAAAGACTTGATAATTTTTCATATATCACTTTAAAGGGGGTCCAACAAGATTAATAAATATGGGTGGAAGAACAAACCTTCTTATAAATGTAAAATATAGCTCCAAAAGAAAAAGGTTTAGAAATACAATATGTTATTTTATTCTTTACCCATTGTAGAAGTTATTGCCAAAGCGTGAATGGAAAACTATAAAAATCACAGAGTTTTCAAGAAAATAGAACACATCCCTATGCTAAATCCATTTATAATGAAAACTATGGAGCTATTTAGGTAAAGACATCATTCTCTACTAACAATATTGGGTTTTAATCTATTCAATAAAAAATATTGAATCGTTTTAGAAGGTATCTTAGTTTAATAAATTTTCATAAAAAGAAGACCCATTATCTACAAGCATGAAGAAATAATCATCAAGATAGTGGATATTAAAATGTTATATTTTAAGAATACGCAGTTTCTTCCTTTTGATAAGACCTTATTTTTCTCTACAAGAAAGAAGTTAAACAAAATACTATATACAATAAAAATTATAAGGAAGGGGTGAGTTGGCATCCATGTTTGATCAATAAAAAAAGTTGAATCATTCTCAATTATGGCCATTCATGGTGAAACAAGTAGAAGGGCTAGATGAAAATATATGCATGCTAGAAATACAAAATCTCATCAAATCCTAATGCTCTAAATGTAGTCACATTAAAAGGCCACTCGATGTATGATCATATTATTTTGCATTATCAAGCGTTTCCATTTCTTCCTATATGACAATAAAATGATCAATGATGTACATATAATTTTATTAAAACACATGTTATCTCTAGTTTAATAATTAAAATAAGTAGAGGACAAATTGACCAACAATAGTTGGTGAGGATTTCATAAGAGATATTCAATAATGTAATAAGTCGTGAACTAGTAATAAGATATATAGCTCCTACCTTATATGAACCTTAGATTTATTTGATTAATAACAATTCCTAACGATTGATTAAGAAGATATCCTTGGTAATCTTGAATAAATTGAGAGACAACAAAATATCATGTAGCCTCATAACATTCACATGCAAAGCCATCAATGCCAAGCACATTATCATTGGCCATCTATGTAAGAGCTATATGAAGCTCATCCAAGGTAAGAGACGTATCACAAAGAGCTTTAAAATAAGGGCTAAGATAGTAAACATCAATTTCTATGCATTCTTGAAGGGCTTGAGCTCACTATATTGATCAATAAAGGAATTTAAAATATTAGGGAGTTCAATAACATGACTATATGAAGACTTCATTCTTTGATTCTCTATTTAAAGTGTTCTACTTGTAAACTATAAAAACTCCTTAGAAATTATATATCACTGAGTTAAATTAGTTAGTTGAGATAGGTTCCAATTTGTGCATCCTTGGCCTTATACATATGTTTAAGATTAAACTTATGTTTAAGCACCACACTTGTAGATTACACCTAGGTATTGAAAGGATTGAGTTCTAAATAAACAGACACTCCAAAATTCTAATCCACGAGCCATGTTTTTTTTTCTTTTTTTCAAACCCTTTCCACCTCCTTTCCACCTGTTTACCATTTTCCTAGAGGAAATACACAATATAAGAAATGGCATCAATCCGCTACTTGATCCAACTAAGAGTATGAGGGTGCTGAGAAACTATAATCTATATCCTTGCAATGAACCAAATGTTGGCCTTATGTTGCCAAACAAAAATCATGTATTTTTTTTCAATTTTTTTTGAAGAACCACTTTCTCAATCCCATCAACTAGATGAGTGATTCAAAAGCTCTCACACAATTACAACAAAAAATAACGTAACATTTAAAAAAAATTATAACTAAAAATATAGTTGATTTGACTCCCTTTTTATAAATCTTTCCTATAAAGTTAACATTTGCATTAATCAATATATGTCCACTTGGGTAATATTTTTTAATGATTTAAAGTATATGCCTAATGAGTAATAAAAAACAGAAGGGTTTTAAAATATTGAGTAGTTGGGAGGAAACGTCACTACCAGATATCAACACGACCCCAGGTTCCATGATTGTTTATATGCAAAGCTCTATAAACATGTTGAAAGGAAATGAAAGCATACAATTTATAAATAGTTGGCTGGACTGAAAACAATCATTATGCCTTCACATTCAACATACTCGCGACCTTGTTTTCCATACTCGTTCTCTCCACCTATCGAAAGAGACCTGTATGCTACATTGAAGGTACACTGCAATGCCACAGACAAAGATATTAGGGTTTCTTACTTATAACTCTCTCTCAAATACCATCCTGACAAGAACCAGTCGGAAGAAGACCACCAAAAATTTCGTCATATACACGATGCCTATGAAATTCTGTCGGATCCTCATCGTCGATCGAATTATGATCGATTAAATCCCTTAAACATAAGTAGTCATAGCCAGAGCCGGAGCCATAGCTAAAGTAATAGTTATACTCCGTCTTATAGGAGTTTTTTCTGGCAATCCTAATGCTGGTGTTGGAAGTGAATCAATTCCGAAAAATGTTTGCTGCTGGTGAGCGGCTGAAACAGCTCATAGAGAACTGGGAGAAAAGGAGCGACAATGTCGATTTCAATGGGGAGACCGTGCGTGAGTGTGACTGCGAGCTTCGATGTCTACGAGATGAATATTATAATCATACGAAGAACTTGAATGAGTCTTATTGGGGTTGCTAATGTCATGACTTTCAAATATTTTTGTTATACTGTTTTTAATTTTTTAATTTTAGTTTTTAAAAAAAAATTGATAGCATGTCATATATGTTTTTAGAAAAAATTTATAATATATGTTCAATCAAAAGGTAAGTAGTATGACATACACTCCAAATAAAAGATATCTCAAGTTTAAAGTAGATGAACCTTAGGATCAAAACAAAGTGTAAAAGTCTAAGATAAATTAACAAAGGAATCGCATGATTAGATGGATGTGTTCTTAAAATTACCAAACACTAGTAAAAGCACAACCATAGACCAAAATACTATGTTATCAATACAACCAACCTTGTTGAGGGAAAATGACAAAGCACTATAGTATTATTTTTATGTCCCTAACTGCCACTAAATGAGTTCACAATATACCATTATATTTTGCATTTTATTCATTCTTTTCCTTCGTCTAGAAATATGCAAATAGTCAAAGCCAAACAAGGAATTTTCCCTTAACCATGTCATGTTGTAATCCCAAATCTAGTAATTGCATAGCTAACCTTTGAGTGAATACCACTCCCTATGCCCTTCAAAAGGCAAGTGCCTTCACTAATGTTGATGAGTGGAGAATGTGTAGTGATTATGTGACTGATGTATCTCTCTACTCATATCCATCTTCATGTGGTCTCTTCCTTTGGAATATTACCTTGGAAATTTCCATAATGACTAATGAAAATGTAGAGGTGCTACACCTTCAATGCCACATTTTTTGTTTGTAATCGAATCTACAAAATTACATATGATAATGTAGGAATTCTATAAGTTATAGATTAATCCATCTAAATGTTATTTATCAAAAACATCAAAATTCACATCTTCTCAAAGTTGAAAGAGATTCTCAATGGGAAAAATATGCTCGAATTCTCTAAAAATTGTAGGAAGCATAGTTAAATCCTTAGGAAGGACCATGTGCGAAGAGAAAAACTTTAGTCTTAAGGGTTGAAAAAGAAGGTTGGATTCATGATGAGCTCCCATACATAATTAAAGGATGTTTTTGAGATGCTTTATTTTTCTACAGACACAACACTTGGGAGAGGGAATCCTCATGTGAAGCAATTTGTCTATAACTAGTACCCCTTTGTAGAGAATGCAACCATTAAAAAGGCCCTATTTGAGCTCAACCACAGTAGGTTTGGAATCTTTTTCCTAACAATAAGAGGACTTGTTAAGGTTTTACCATTTTTTGTGATTATCCAAAGGAATAAGATTGGGGGGAAGCCATTGATAACCTAGTTGGGGGTTTATCAAATAGAGGAGTAGAAAAACTTTAATTTTAATACTTCGACTACTGGACAGGAGTTATTATGTTAATTATGTATAGCATAGTCAAGCATTACCATCTGAATCTAAAAAATGGATTCAAATTCTTGGTATTTTAGACCAAACATGGTTTTAAGAGTGGGTCGAGGATCCCATGACCTAGTTATTTTATTGAAAATATCACTAATGTTGTGGATGCCTAAATAAAACAATCAAAGAGATTTAGAACCATGATTTTTTTCAAGATGGATTTTAATGTTAGTAAGACTGGATACCATCATAAAGAATGTGAGTTTTTAGAAAACCTAGTTCTAAATTTATCCCATTCCAAAATAAACTAGGGTTTGATTTATTCCCAAGCCTTCTAAACACTCTTAGACCCAAAGATACCCATAATCTTGATAGGAAAAAAAGTAATTAATAATATATATGAAACCACAATCCTTTAGAAGCCACTCTTTCATAAGGAATTTCAAAATAGATATAATGCCTAAGGGGAATATTCTAAGCTTTCATATCTTGAATGGATCTAGGAATTTATTTGGTGAAGATCGAAATCCCTTGTTTGTAAATATCAATAAGCTCCAAATCATCAACATCTATGGGTTTATAGTAGATATCCCAAGCCATCCTATGAAATCCCTTTTTTACTTTAGAGTGGCCTAGAGGAAGTCACCACACAATGTTTCAAAGCACCGTAATGGGAAGAGTAGTAAAAATTCATTTATGCTAAATTTCTAAATTTAGAATACATTAATAAATTTATTGCAACGGAAAGGGTCTTGATTATGGACAAAGATTGATTTTTTTATAAACCATTTAGACAATATAATTCCATAATCCCACTTGAGATGCATAGAAGGCAAATGAGATTCAAAAAAACTTAAACATTTTTCCATGAGAGATCCATTTCCGTTGGTAAGCATTAGACCAACTTATTTTGGGGCCATAGGATTTTATATAGCATTGAGTTTTAGTTCATTGGATATTGGAGCATGAATTAAGGAAGAAGTTTTTTAAACAATCCATACTATTATTTTCCACAACCTCTTCTTCAAGGATGGTGGGAAATGAGTTATCATAAGTATGTCTCTTGATGAGCTAGTCTTGAGGAGAATGTAGAAGGGAAATCCTCTTCACCAAGAGTTTGTATGCATATTCTCTTCATAAGTACCCAAAACCTTAAGTAATGAAGACTTAAAGTGAAGGGGCTATGGGATAACCCTTTTTAAAATATTTTAACAAGCCAAAGCTATCATAATGATGGCCATTAATGGTAAGGTATGTAGAGACATATCTAAAGATGGTCTGAATAGATTGCATAAATATGGGTTTGAAACCAAGATCTTGAAACTTAAAAATAATGAAGGACATTTGATTCTTTCATAAGTTTTCTCAAAATTCATCTTGACAAAGATAAATCTATATTGGGAGGTGTGATCCCATTTCATCCCCCCTAGTTTATAATTTTATTTTCAAGAATATACCTTCCTTGAATGAATAAGGCATCCCTGATCTTTAGGGAAAGAGCCTAAAAAATGATATTTTAAGAGATATTGAGAAGTATGATTGGTCTTTGATTGCTAGTGATATCTTGATCTATAAAGTTTTGGGTGGACTTATTATTTACTTTAGTGATGAGATTATTAAAGGATCCATTGTCCATGGATAAAGTGTAGACTTTGTGTATGTGTGGCAAAACATACGCCTAAAGGATTTGATAGAATTCATAACAAAATTCATCAATTCTTGATGATTTATCATGTGCCATACAATTAATATAATTTTGTAACTTATTAATTCAGAGTGATCTCTCATAAGTCATTCTTTGGAATAGTGTGAGCCTACATGGAAGCACACATAATGTTTTGTAGATAAACTACCCTATCCTCACTAGGGGATCAAGATTGTAAAAACTTGTAATTTCAGAAAAAATATTTAATATTGTGTGGAAGAATAGCAAGATACTACCTAGCTTCCTTAAGATCCTAAATATATATATTAGAGTGTCTAGTTTTCATTTTTTGAATAACTATTTTGGCATCCTATCTCTAATCTATAACCAATGATTTTAGCTTAGATTTGAGGGACATAGGATTGATGAATCTCAACTAGATTATTTGTTTGTTGTAACTCAACTATTGTTAGGAAACTAGACACTTCGTAATAAAAAATAACAAATAATTTCAATAAAAGAATTCAAGTTTACAATAACATAGATAATTCAAATAAACAAAATACTAAACATGCATGAGATAAAACACTAGTTTTACATGGTAAAACACTAGTAGAGATAATAAAACATGCAAAGTGAAAGATATCAAAATTTTGTTAACTCAAGATGAATAAATTACATGCAAACTCATTATGAGATGCTTTGGCTCTCCACAAAGATAAATACAACTAATTGGAAAAGTACCACTAGGACTCCTCCTTCTAAAAATAGAGTGGAAAATGCCATTATGATTTTACTTGTTAAAAATAGAACTCGGTGGAATTCATCTTTCTAAAAACAAAGGTTTTAAATCATGATTTTTGGCTTTAGGGGTGCCACCCCTTGGATTAGGTGCCCTCCCCACACCCCCCTATCAAGAAGTGGGATACAAATTGCACCATAAATGAATCCAACATTTAGCTTTGTTTCCACATATCTAACAACTGTCAGGATTGTAAAGGTTCATTAGGGGGTGAAAGGATCAAACTCTTGACCCACTTAATTAAACTATTTTATGTAAGATGAATTGGCCCCTTTTATGAACATTTCCAATTTTTGCTAAATACTCTCAAAAAGGTGAATGTGTACACAATGGATGTTTCCCAATAGTATATACAACTTATACAATTAACAAGGCAAGGGGCAAGGTTAAAAACTCATCTAATATGCATAAGAGTTATTTCATGCTAAATGTGTGAGGTGTTGAAATATAATTTTTTATTAAAAACCTTAGATGGTAGGTGAAGCCAATCGATACAAAATTTGATGGGTTGGTGATTTGATAGATGAAACCCATGAGAATATTAACCATTCTATTGGAGTAATATAAAAATTTAAACACATTTTTCTTAGTTATAAGATCCCCATAAAGTATATTAAGCACATTATCAATTCCTTGTAAAATATTAGACCAAGTGAACTAAGGAGTAGTAGGTATGATTTTTAGTGGTGCTTATGATCAAATAACTATAACTTATTTGACATATAAAAATAGTTTTATTGTTCACCAACACATCTTATGATGGGGAAAATCACCTCTTTTTATTTTTCATATTCTAAAATAACATTTCCATAAACTATCTAATTTTACTTGAGAAGTTCCTCAAAATCACTATCGTAAAAGTTCCACTCTCTCAATGGCATCATTGGAGTTGTATAAAAACTAAGCCAAGGGACAACCCATAAAAAAAACACATCCAAATGTCATGGTTAGATATAAAAATTCCTTGTACATTCAAACTATGGAAAAAATGGTACTATCAAAGTGATGAATCCAATACATCCTAGGTCATGGTTAGACATGTGATAATTTAAGTATGAGACTCTTATGATATACAAACAAAATGGAAAGTAGATAATATTGAAATTTAAACACTATAGTAGTAGTTGTTGTTGTTGTATTACTCATCATAGTCACCATAGGGTTTAAAAGTGGAGCTTAAAGAACCTATGTAAGTAGGGCTTGAGCCACTATCAGTGGATTCAAAAATAGTTGTAGTGGGTTAAAAACCATGGTAACCATTATTGGCTTAGGGTTTGTATTGATGGTTTTTTCATTCATATTACTATGGTTATTTCATTGAACCAAAAAAATTATAATCATTATTTGTCACTTCTTGGGGTTTTTTAAGCTATGGTTATAGGTAGTGGGTTAGTGACAACCATAAGTGGGCAATCTTTTATCTTATGTTTCATAGATTGGAAATAGAAAGAAGTGCTGGGAAATTCTATGTACAACAACTATCATGTGAATCATTTCTAACACGTGTAAATATATATGGTTTCTCTAATTTATATTCAACCTCCACATATACTTATATTTATAGTATAGTCGGAAAAAAAAATGGTTGATTTCAAAAAAATTCAAAGTGACCTAAGGGTTTGATTTTTCCCTTGAATAGAAATAATGGCATAATAGTAATATGTAATTCCACATAAATGGGAACCCCATGTTTTATTATATTAGAGACAATAAAGTCTCAAGTCTAAATGGAAAAGACTACTAAATATTTATATCATACCAATGACCATTTTTATATATGGTTACACATTATTTTGGGACTCAAAACTTAAAAGAGAAAGAGAACATGTTCAGGTTTTTAGCATTAATGAGTTTCATACCATGGGTTTTACATTGTGACTAGATCCATCCTTTTCAGATGGATTCAATGGAAATATAAACCACACAATAACCAATAAAAATATATTTTTCAAAACCATAACATATTTTTATCAAAATCAAGAATTTATAACAAAATATCATGGGGATTATCTTGAGAAGGGTGTACATTACCTCATGAATTTATTTGGGTTCACACATGTGAGACTTATTCATTGCCTTTTCTTCCACCTTGAGACAGAGTTGCATATCATGATGAAGGTTCACGTAGAGAGAATATTAAATTTAAAAACCACCCAAAACATATATTTCTAATCTATACACTAACAAAATCTAATCAAGGCCAAAAATGTGCCATAAAGTTGACTAAATGGTGGCAGTATGACAACAGGGGTGTAAAAATATTTGGGCATGAAAAACATGACAAGTAATCCAAAAATTTGTTTTAATTATTATATTGTCATATTTTATTTTAAGAAATTACATGTTATGGTGCTTGTATGTTAAGTGGGTCCCTATAGGTGCCTATGAATGGCAAAGATGAATTTATTTAACATTAATTAGAATCATTTTAGAATGCTTGTCTATATGTTGATTATTGGTACAAATTATGTTGTGTTTGCACACATGTCAATTTTTTATGGTCCCTATTATTCATTTCCTTTTTCTATTTATCTTATATCATTTGAATTGGGTTTCATGTAATAGACTTATAGATGCTTTTGATTTAGTACATTTGCCTATTTTCTATGGTCCCTGATATTATCTCTCTCTATCCTATCTTTTTATTTCTTCTCTCCTTTGTATTGGGTTTTGTCATAGTGCTAAAAAAGTGTTGGGGTGCTTTTAACACATTTAAAAATCATCCCAATATTTATATCCATGATTTATATCATTTTAGTTGGTCAGTTGTACATGTTCCCTTTATCCCATATTTTTTTATTTTTCAACTATTTGATATTGATTTAGGACCAATAAAATTATAATTTGAATTTAATTTCTCTATAAATATACAAGAATTGTAGTTCATTTAAGGCTAAGTATAAATGATTATCTACCAATAATTTATAGATAATTGCTAACCTATTCATTATTATACAATTAAAATATTTAATTAACATAGAATAATCATAAAAAAAAAAAAAAAAATCGCCAAAGGGAAAAATAGTTTTCTTTTTGTACCTCAAAATTTGATTAGTTGAAAATAGGTAAAAATAAATACAAACATAAAAATCACCATCATATGTAAATAACTAGAGTGGATTCCATTATTGTCAACTAATTACATATACCTACTTGAGAAAGAAAGTGATTTATCTAATTATACCTATACACCAAATTTTAACATGCATATATAATTCATAGCATCACTACATCAATGAGTGATTAATAGTCACCTACTTACTCTATACATATATATGATAAACACATATGTGACATTGTCACAAAATTTATAATGTTACATTTACAACATTATCTAGCTTGTACCTAAAAGAACATACATATATTAATACTTTAAAGTAATCCAAAGACATCCCCATGACTAAACTAAGCTTTATCCAGAAGCTCCTTAGGTAGTTGGTAGATAGAACCTATGAGGTTCTGAAGAACAGTAAATAACACTTGCAAAAATGTAGACAAGAGTCTCCATGAAATGTGCTATTTGAACTGATTGATAGAGGCTAGGTGGACTAATATAATGGGAATACCATGATCTGAAGTAGCCAATAATAAGGAAGTTATAATTTGTAGATATCCCATGAACTCAACACTCTTAAATTCATATCAATAGTTTAGGCAAAAATTCATACAGTCTATGCCTTTAAGTCAATGCTATGATGAACAACCCAACTAAGACAACTAATTAACTTGATAATTAACTACTTTATGATCCCCCATGTATCCTCATAATTTTGCATGCATTTTCAAAAATCAAATTCTAAATAGGATGTAATAAATAAAAATAATTGAATGTTGGCTTTGATAAAAATATTAGCTAAATGACATAATAAAGAACAACAAGGGATTAACTAGGAATGCAACATTGGCAATATAAGAAAGGTTAGGGCACGTAAAAAAATATTGAGAGCACAAAAACTAAATTCTCATTTTAAGTAATTTTTTTTGGCCCTAACAAGCACCCTATGTTACTTTTTTCTTGGCCCAAGCTACTTAGAGGTCTTGTATACCTTTGGTTTTGGTAGAAAATTCAATGTGGGAAACATCCATTTCAACCTAAGCGTCTTTGTGAATTTTGGTATCCTTTTAGAGAGTGGAGTAATCTCCAAAATTTTGTTGATAAACTTTATGAATTAAAGCATCAAATAAAATTTCCAATATTCATCATTGAACCTTGCAGGATACATAACAAGAGTTGGTTCACCGGCATCATTCTCATGTAAAAATCATTATGGGTGAATAACTAGATAACAACATAGAAAAGGTGTCCTCTTGAGGGACCCAATTGGGTTGAACCCTCTTTCCCTTGTGTAGATCATGGTCATTGCATGGTTCTTGAGAAAACTATGGATTCTCGAAAAATAGTGTTGGAAGGATCATTATAAAAAAAAAACTAAACAATTAAAGGGACACATGCCTTATCTCATGACAAGTTGTATCAGTGTAGTGGCAAGGTGATCCTTAAAATCTTAATTTTTTTGGTGGAAGGGTCCAATCCAAGGAATCAAATAGAACATGTCAAAGAAATCTCTATTGAATATTCAAGTTACGTCAATGCTTATGAGAGGGGGATGGATCAAGAACTTGCCAATCCTATTTCTCCTTGTACATAAGAAATTAGAATTTTTTAGACCCCTTCCAATGGTAGAATTAAGAAGGATTATTATATAATGAGTGGTGGAAGTGTTTCTTGCAGACTTTCTTGTTAAAAGACCACATTGCTTGTTGCTAAAAGACCAAATTACTTATGAGAGGGGGATGGATCAGGAGCTTTCCAATCCTATTTCTTGTCATAGATAGGAAATGAGACATTCTTGGATCCATTCCCATGGCAGGACTAAGGAGGATTCTTGTAGAATGAGTGGTGGGTCAATAATAAGAGTTTTTGAAGAACCACATTGTGACATTAGAAATCCAAGATGGAGGAATTATGTAGCTCAATAGTTTCCAAAGATTCTTTTATTCATGGAATGTATGTACTTTAATTAAATTGAACCAAAAGTACATGGTTAGGGATAGTTGTCATAAATTCTTAGATCTACTTATTTTTTATTTTCAAGAAGTAAAAATAATTGGTTTTTTCTTCCATAAAGTAGCCAAAATGATTTTATCTGACATTACTTGTCACATGTCTAGCCATGACATGGGGTGTGATGGAGTTCTCTCTATGATAAAATCATTGTTTTATCTCATTTGTAAAGGATCAAGGAATGGACCCATCTAACTATGGACTATGGATGTTTTTTAATTTTGGCAAGTAGTCCCTTGGGTCTGTGAATCTCTATACCTCCAACAACATTGTGAGGTGAGCAGTGCACTAGAAGTGGCTAATGGAGCATCTCCCAAGATAAAATTACATTTTATATACAAGATCCAATATGGTGAAGTTTGTAGAAGAAAATGATAGGGATCTAATCATGAGATGGTTTTCTAGAGAGCATTAGGTTTGAATTTATTTGTGAAAAATGTTATACCTTTTAAATCCTAACCATCACTGCAAAACATCCCATGTTACCCCTTGGTTCATTCATTATAATTTATGTTAAGGATATAATAGAGTGCTTAGGATATTCCATAGTCTTCTTCTTTCATAACATAACATCTTTTGATTTTCTTATTGTTTTGATAGGCTAGTTAGTGGGATTGCAAATGTTCTTCTATTAGATTACCAACCCATCAAATTTAGAATTGAACAGTTTGTCCCTCATGTCAGAAACTTCAACAATAATTATATCTCAACATCTTTGATTTTCAACATGAATTAACTCTCATACATAGTGGAAGGATTTGGAATTTAGTTACTCAACATAATGGCATTTCTAGTTGGATTGAGTGGTAGGATGTGGGTATTGTTTCCATTGCCACCTTCCTATAGGTGTTTGGAAAATAGTTAGTGATGTTCAACAAACATGCCAACTCATATCTCATAAGGGAATTCAGCAAAGCATCTTAGTAGTTATAACTTTTCCCTCTAAATGAGACACTGGGAAATGAGAATTCTAAGGCAAGACAAATAAATCAAGATAGTTGGATTCATCAAGATCGTAGTTCTCAAATATAAAGTCAAATGCATTGGTTGAAAATTAGAGATAGTTTTTTCAAATAATTATTTGATAAACATATATCCAACCAATTTATTTTGAAAATTAAGGTCATCAAAGAATGTGGAGAGTGCCTTGTAGGTCTTCTAGACATCTTGCAAGCCTTTGTTCAAATTATATGTAATTCTTCCATATTCAAGCCCCCACGAAATAAAGGGACTCAAATTCCTTGATGTGGTTCTTTATAAGCTCAATCCAATCCAATAAACGGATTTATATAAGTTTCTTATAGTTGAGGAGATTCATAATGTTGTGAGTGTTATGGCCCATGACAAAGCCCCATATATTGATAATTTTCCTTGTGAGTTATACCAAGCCTTGAGGAGTCAAGAAATTAAAAACTACTAAGCTTAGCTATCTCAATAGTGTTGTCTTCACCCTATCACCCATAGTTATGTAATAATGAGAATATAGGAACAAGGACTCAAGGTCAAAATTAGGCAATGCGAATCCATATTTGATACATCTCACTATGCTTGATGTTGTTTTTTGATGATCTCTGATTTCCTCTAATGTATTTTACCTTGTAAAAATATGTATTTATAATCACTCAACCTCAGAACCGACAAAGAAGACAAAATGAACCACGAAGGGAAAGGATAAATGTTGACAACTATTCAACATCACGTGGCATCGACCTGATACAACAAGCTACAATAAAGTGCCCAACTATTTACAGTAACAAATCCAGAAACTTACGAAAGCAATTATATTTGTATACAAACTCAAAATAATATGTTATTTTTTTGAATTTGTCTATTTTTTCAAAAGGAACTTAAATATGTACTCAAAAAATACTTTTAATGCCAACCATATGTTATTTAAGCCCCTACAACCAAAAAAAAAAAAACTTTCTTTAAACTCGTCATATTATAAATTGCATCTATTTGACAATTATTATCTTACCGACTCAATTAAATTATATACATGATCAAATTTCTAATTACATTGTATATAAAATGTAAAAGAAGTTTGAAATCCATATAAAGTCTAAGATCTCCCTACATTCATTTCCTGATGACGAGTGCCAATCCATTAATGGTGCACAATAGTCGTATTTCACATTTTAAACCTATTTAAAGGATATCCTTACATTTAATTTTTCATTTATTCCTTTGATGTTCGTCCTAAACTCTAAATCACGTTTTATCATTGATGTCGAAGGTTTATCCAACCGACGTGATAAAAATTTCATGGAATTTAAAGAATTTATAAAAAAATCTCTTCATTACATGTTTTAAAGTACTTTGTTATTTATATATTATATATAAATAACAAAGTACTTTAAAACATGTAATGAAGAGATTTTTTTATAAATTCTTTAAATTCCCTATCTTTTGGACTTTACGATTAAATTCCCTATCTTTTAAAGTTTTATATATATATATATATATATATATATATATATATATATATATATATATATAGTGATGGGAAGATAATGGGTTAATCGTTTCATACATGTATAATTGAAATGATAAACATCATATATAATATATATTATATTTGTTAGATTGTTTTATGATGTTGCTTTTATATATACCAATTTATTGTGGTTTTTGCTCTTCTTTTTGAACAATATTTTACACAATAAAAATATATCAAAATAAGGATTAAGGCATCTTAGAATTTAGCTTTTGTCATTCTATCTTTATAAAAATTGATCAGCTATAAGGTCTCACTATTAGTCTTGTATATAGTTCTCTCAACTTCCTCCTTGAATCTATCTGCAACTTCTTTAAGGAATGTCTCAAAATTGGGCTTGTTGACTAGTTCTCTGGTATGACCCTCATATCTCTCAAAAAATTTAATTTCTCATTATCATGTCTTCCAAAATATCCTATCAAAGCCTTTATCTACATATGTTATTGAAGGGCACCATCCATTTTTGCAATTACATATCTCAAGGTCCATGCGACATCTTGGCTGGACATCAAGCTCAGATGATTGAATTCACTATTTCTTGAACACTAAACCAAAAAGGTAACCCTTTTATCTAAACATTTCAGTTGGTGTCAATGTTTAAACACCTTCGTTCTATCAGATTGGCTTTCTCATCTAGACATTCAAATATAATTCAAAATAGTATACAACTTAGTGGTTGCACTTTGTACACTATCTACAATTTCTCAAAGGGCATAGATAATTTGTCTCTATTGTAAAATTTTTTATGCTTATTCCTTAATCTTGTGCATTTTATTTATAGCTTATCTAGCTGACTCCAAAAAATCACATAAATCCTTTGTACATCTTGTTAGATCATTAATATTAATTTTGGCCTTTTTGGTCAAGGGAAACATATTTTCTCTTTATTCAAACTTAATTTCTTCCTTTGTATTTATGTTCACCACCTTCCTCATCTTCACCATCTAAATTTTTCCACTCTGGTATCATTGGAGAGGGAGTTATTACTAAAGGTGTTAATTAAGCAGTTAGTTGAAAAGGAAACTAGAGGGGAGGATAAGTAATTCTCTGCCATGGTGAGGTTTCCATTTGTGGGGTGAACTTAGCCACATATTTGGTTATGCATGGGGTTTTTAAAACTATCATTATGTCTAACTGTACATGTGTATTTTTTATAAATGGTATCTCTAATTAGATTGAATAGTTTGGAGGAACTGGTGGCCATTTAGGATCAAAAATGTAAATTGAAACCAAATTCTCAAAATAGACTCTTTTCTTTGGAGCCTTTATTTGTGTGGATGTTGAAAGAATAAAATAATCAGTTGAACTAGAAAGTGTTAGCCCTATAATAATTGGAGGAGAATATATAGTTGAATTATCTACAATAGTAATATAAGAATCAAGGGAATAAGATATGTTATTGATATTTTGTAATTCCTCTTTAATGAGGATCTACTGGCCTAATGCTCTAGTTGGAGTTTCTTCTTCCTGCAAGCTTCATAGGCTTATTGATTTGGCTTCCTCGTCGACTTCATTTAGGGTCCTCTCCTCAATTGACTTTGGTTTTGTTCCATTTTTATTTATACATTTCCTTCCTCCTCATTTATAGGATAATCAACTAGTGATACTATATAGCTATGCTCATCTTCCTCTATTTCCTCCTTGTCAAAGGATTATTCAGGAGTTGCAAGATCTAATGATGGTCTTTTTGGTAATTGTTAAATTTTAAATAAGGATGAAGAGCTTTAGACTTCCTTTCATAAATGACCATGGGGGGAATGGTAGGTGATGGATATGATGAAATAAATGAAGGAGCCATAGTGGCATGGAATACTACTATAGGTGGAGTTGAAGGAATGGAGAATGGAACAACATTGGTGGAGGAAGGAGTGGTCAAAGAGTAGATTAGTAAATTAAGGAATTTCTGAGGAGATGCCCCCTCACTAGTGGTAATGGATGTAGATTGAATTAGTTAAGATGATTGAATGGATGGAGGAGTGGATGGGAGAGATGAGAAGGAAGCTTAAAGAAACTATGGGAGTCTCACCTTTGTATGTTTTGTAAGTGAAGGGTGAGGTGCCACAAATAATTTGATTTTTTCTTGTCTAGATGAGGGGAATTCTTATCACTATAATGGTTGTGCCCAAAATGGTGGTAGCATTTAGATGTGTGGAGGATAGGTGAGGACTAGGGAGACCTTTTCAAAATTATTTTTTAATTTGTAGGTTCTCCTCATTTTGACTGCTAGACTATCCCTTTAATAAATTGGTTTCTTCTCCTATAGGAGAAGGAGGTTGGTCTTGTCCTTTTGGGTCTTGTGGCTGTGTTAGAGGCCACTAATGGCTCTAGGATCTTTGTGCATGTTCCACTATCTCATTTTCCTATCTCAAGGTCATACTGAAGGGTTTGGGAAACTATCATGGACATTTGATTGTCTTTCATATAGGTCCACACTTTTGAGTCATCTAATAAATTCATAAAGATATCATCATGATCATACTCTTTATGACCATATGTAATGGTCACCCCCTTTTTATCCTTAGGATATTGGATATCATTCTTGAATTTTTGTTTAAGGTCCCATTCCATGAATTTGGACATCTTTAAATTGTAATGGGATTTGAGTTTACCTGCTTGGTGAAATGTGCCTTTACCACAAATTGAACATGTCCAATGCTCAAATAGGTATTATAGTAATAGGCCTAATGTTTATGGCCTAGTTATTAATATATACTATTGTATAATTGGTGTGATACCTCTTACTCTGCAAGCTTGTCTAGAACATGGCGTGGTAAAAGTAGAGGGGGTTCCCTTGTTCTTATAATTCAAATTATGGTATAATCTATGTAGTAATAATAATATCCCATTTTATCTATACTTATTTTTAGATTTTCAGATATTCTGGGTATCTAAGTGCCATGATTGTCTTGGTAAACTTGAGGATAAATTTACTCATAAATCTTTGTAATCTCATTCTTATATGTGTAGACAAATAAAAAGGATTAATACTCACATATTATATTACCTACATACTATACTAATGGCTACCATAACTATCCATGGGCTTTGTGGACCATCCCAAGGATGACATCTAATATTTATGACATCATATAAAATTTTTCATCAGCTAATCTGTATTCATGTTTATATATTTAAACCTCTAATATAACACTTATTATCTCTCCTAGACCATAATTTTATTAGAAGTCAGGAGAATGTCTAGCAATGGGATCCATTCCACTTGTACATAGGTAGTGATAGAAAATCCATATAATAAAAAAAGGCCTTGGTTATTATAATACTAGGCATGAATTCATGATACTATTGGAGGAAATGGCTACCATGGGGTTCAGTCTCTATCCCTTCACAAGCCACTAATTTAATTCGTCATACACAGTATTGTGCTCAAACCATACATTAGTTGAGACATGGTTATAAACAACCTCAGGCATTGAAAGCCTGAGGTAGCTCTCAAATTCAATTTAAAAAATATATGCAATTGTATTTTCCCCTTTCTAAGGTGTAAATAGTCCCTAAAACAAGTACCATTAAAAAAATCATGAGGCAAATTGATACAAGGTATTAACTTTGGTTTCACTATTTCTTGATGAAGTGCTCTGGTATTGATTGGCACAAGGTCATCAATGTACTATTTTTTCTCTTGAGATAGTCTATCCTATAAACAGTATGGTGTATAGACTCCACTTTATTTAAAATGGCAAAATAGTATGGGAACTTAAAATACATGGCACTCTTGTCAATACTGTGTCAGTATACTTAGTGTGTCCAACAATGGGGTCTACATAAGGGATTGGATGTGTAGTAGTTTTGGAGAAGGCATTTCAATGATCTAAGTTATGTAATTCTTTCACATTTACTGTATGAATTGTCTTTGAAATTTTACTTAAAATACTAGGGATTCTGGTCGCTAGAAAACTCCAAATTGTAATGTTCACTTGTAGATTAATCGTGAAGTGAAATTCCTTTCCTTATATTTTGCATATATTTCCCAAAGTTTGTGCCTTGAATGCCTACTTTTTAAAACTTAATTGCAAATAACAATTTTTTATTTTATTTGCATTTTAAATTTAAATGTTCCACTAAGCTTTGGCAGAATTGTGTTTACCATATGGAAACTTTTTTTGACATTGTATGTCTAGTCATTTCTTATAAACATGTATAAATTTATCTCTCATCAACTTTTACTTTGATGTTGAACTCATTTATTTAGTGCTTTGGACATGTATCCCCTAGATCATGACACTTGCCTATTTTTTGTTTACCTGGGTGTTTAGATTTGTAATATTGATTTATATGACATAGGGCTATGAGTTAAAATAATTAAGACATGTGGAGTAATCTTGAGACTATGGTAATTCAGAGGATCGGTACCTCATTTTTTTGAACTTCTAAATTGTGTACATCCCTGGGAAGTCTATGAGTAATATAATATTACCACATGGCATTCTCTTAGCACTGTGAAGTTTATGATATTTGAAGCCATGGGATTGTTAGACTATTAACCTTATATTTCACCTTTAAAGTTTTAAGTTAATGAAATCATGCCAACTACCAAACCCTCAAATTTTATATTATTGGGACCATTATATAGTAGGGTCTCAAATCCATTATAATTTCTATTAACCTTTTAGGTTTTGGGTTCACAAAATTATGCCACTTTTCAAGATCTCTGATCTTGGAACCTCAAGATAGTTAGATGATTAACTTTACTTTAAACTTCCAAAGTTTTAGGTTCATGAAATTACATCACATGACATGTTTTTAGGGCTCGAGGGCTTTGAAGACTTAGAATTTTATTTGAAATGAACTCTTTCCTAGTTAAACATGGTTTTGTCACATGGATGTCCTATGGTGACTTGACTATTGATAAAGTATAAATATTTATCAAATTATGATAAGTTTTATGTGTAATGTGGTAGTTCCATCTATTTAAGTCTCGTATCTAAGAAATTTTAGACCTTTGAACCTACTTTATATGCTTTGGGCCTATGAGTTAATAGAATTGTGCCAACATTAAAAACCTTAGAACAATGGGACCTTAGAGAACTTCTACATTTTTAGATGCCAAAGGACTCCAAGTAACATGATACTACCACTTGACTTGATCTTAGATAATAAAGGTAGATCCCATATGTGAATATTTGTAAGTCCTTGTGAATAGTCCTGTGAATATGAAAAATCATAGAAACACTCATTCGAGACACATTAGCTCTGTCAGTCCATATAAATCATAAATTCAATTTTTAAGAAAAATTATAAAAATGCAAGGTTTAAAATGAATCAAAATGAAGTCCAAACTTTGATTTTTATAATTCATATTTATATAAATATAGACATTATGGAAAACCTTAGCCTTTTGCATATTAAAACCAATGTCATGGATCTCTAAGGATTATAGGACCTTGAATTAATAAATTAAATAATGGTTTCATATTTAAATTTTAAAATGTAGTGTGTGTTAGGGCACAACAAATGGAGACTCAATAGGGAAATACTTATGAGTATTTAAGAACCTAGAATCTTAGTAATGAACCATAACATAATTTCATCTATAATAAAAAAAGAATAAGTAAACTAGTTCCTAAAAAATAATCACATTTCCCCATGCAACATACTAACCCTTTACGTTCCTTAGATTTATGTGTGTATTTTTTTAAAATTCACTTCCCCCTTGTTATGAGAGTTTTACAAAGTATTGGATAAACATTGTAGATTTATTTTTGACATCATAATCTATAACTAAATATTAATGGAATCCTATGAATTTCTCTATAACTAGCTAGGAATTTATAGACCTAAAAGAGATATGTCCAATTCCACTTTAAGCCTTACTCTATTACCAATCAGGCATCCATATCCCAAGTAGAGATTACTTGAATCACCCATATTTTATAAGTTTGCATGATGTTTTTAGAAACACAAGTATAAGAATGGTTAGGAATCACCATTGATTGGGTGTATGTATATAAAATATATATATTCTAATCAATACAACCCTGTCAGTGTGTACCCATTTATATGTTTATTACTTCTCATCCAAATTTTATCATGTAATAGTTAATTTGATATTTGGAAATGTAAAGTCTTTCTAAAATTAACTTTAGTCTATCAGAGTAAATTCCAAAGGGATAGTAAACTCATTTATTCCAAGCAAAACTTAGTTCATTTATAACATGTACTTTAATCCTAAAAATGCAAACAATGCTAGAATAAATCTTTGTGAATACAAATTATGCTTCATTTTGTATTATCCCATTTTTTTAGTAATTATTTTATACTTCCACCATAATAAATCAGTTGGGCTATTCTATAATTTAAATAAAATTAATCTAGAAAGCATAACAACTAATCTACCCAAAACAAAATGTAGAAAACAAGAAACACTAATTTAATAAAATAGGAAAGATTAATATAGGAGGTAGGAAATATAATTTATAAAGTAGGAAATCTAATCTATAAATTAGGAAATATACTCTACTCCTACATGTACATTTCCAATTAAGTCATTTAGAAGCATCTCCCTTTGAATCAACTATGAAGTAATGTTTCATAATCTACCCATTGAATGGAAAATCTAGGTCATTACCTTAGAGATACTTCAAATAGAAGGAATTTTTATCTAGTATATTATATAAATGATATGATCCAATTTATAAAAGAGTGAACTTATCATGATGTCATTTATTCTCATGTGCCTTATCACATAAGATCACTAGGTCTAAAATCTTAAAGGCCTTGATCATGGATATCTTGTCAAACCACCTTTTAATAATGTTTTATTTTTACTAAATCTATGTAGTTGTAGATGATATTTATGGATTATATAACACATCAATTTTGTATACCTAGAAAATTCAAAACTTGGTTTTTCCTTTGAATTTTTAACCTTTCATGCTTATATAAGTCTTGCATCTACTGTATCTTATGCCCATTGGCTTATATCTCTGAGTCCAACTAGTCTTATGTTAATGAATCAAGAGTTATATCTTAGCCAAAATGCTTAAAATGTACTTATCTTCCATCTTTACAAGTTCTGATCCTATACCTACTTTCCTACTCCCTAGATACTAATGTCTAGGACAAATAATAGTGTTGACATTAGTGTTTTGGCTCGATGCAAGTGTTTAGTACCCTAAAGTCATATAATTTTCAAATTAAACGTATCATAATGGTTAGATTAAGTTATTTAATGTAATTTATTAATCCAAAGGTATTGATATAAATATAAGATCAAACCTTATTCATTCATCACCTATCAAAAGACAAAAGACACCAAGGCAACTTATGAAAATTACTCTATCAAGTATTCAATTAGAAAATCCTTCCCTTTTTCCATATTAGTCATAAGTACATAACATATATAGGTTTCAAGTACTAAAGGAGTATCCAAAGAGCCTAATTTTATAAGTTATAAGCTATGCACTATTTTACTTACTTTTAACAGTATTGCATGATTCACACACAAGACAACTCATAGGGGATAACTATATGAGTTTGAGGACTTCTTTTATAGTATTATCTATGTAGATAGTTCCCATTAATAGTAGGATATTTGGAGTTAGCTCTAAATTGTGTGCCCACTAACCTATTTTTTCCTAAGGCCATAATAAAGATGAAGAACTAGGGTTTTGAAATTTTATGAGAAGTGATAGTAAATAACCCAAATTTAAATGCACTAGAATGAAGGCAAAGTCAAACCTATAATAATCTAGGTGGTAACATCATTTTATAATAGATATTACATATAATAAATTTGCATCAAACCTAGACAGTACCATCGATGTAACCATCCTAGTCTAATGTTAACATCTAGAGATCTAGAAGCATTAGATCCAAAATCTAGTGATTATTATAAAACCATATTCTATCCTATTTCCTACATGTTTTAGATCTAAAATTTTATTAGCATCAAAACCAATTAAGTATATCACTTATTTATCATTTCCATGCATAGATTAGTTTTACTTTATATATTTAGCATAAAAAATTTAGTGTATTCTTATGTTTGAGTTTATCACTCAATTATATTGTTACATATCTAATTATCACTCTTGTGCATTATTGTTTATATATTATTAATCCCAATATACTGGCAAGGTAAGATAAACCCCCTTTATAAAAAATTTAGAGTTAAAAATTTTTTAAACCCAATATTTGAACATCAAACCCTAAGTTAATTAGGTTTTTTTATTTTACTTGATTTGTGTACTTTGTTGCAAATTTCAAAAATTTTATTTATGAAAATATGGAAAATGTTAGTGAAAAAACCTAATTCCAAATGGAAGATAAAGAAGCATTGATTTCTCATCTCAATAATAACAAGGGATTAATAAATACAACAATAACTAGATGAGATGATTGGTACCTACACATAATATATACCTCCTATGGTTCACAAACCCTCTATTACTTTTGATGATAGTGAGATTAAGGATGATGAATCTGATCTTCATTATTTATTCATTTGAGCATACCTTGATAAACACCCTATACATAGTGTTATGATTGATAATGGTTCCAATAATAAAATTTGTAACATGACATTACTTATGCACTTGGATTATACTCATCATGATTTACACCTTTCTATTAGATAAGTTAGATCATTCAATGGGACCTCCTAGAAGGTTCTTGGTGATATTAACCTACCTTTATAGATCAATCCCACCCATGTGGTTACTAAATTTTTATTCATACATTACACAATAATATTTTATATGTTATTTGGAAGACCTTATATCCATACACTTCAAACATTACCTTCTACAGTGCATGTATGTATAAAATATATTCATACCAATCGAGTAATCATGGTTTCTAGAATCCCATATAAGCATACTCTTGAACAAGAGAAAATTATACCCCGATAATTAATTATTAAGCCTACTAAAGCTCATTCACTATAAAAGGGTAAGGAATAGGCAATACCCTTTACTTGGTGGCCAAAACTTGAGAGACCATTACATCAGTGACATATGGTGGATTCCACATAATCCTCATATACTATACACCATGTTCAGATATCTAGAGCACCTACACGTGTTCCTATTACTACTATTCTAAATAAATCATAGATAATTTTATGATGGGTTTCATATACCCCTACTATTGCTTCATGACCATAGATTCTTATTTTATATACATAGAGCATCATTTATACTACTATGATAGATATTGAACCTATTCATTTGCTTCAATAGCATCACAAGATTAGTACACTGGGTTCATAGTGTGGAGATATCTATGACCATCCATTATATGTCATTATAGGATTCTCTTTCTTCTTCAAACATTCTAAAATATTCCAAAAATACCAAAAAAATCAAAAACATTCAAAAAATGCAAAATTATTTTTGTCACCCACATGTTCTATTATTTCATTGGAATCTATGTGTTAGTTACATGTTGATGAATGACATACTTAGTTATTCTTACATACACACATGTGTGTCACACTTATAATTTAGTATTAAAGAGGCATACACAAGTGTATGGTTTATTCCTATTTCAAATGTTAGACTTTCCCTCCACTCATGTCATGCAAACATTGGGAACATCTACTTCCTTGATCTTGATACACACATATTATATGGTTCAATGATTACTCTACACTATCATGTTTGAGCTTACATATGTACTTATACATGCCATTATCCATGAATATATCTTACACAAGGTACTTGATATGATATACACTTGACATTTTTTCCTAACACATTGGATCCATGGGATACTATGACATGTTTATGATGGTTAATTATGACTTACTTTATGAACTTCCTTGAGTGTCTTTCTTTGTAAATTTTATTCCTTATTCGAGTATTTAAATTTCTCTTTTTCTTATATCTCCCATGCCTATGTATCATTTCATTGACATTTGCATATGTCCTTATTTTTTGTATGAAAATTTGAATATGTCATCCTTTATTTTTTGGACATTTGATTAAGTCCTGTCCCTTTGATTGTGTAACATTTGAACATACCCCTTATTTGTGGTCTCCTTGGAGCATTGTATTTTTAAATTTTTTTTAGTTATCTTTTATGTGGTTTATTTCATTTTTGATCTTATACTATTACTATCTATATGTTTCCATGATTCATATCATGCATCTTAGGCCTTCATGTGATCACATTAGTTTTATGCATTTTAATGTTATATCTACCTAGACATGTTCCTTATATATGATACATGTATACATTCAAAAATTATATATTTATCTTATTATTTTGAGGTTATTTAACTACCATTTCATATCTTTGTCTCAACTTATAGGGGGAAATATTAGTGGCGGAATGTTATAGAGACATGTTCTCCACACTTGGCATAGTTTTTAGATTCAATGGGGGTATGCTTTAGAATCATGTTCTCCACACTAATTAAATATATGGTAATTATATTATTTCTCATATTTAGTGGGGTACATAATATAGGCATGGATTCTACACATTCATAATTTTTAGATTCAATGGGAGTATGCTTTGAAAACATGTTCTCTACACCTATTCAATATTCATCCTCTCTAGATTACAGTTAGGGTATGTTTTGGAAACATGTTATCCATTTTGTTAATTATATAAGTTTTCATATTTATATCTATATAGTGGGATCATGATTTATAATCATGTTCTCCATACTCACACAATTTTTTAAGTTGGCCAAAGCACATAGTTATATGATTCAGATTCATTGTTATGGTATAATTCTATACATTGGTACCATTGTTATACATAGTTTCAACATGAGACATATATAAATTGAATATGTTATGCAATGTGTACCTAATATTATAAAATATAAGTCACTTTAATATTTTAAAACTCTTTTATGGAATTTTCACACATCATAGATGTTTTTGTACTGATACCCTGTAGACTTTTATGAACTTTATTCAACCAATCTACTATAGTATTTGATTCACCTTTGGTATGGTTTAGGTGATAAAATCACTCAATATTTATAAGATTTAGTTTGTAATTGATCATCCTCACTAATTTATAAGTATCATTTGGTTGAAAATTTGAGTTAATCTCAACTACTAGGTGTCAACTAACTTTTGCTCCAAGGTTGGTGACATGTATCTTCCAATCTCTCTCTCTCTCTCTCTCTCTCTCTCTCTCTCTCTCTCTCTCTCTCTCTCTCTCTCTCTATTGTGTGTGTGTGTGTGTGTGTGTGTGGATATATACACTTTCAATATTTATCTCTATTTATTCTAATCTCAATTTTTAAGCCTTAAAATGACACATATTTTTAAACAACTATCCAATAGGTAATGTGGTTACATCGATACATGGGTATACTCCTAAACCTTTCTCTTTTAATTTAAATATATTTCAAGTACTTTCAACCTAGATTATAGTCACTAATTATATACTATAACATGATCTTGGTTGGAAGTCAGTCACCATCAAAGTACTCAAGTTGGGCACAGGTAAAGATAAGGTATGTTATATACACCCACCTATGCATTCCTTTAATTTAAACTATAGATTTTATTACTAGACTAAAGAGGGGGGAATGTATAAAATATCTATGGATTATATATCACCAAAATATTGTACCATTAGAAAACTGATATTTTGGTTGTTCCTCTCATTTTTTGACCTTTCTCACTTTATTAAGTCTCACATCTACTCTATCCTATTCCTATTAGCCTATATATCTTAGTACAAAAGGTCTTGTGTTGATGACCTAGGCCTTCTGTCTTGCCTAGAATTATTAAAATGTACATATCTTCCATATCTTCACTTTCTAAACTTGTACCTACTTTCCTTCTCCTTGAACACTAATGTCCATGATGGACAATAATATTGATGTTAGTGTCTTAGCCCAATGCAAGTGTCTATTGTCCTAAAGTCATTTAATATATAAATGAAAAATATCTTAATGGTTAGCCTAAGTGCTTTAATGTGAGTTATTACTCTAAAGGGATTGATATAAATACAAAATCAACCCTCATTCATTCTTCACCTAGAAAAATACCAAAGAGACTAAGGTAAATTATTAAAATCACTCTATCAAACATTCAATTGAACAAATCTTCCTTGTTTACATATCAGTCATAGGTACAACACATATACACATTTGAAGTACTAAAAGAGAAGCCCAAGACCCTTATTTTCTAGGTTAAAATCTAGGTCACTATTTTACTTGATTTGCATAGTATTGCATGTTTTACACACAAGCCAACATGTATGGGAGAACTATATGAGTCTAAGACCCTCTTTTTGAGTATTGGCTTTGTAGGAAATACCCACTAATAGTGGGGTCTTTGGGGTTAGATTGACATTGTGTGCCCACTAACCCATTTTTTATCAAGGTCACAATGAAGATAAAGAATTAGGATTTTGATATTTCATAAGGAGTGATAGTCCATGACCTGGATCTAAATGCACCAGAGTGAAAGTGAATTCAAACCTAGAAGAATCTATGTGGTCGCATCCTTTTTTATCATATATTATATACATGACTCTTGAATCTAACCCAAATAGTAGCATCAAGGCAACCACCCTAGGATGATATTAGTGTCTAGAGCTCTAAAATCATCAGATCCATAATTTGATGATTGTTCTAGAACCATATTTCAACCTATTTCCTACATGTTACAAATCCATCACTATGATATCATTAGAACCAACTAAGTATATTTATTCTTTTTCATTTCCATGTATTTATTTTCTATATTTAGCATAATAAATTTAGTGTATGCTTATATCTAAGTTTAAAAATTAGTGTGTTATAAATATGATTATCACCCTTGTGCATTTTTATTTATATATTCTTAACCCTAGTATATTGACAAGGTAGGACAAACCCACTTTATCCCAAATTTAGGGTTAAATAATAGTGATCTAGTTCACACATCTTCCATTTGGACTATATCAAGTAGTCTATACTATATTAATTCATCTTCCCCAATGGACTCTTACATAAACTGGTACATTGAGATTTTAAGAGTAATGGGGAAAATGAGGTAATGCACATAAATTAGTAGAAAAGGTGAAACCTTGATAGTTTTTTTTGTGTCTTTTTATATTAGATAATAGTGCATATTTCAGTAACATATGCCATTCTCTTAGTTTATGTTGAATTATTAATGGCATCCATCATATTCTTATTGGTAGATTTAGCCACTCCATTCTTTTGTGCGTAATAGTTTGAAGAAAACTTGATGGTGATTATTTTTTTATACAACTATTTTATAAATATAGTAGATTGGAAAGTGAGACCATTATAACAAACTAAATAAATTAGAGTGTCAAACCTATATAATATGTTCTCTTCCAAAAAAATGATGACATCAAGTGCTTTATAATTCTTGGTTTCCACAAATTTTATCCATTTGGTGCAATATCTACTAGGTGTTAGGATAAATTTGTGACCTAATAAATAATTTGGTTTTATCACCTTAATGAAATTAAAAATCCATTTATAAAAAGAGAATCCTTCAATGACTAGTTGTAGAGGCATTGAAACATTCACTTCTCTCTTTATAAACGCCTAGTATTCATGGAAGGTTATGACATATTTATGGGTATATTTGAATATCATAGGCCATTAGTATCCCATCTTCAATATTTTATGAGATGTTACATTTATTGAGGGATGTCCACTACCTATATTTTAATGTAGATTGTCTAAGATATCGATAGCTTCTTTTCAATCACAACTCAATTATATGCCTTCATAGTTCTTCCATTTTAGGACTCCTTTATTTATCATATAATGGGATGATTTGAGCCTAAGGGATCATCTCTAATATTTGTTTAGCTTGGTGTGGGTTGGGGGAATTCACCCATGATTAATAATTGGATGATTTGAGCATACCATTCACCACCATCTATTTGAGTATCATTTTTTAATTCAATACAAATGCATGGATATGTCTCAACCATGAGTTGGATGATTCCTTAGTCTCTCACCATCTTGGATAGTCTGATTTTAAGATTAAACTTCTATATTTTTTTATATTCACTTACCTCTTCTTTCACCCAATTCATTATGATTGAGTGGGAGCTTGACATTTGGGTCTAGAACTATGGTGTATGTATTATTTCTCAAAATATAATGCCTAAATGTTTTCACATATTTCATTGGTGCATTTATTTGTTTATCTGTCATTGAGTATTTCAAATTTTAGATTGGTTCTTATGAAGGCAATTGGATATTCATTATCATGTACCCTTTATGTGAGTACAACTGCTATAGTGTGCTATGAGGTAAATGAATAAAAGGTATAAATATTTATTGAATTCTAGTTTGATCAGAACTAAAGCTTGGAAAATGGTGGTTTTGATGTCCTAAAAATATTTTTTAGCTTATGTTATCCACTCTATTTTGGAATGTTTATTTAACATGGATTTCAATGGTTTGAAAATCTATGTGAATCCATAAATAAATTTCCTTACAAATTTTATCTTACTAAAGAAAGAATTCAACTCCATGTTGTTAGGATGTGTCATATTAGAGATAGCTTGAATTCATTATGGATCTGTAGAGATCCAATATTTAGTGATGACATGACCTAAAATTTTCTCTTTAGTGACTCTAAAGATGCTCTTATTTGGATTTATTGATAATCCATATCTTCTACACCTATCAAATATTATTTATAGGCAGTCAACATCATCATATTTATCTTTTGAAAACATTGTTATGTTATCTATATAGATGATGATGCACTTACCAATGAGTCTATGAAAATAAAATTCCATAGCTTTCTAAAAGGTTTTCCCTTAATTTATTATTCCAAAATGCATCCTTTTGTATGAAAAATTTCCCCACTTGGTGGTGAAGGTAGTCTTCATTATATCTTGTGTTTCCACTAGCACTTGATTGTAGCCTGAGAAACCATCTAAGAAGGACATCATCTCATATCCTATTACCATTTGAATTACCTCATAAATGGAGGGCAAAAGATAATTATCCTTTTTTGATGCTTGGTTCAAGTTTATGAAATCAAAATAGAGCCTAATTTTTCCATTCTTATTTTTGATAGACATTAGGTTGGCTAACTAGGTAGAATCCCTAATTGGAAATATAATCCTAGAATTCAATAACTTCTAGACTTCCATTTGGATGAGAAGTTATATAATTGGGTTTACTAGCCTCTATCTTTGCCTAAAATGATTATGTTCTAGCTTCAATGGGATGGCATGTGTGATGACCCTAGGGTCAAAGTCTTTCAAATATTCATATATCTAGGTGATTACATCTTTGTATTATATCAACAGACTCTTCAAATTTTGTTTCTCACTTTTAATGAAACTTAAACCAATGTTCACATATTGAGGATGTGATTTAGTGCCCAAATTTTATTTGATAAAATTATATTCAATTTATTTAAGTTACTTTTTCTTTTGAAATTATGGATCTAAATCAAAAGTTCACTCTAGGGAGACCATCCCCAAAGGTATGTAGTTCTCATTCAACTATAAGACACTTTTGTATCCTTGATATTTAACACAAATGGGCTCGGCATCATTTTCACTTATTATATAATATTCAAAAGTTACAAAAATACTCATGAATTATACATTTTTTAATCATACTCAAATAGTTTAAAGTTATCCACATTATCTAAGATAGATGGGTAAGGAACTAGCTCCACTGAGAATTTATGCATTTTAGACTCTTAGAGTGGTGGTAGATTGGCATTTGAAACTATCAATGAATCTATAGTTTGGTTTTTCTCTAATGGGATGGATTTAATGTTTAATGCTTTAAAATATTTGATCAAGTCCCATGTTCAATTCTTGTACTTATTTAATTAAGTTAGTTTGCATTGATATTTATTTCTAATTTGGTTAACAACTAATTCTAAATTTTCAAATATCTGTAACTACTTGGAATTATGCTTCAATACAATCTAAAATATGGGGATTATATATTTGTACTCAACTTAATTATTGGTGCAAGGTAGTTTTAGCCTATAGGCATCCAAATATTTCTTTCCATCTAGGTCCATCAAATTTATGCCAATACTAGAACCTTGATTTGATCTAGCTATGTTGAAAGAGAGGTTCCATAACTAATATGTACCTTCACATTTGTGTTCATGAGGTTATTACTTGGTATTAAAAGTGTACAAACCTGCATGTGAGGCTACAAAAGTAACCTTTTCTTTCTCATCATTATACTCTATGATCAAGGACTTCATATTGGGTTCAAAGTCTACACAGATCTGGTTGGTTAATCTTTTTAAATGTAATCACATGTGTGATAAATATATGGCCATGTATCCATTTAGTTTATTTGACTAATCTCAATTCAATAACAAGACATATGCTTATGGAATGTTAATGACCAAAATATCTATGTATTGTTGTACATGTGCCTTGGATACAAACTAGATGTGCACATTTGTCAGCTCTCCAACACATAATATAAGACTTGTCTATTTGTATGACCACTCTTTTTGACTTATCTAGGGTTAAACCTAGTTTATTACATAAAACTATAGACATCACATTGGAAGAGGCACCTGAGTCAACCAAAAAATTATCCATGTTCTTTGTGAACATTATAATGATTAATATAAAAGGTGGTACTTCACACTTGTCCTTATAAATAACCAAAAATTACATGTGTATATTTTGATTTATCAGTAGATGATATTCTAATCAAGGTTTTGAGTATTAATTCTCTCTATTCAGTGATATACACTAACTCATGAAGAATAGTCTTAGCCTTGATCTTCTTCATGTCTTCAAAAATATTCTATTCTCCTCTATTTTGTTGTTCCGTACTCTCCAATTGATCATTCCCTTTTGGAAGGGGTAAATTGTTGTTGGCCTTGGGATTTAGAGGAGTGATAGTATTCTTGTTTGAGGGTGTTGAAGTATTAGTAGGCTATTTATTACTCAAATTTTAATTCTTCCTATAGAACTAATAGAAATCATAGATCTCATTACTATTATACTTTATTTCATTCTCATCCTCTACTAGGAATGAGAAATCATATGCCTCAAATACTATTGATGTATTGGGATGTCTTAGAGTAGTAGAGGAAGATGGTTCTATTGGATTTACAAAACCTTCATGTCTATCCATTTCATTCTAAAATGTATCAAAGGTAGTGCATATTTATATGTAGTCTAGCTCACCATGTTGTGTTGTGTTATGAACCTAGCACCAATTAGGAAGTCATGTTTCTATGATATTTATCTATAGCATCATGTTAGGTGGTTACTACTCCATATTATTTCAAATTTTATTGAAATTCATATTGTACATAAATAATTTGAATATTTATTTGGTATTATATCCACCAATGTTACCCATGTGCTTTCACATGTTTAAAAACTCATTGCTTAATTATGCATAATCTGTTGGATAGATTCTAGTTTTATTTTTATGGAATAAGAAGTAGTACCTTATGTAATATTAGTATTGACTAGTATCAAGGATTTATTTTGGTTTTTATAATTAAAAATAAACATGAAATTTTTCAAGAAGCTAAGTTATTGGTTAGGTGGAGCATGGGATAAAGTAAAATGGGTGTACACTTGGTTCTTATTCTAGGCCATAGTATTCTGATTTGAGTTTATAATTAGGCTAAAAGATACAAAAATAGGACCAATATTACATGGGGCCAAGGCTTGTGACTGAAGGTTTAATTGTTTATCAATGTTGATAGCTTTAGCATAAGCCAAAGAAAACATATAAACGTTAATCACTCTATAGAGAAAGACAACAATCATAGATTCTAGGGTATTATTTTATATTTTGAGGGCCAACACCTTAGTAGGTTGATAAGAAAATTTATGTTTGTTGTATATATTTTGGAATATATCATTAAAGTCTCATATTGGTTCATTTAATTCTCTTCTCATGCTTATAAAGTGTTGATATATAACACTTGCACTAGTGACTTGTCCAAACTGTGCCAAAATTTCATTTTTGATGTTCATCCCAAGATGTTATTAAACCTTACAGGACATTATGAAACTATTCATAGGTAACATCTTGTAATGTAAAGGGGAATATTATGCATGCCACATCCTCATGGACTACATTTAGTATTCCCAAATCATTTTTAAAATATTTTATGTGTTATTCAATAGTCTTGTCTCTCGAGGGAGAAAAAGAAGACACTTTTCTGGTTTCTAGGTAAATCATGCACATCTCCAATGACATTGATATCAGAACTGGTTAGCCACATTTGAGCCATTAGATGTAGAGGAAGATGGGGTCATCTATTTGGAGAGTATGATTGAGCTTGAGGCCTTCTTAAGACACCTTTATCTGACCTAACTTTCCTATAGATTTACAAATGTAGAAATAACAAGTTAGTGTTTAAGGTGGACCTTATTAATATTCTAAATATATCGAGTAAAACTCAAGTTATTCCTTTCAAATAAATAGAGGTAGATGTTGATCCCTAATTCTAGTTCCAATTTAGTTACTATTTATGTGGGTTTTATACATATTATGGAATATTATGAGGTGGACTCTTATGTTTTATGATAATTGAAAGAAGATTCACTCTAAGGCATGAGTTATGGGGTATTGGGTTTTGTAAACAACCTATCAATGAAATAATAATGAGTATAATAGTTGTTTACCATGGATTTAATTAAGTGTGTGAATCTAGATCTAATTGAGATGGGTGGATAGATTATGGATCTAGCCTGAGATGGATTAGACCAAAAGAAATTAAAAAGAGATAAATCTAAGGAATAAAACAAGGTATGTAGACCAAACAAGATGAAACATTTCTAAGCTAACTCTTGTACTAGGGGTTGGACAAGTAGTCATGAATTAATGTTTGATACAAGATACTATAAGTACACCAATAATCAAACATATTTAAGATTCCAAAGAAATAGAAACACAGTAAACTCTATAATATATAATCAAAGGTTGTTTCTAATGCAAGATTGTAATTACACATATGCAAAGGGAGATTATGATTAATACACAAAAATCATTCAAATTAACAATACCACAATATGAATAAATTTATTTTAAAATAAAACTCATGAACAAATGAAATAATAAAATACCATAATGACAAAACTTATTACAATATTTATAGCTTTAGAGAAGAATCAAATTTGCACATCAATATCAATTACAAAATAATCTATAGAATTTACTATTAATATTAATAGCCAAAATTATTTTCCATTTAGGATAGGGAGGATACAAATATATATAGGATTTTGGAAGAGTTGCCTTCATCCTCCAAATGAAATCTAAATTTTCAATTCTAAAAATAGAAATATGTGTCAAAATCATGCAGAGCATGCATGTACAAAAGTATTATATGTATGTATGTATATATACTAAATAAATTAGGAACCATTAATTTCAACTTAAATTAAACATTAAAATACATATTAAAATTTAGAGTGGTGCTAATGTGACACTACTATTACAAGAATATTGTTGAGTTACAATTGTAGAGACAAAATTAGTCGGTGTAACTTCTTAAGGGATCAAAATTGCCCTTGTGGGATTATGCATGACTACATATCCAGAAACATAGGGACCTTATGACAACATGGAAGTACATTTAGTTTCCTACATGATTAGTGTTGATCCTGATGTTCCTTATGTGGCTCTAAGTTTTTCAAATACTATGTGTGTTGTCTCAAAATTCTTATTAATAATATCAAATTTGAGTTGGGTAGGCTTCAATATTTTGATGGCTTTAGCTATTAACCTTATATGTTCTAATTTAAAGATATTAAACTCTAATCCAAGGGCTTAAATGTTTATCACTCTATCTTTAGTAAAATTTATCAAATACATGATCTCATCATTAGTCTTGTATATATTTCCCTCAATTTCCTCCATGAAGCTATCTAAAATTGCTTTCAAGAGTGTCTCAAATATAGATATGTTGACTAGCTATCTAGTAGAGGTTATCATATTAGTGAGCATAATATATATAAAAATTTATAAGGCCTCATTCTCATGGATTCCAAAATTTCATATCAAAACCTTCATATGCATATGTCATTTAAGGGCACCATCCTAATTTTTAATTACATAGATCAAGGTCCATGCAACATATTGGCTAGACTTAAGTTCATATGATTGGATGTGATACTTATTTAACAATAAACCAAAAAGGTAAGAATTTTATCAATTTTTTTGACTAATGATAAATTTTGAACACCTTCATTATATTAGGTTGGAGTTTTATTTTAGAGATTTTAATATTATTAAAAATATTATACAACCTGGTGGCTACACTTTGTACACTATCTATAATTTCCTAAGTGGCATGGATATTATATCTATTTAGTAGGTTCTAATATGATTCAAACTTATTCTTGTATATTTCCTTCATTTCTTCTCCAACTAAATCCAAAAAAGAAAAAAAATCCTTTGGATATATATTAGATCATTAGGATTCTTTGTGGCATTTGTGGCTAAGGGAAATAGTAGTTCCCTTTATTCAAACTCAATATCCTCCCTTGTATTTATGTTTACCACCTTCTTCTTATTCACTCCCTAAGTTTTTCCATTATGCCTATAAAAATTAATGGATACTATAGGTATTTTAGTGATGACCAAATTATATCTCTCATCTCTTCAACCTTGCAACTCTTTAACCCATTGGGAAACAATAAATTACCCTTCTTCTTCTGGTGGACTTGGGTATTCAAAGGTAGAGGTTGGAGTGATAATTATAGAAGGAGTTATTACTATAGGTAATAATGAAACACTTATATAAATATGGAACTAGATGGGAGGATAATTAATTCTCTACCATAGTGAGGCTTCCCTTTAGGAGGTGACCACAACAACATATTTGGTCAATCCTAGGGTTTTACAAATTTCATTGTGGTTGAATATAATGTAGATGATAAAATTTATAAAACTTGCCCTATTCTACCATATTTTAGGCTATCACATTAATAGTTAAATGTAGATGCAAGAAATCTATACCATAGCTTAAAATCCTAAAATATGCTAACTCTGAAATCCTAAAGCCTTAAAACAGGCTAAATCTAAAATGTGGTAGAAACCTAAAAAAATCTATATTTTTCATCTTAACTCATAAAAAGTTTGAAACCACTCTCAAACACCTTGAAATTATATACATAAATTATAAGTTGACATTTTATACTCAAATGTTTATTTTATGTATATATCCCCTATTTACCCATGGTAATTAATCTTATTAATTACTATTTACCATCCCTAACCACAAAAAATATTTTAAACAACTAAAAATCCTAAATAAAAATAAAAATAAAACTTATTCCCATCCATAACAACCCAAAAACCAACTACCCCATGTCATATGCAGAATCCCCAAGTATTTGGCAACCATACAACCCAAAATAAGCATGTAAATCACAACTTCCCTAGATCGATGTCAATTATATTGGATAAAAATAAATACATATAATCATGCCAAAAAATCCCCAAAATATTTATAAAAATATTCATGTTGGAGGACCTAGAATTTGGAGGTTTGTTTTAGACATTTGGAGTCCAAAATATTGTCCACAAGTCAAGAAATTGAAAGGATAAAAGTAATGATAAAGTAAGTAATTTTTTTAGTTTGTAATTTATTATTTATTTTTAAATAATTAATTATAATTTATTATATTAATAAATTTGTTAAAACCCATGTTTTAGATCCCTTTCTAGTCCATTTCCTAGCTTGCAGACACCTCTATCCTTTCCTAAACCTTTTGCATCCTTCTAGAAAATAATTTTTCATATTATTTACACTATGATAGGATATAACGCTATCCAATAATATCATGTGTTATCTTATAGGATCATGGTCAATTATGTCTTTTGAAAAAAACCTTCAATTTTAGCCCTTTAAGTCTTTTTGTTTGATTCTTTAGGTTCCTGTCTATTTCCTATCTATCCCTAGACCTCTATAATCTATCCTAATCATCCCTAAACTTCCCTAAAAATTCATAATATTTATTTTTATGATCCTTATCCCTCATCCATCCAATCCTTATCCCATTATCTTAGTTGACCTTGTGTGTATTAAGTTTAGTTTTAGCCTAAACTTATCAGCAACCCTTTGTGATGCTTGTGTGACCAAACCCTTGTTTGTGTTGAATTATGCATATTAATCTTAATTAATTTATATTTTAATCTAATAATTTATATATTTTATCTTCTCTATAATCATTTATAATCTTATTTCATTTATATGTATTTTATCATAAACAGTGGGTTGACATCCGTCAAGGAAGAATATCTCTTACAGGACTTGGCATCTGCCAAGAAACCCACTCATATCTATTTTAATACCATTTTTGTTTAAGTTTGGTGTATTATAGGTCATTAATCCCAATACAAAGATTATTTCCCAAAAAAATTGATTAATGGTGCACAACCAACCTTTATCTCCATGTAATCTTCAAACCCCTACTTTTACTTTGTTTTTAGTAGTTAATTAGATCACATTGAAAAAGCATAAAAATATTCAAACATATACCTATGTATATTATGGTAAGGTTAAATATAATTGAATTGAATATTTTATGGGAAATAGTGATATTTTATGATTAAAAATGTAAATTAAAACCAAATTATCAAAATAGACTATTTTATTTAGAGCCTTTATTTGTGTGGATGTTGAAATAATAAAAGAATAAATTGAACTAAAAAGTGGTGGCCTTGGAATGGCTAGATACATATCTATATCTAATGTATATACAATAGTAAAAAAATAAGAAAGTGAAGAAAATATCTTATTGATATGTTTCCATTCCTCTTCAATGATAATTTTCTAGTCTAATGGTCCACCTAGAGCCTTTTATTCCTACAAGCTTCCTAAACTCTTTGATTTATCCTTTTTTAATTATGTTTCCTCATCTGATTCATTTAGGCCCCCTCTTCACTTGAACTTGGTTATAACCTCATCATTATTTTGGCATTTCCTTATTCCTCATCAGTAGGATAGTTAACTAGTGATACTACATGTCCATGCTCCTCTTCCTTTGTTTCCTTATTATCAAGGGATTATTTAGGAGTTATAATTCCTTATGATGTTCTTTCTTGTAATTGTTGAATTTTAGTGGAGTCTAGAAGAAATTTCAAGTTCCTTTTGTAAATGACCATGGGGGAATGGTAGGTAAGGGATATTATGAAATAAATTAAGGATCCATAGTATCATTGACTATTACTATAGGTGGTGGTGAATGAATGGAGAGTGAAATAAAAGTGGTGGATGGATAAGTTGATGAAGAGAGGGAGTGTCTTAGGAAATGCATCCTCACTAGTACTAATGGATGGAGATGAAATTATTGATTTTATTGAGGGGATGGGGAAGTGGATGGGAGAGATGAGAAGGAATATTCCATAAACTTTGAGAGACTCACTTATGTATTTGTGGTAAGTGGAGGGAGATGTGATACATAGAATTTTATTTTTTTTTCATCTGGAGGAGGTGCAGTATTTTACATTATAGTGTTTGTGCATAAAATGGTCATATTAGATGGATGTGTGGAGGCCATTTTGGGACCAAGTATACCTTTGATAATTTATTTTTTGATTTTGAGGTTCTCCTCCCTTTGATTCCTAGACTCTCTCTTTAATAAATTAGTTTATTCTCCTATATCATAGGGAGGTTAGTCTTGTCATGCTGGATCTTGTGGATGTGTTGGAGTCCACTGATGGATCCTAGTCTTGTTTTTCTCACTCTATCATATAATTTTATTACTCATTTTTAATATTATGGTCATATTAAAGGACTTAGGAAACTATCATATACATTTGATTATCCTTCATACAGGTCCACACATTTGAGTCATCTGATGAATTCATAAATATAACATAATGTTCATATTATTGATGACCATATGTAATGGTCACCCCATTATTTCCTTAATATCTTGGATATAGTTCCTAAATTTTCTTTGAGGGTCTTACTCCATGAATTGGGACACCTTCAAATTGTAATGGGATTTGATTTTCCCTACTTGTTTGAAATGTGTCCTCACCATAAATTAAAGTTATCTGATGCTCAAAAGGGTCTTATAGTAATATGATTGATGTTTAAGGATAATTTATTAATTAATAAAATTATATATTTGGTGTGACATATCTTTCTATGCAAGCTTTTATATAACATGGATTGGTAAAAATACAGGGGGTGCCTTTGTTCTTATAATTTAGATTGTGGTACAATTTGGGTAATCCTAGTAATCCCTTATTTTACCTATATTTCTTTTCAAATTCTTAGATATTATAGGCATTTGAGTGCCATGATTGTCTTGGTAAACTTGAGGATATATTTCCTCACAAATATTTTTAATCTCATTCTTATATCTATATAAAAATAAAAAGGAATATTCCTCACATTTTATTTTCTACATATTATGATGATGGTTTCCATGGTTCCCCATGGGATCTATGGACCATCCTAAGGGCTACATCCAATATGTATGACATCATATAATTTTTTCTATCAGCTAGCCTTTGTTCATGTTTATACATTTGGGCCTCTAGTCTAACATTGATTATCTCTCCTAGGGCCACAATTTTATCAAAAGTTAAGAGAATGTCTAACAATGGTGCCCATTCTACCTATACAAAGGTAATACTAGGAAATCCATATAATTTGTTAAAAATGGTCATGGCTAGTCTGACACTAGGCTTGAATTTGATTACTTTAATGGATTAAATGGATCACTTGAGGTTCATACTTTGGCCTTTCCCTCTCCACTGATTTAATTTATCATCCACTACATTGTCTAAGACTTCATTATAGGTAATCTCAAGTATTGGTAGCCTAATGTACCTCTCAAATGCCCTTCCATAACTATATAAAATTGTATTTCTCCCTTTTATAACTTGTAAACATTACCCAAAATAAATAGGATTGAAAAAAATCATGGAGCAAATTGATACAAGGCATTACTTTTGGTTCCAGTACCATTTGATGAATCCCTATGGTCTTGATTGGTGGTAGGTCATCAACGCATTGTTTTTTATCTTGAGATATTTGATCCTATGAAGAGGATGGTACTATAGAATATAATTCATTCCAAAGGGTCAAATATCATTGGAACTTAAAATCTAGGGCACTCTAGTCAAATATTATGTCAGTATACTCATTTTGTCAAGTAATTGAGTTTACAAAAGGGGCTAGGATGTGTGTTGGTTTTGGAGAAGACATTTAAATGATATGAGATATGTAATTACTTCAAAAATTATCTATATTATATTTGAAAATTCATTGAAAATACTAGGGCTTTTGATTACTAGAGAGTTCAAAATTATAATGTTCACTCATATATTAATGGTGAAATGACATTCCTTTTCTTAGATTTTGTATAAATTTCCAAAAGTCTACATCTTGAATGCTTAATTCATGAGACAAAAATGTGAATAAAAACTTTTAATTTTTCTCCCATTTTAAATTTAAATGGGCTAATCAACTTTGGTAAGTTTGTGTTTTCCATATGGAAACTTCTCATCAACTTGGTATGTCCAATCATGTCTTTAAAGCAAGTGTCGTTTTCTCACTCACTAGCTTTTGATTTGATGTTGAACTCATTTATTTCATAATTTGGCCATGTATCTCCTAGATCATGACACTTTCCTACTTCACATTTACCTAGGTATTTATATTTATAATATTTATTTATATGCTCTAGGGCTACAAGTTAATATGATTGAGCCATGTGGAATGATCTCTAGACTATAGAAACTTAGAGGCTTGGGACCTTGGCTATTTGAAATTTTGAATGGTGTGTGTTCCTATGAAACTTTTAATAACATAATATTTACACATGGAATGATATCATCACTATAGAGACTCAGAGCCACAAGATCATTAGGCTATTAACTTGATATTTCACCATATAAATTTTGAGTTAATGAAATTATTCTAATAGTCAAACTCTCAAAGCTCATATTCTCAAGACCCTTAGAATGTGGGGCCTCAAGTCCATTAGAATTTATCTTAAACTTCTTAGTTTTGGGTTGACAAAATTATGCCACTTGTCAATCTCTTAGATCTTAGAACATCAAGACCATTAGATGATTAACTTTACTATGATCTTCCATTGTTTTAGGTTTATGAAATTATGATGCATGTGGTGTTCTCAAGGCTTAGGGAATTTTAAGACATAGAATTTTATTTAAAAAAAAACTCTGTCCCAATTAAATTTGGTTCTAACACATGGATTTCTCGTGGTGACCTAGCTACCAATAAATAATGGAACTTTTGTTGAATTATGGCAATTTCATGTAACATAGTAGTGTCATTTGTCAAGGTATTAGAGTTAATGAAATTTATACCTTGGAACCTAATTTATATTATATGTGGTTGTAATCTAATATAATTTTGCAAACTTTCAAACCCTTAAAACTATGGAACCTCGGATCACTTAGACTTTTGTAAAGGCTGAAGGAATCCAAGTAATGCAATGTTACCACTTATCCTGATCTTGGATAATAAAGGTAGGGCCCATACATGAATATTTATAAGTTCTTGTCAATATTACTATGAACATGAAAAAATTATAGAAACACTATATCAAGACACATTATCTTTATTAGTCCATATAAATCATAAATTCAATTTTGAGAAAGAATTATAAAAACCCAAGGTTTAGAATGAATCGAAATGAATGGCTAGGCTTTGATTTTCATAATTTAAATTCATATAAATGTATACATTTAAGATAACCTTGGCCTTTTGAAAACCAAAAAAAAATCCATGGATATCTAAGGCTTATATGACCTTGAATAAATATATTCAAACTATAATGGGTCCTTATTTGAATTTTAAAATGGGGGTGTGTGTTAGGGCATAACGAAATTGAGTAAAAAACATTGTTGCATTTAATTCACAAAAATTGGAAACTAAATATATTCAATTTCTAGAGCCAATTAATCTAAGAGATATATTTGGTTTGAAAAAAATTGTTTTGATTTCATTATCTTCTTTCTATTCTATTAAAATTATAAATTTGAACTCTCAAGTAATTAAGATACTTCAAGTTTTTCAAAGAACACAATATTTTTATAGTTTAAATGGTTTTATCTTCTCTGACTCCCCTTCCATGTGATTATTTGATTAAATGGATGACATAATACATGGATATAATATTTAATTCATTTACATTGCAACATAATTTTAAACACTATTCAACCATCTGGGAAGATGTTGATGATATTGAGCCATGTATGGTAGGGGATTAATGATTCATATTCACACAATAATACAAAAGTGACATTTTGGATATCAAGGTAGTAGGTATGCAAAATAATGCAACAAATTCGAGGTAATACCTTGCATTGACTTCATGATTTGTTTGTAAATGGTTAAATTCTTGGAAAGATACTAACTTTAAGATATTACACTTCAGGTTCAATAATACCATTATGGCCTACATAGGTGGAAATGCCTTCAAAATATATTATAGGATACTTATCCCAAAGATAACCTATGTCTAAACCATGATAAATTCATGGTTATCTAAAAATAAAATCCTTGGTAAATTATAGAAATGAGCCAACAACCCAAACAATTTTGTAATTAAAGGACCAAATTATTATCTTCCCATAGTTGAGTTTATACCAATGATAAGAATTTATATGGCTTTGTTGAACCAATTATATAGTTTCCATAGCATTTATTATGTTCATTATATATGGGTCCTACTATTGGATATTATTTTGAGTTCAAACAAAATCATTTCCCCTAGAGAAATCATCAGTTTTAACTTAATACATTAAATTGGTAACCTAGCCAACATTCATGATAGAAATTTTATACATGATTTCTTATGTATTATATGTCATAAATGTTACAGTACACTCTTACTATGGATAACCTTGGTCACCCTCCACATAATATACTAGGAATAAAGTGTGTGATTAATTATATATCCTTCACATATATAGATTCAAAAAACAAATTCAAACGATCATAAAGACTTTTTAACCTATGGTATATAGGGAAATCTATGGGTAAAATATGTCATAATTTTTAGACCATATCAATAGAATCATCAAGAGAATGGGTAATTATTGGTATTACCTTGAGTGTACCATAATCAGAATTTTGGGCACTAAAACACCACCTTTATACTAGCCACATAATTCTCCAAATAAGGTGGATAAATAATAGATTTTTGCACATTTAGTTGATAGTATATATACATAACTAAGAGGTGTTAGACAAGGATATATACACCCAAATACTCTTAGTATAGTCTACATATAATACATGAAATGGGATCACCTAAAATCTATAAATAAAATAAAAATCCATTATGTTTTAAAGAGGGAACCATTAAGCTACTAGGATCTTAGGGGTAAGGTCAAAGATTATCTCAAGAATAATGAGAGGAAAGTCAATATTTCTTATGGACACCAGTGGTATAATTATGATTCCATTTTTATGAATTTTGAAGATGATAGTGATGTTTCGATTAGAATGTGCAATGTTAATATGTCCATTATAGTGGCACACATGATCCAATATGGTCTTGATATCACAAAAGAAGATGTAAAGAGAATATTTAAGGAGTAATGGACTTCAACACCGATTCATGGGCATCCTATTCAACTAGAGGAATAAATTGAGGGAACTAATATTTTTGAAAAGGTAATAGAATATGGGGACATAAACCCATAAGATGAACTCAATATCTCTATCAAACTTCCTATACTTTCTAGTGTTACCCCCTCTCAAAATTTAGTTGGTGTGAGGGAATTTATAAGTCAATAAAATAACAAGGCCATTTTTTGTTACACCTATACCTCCCTTAACATCAATGCAATAGGAAAACCTCCATTATTTCTTGTTACAAATTCCTATTGTTGTTGTTCCCACATCATCAATTCATACCATGACACCCTGATTCATGGGAAATCATCCAAATCCTCTATGTCTACACCAAACATAACAACCATCCCCAATTAACCTCCACCTTCCACTCGAGTAACACCTTCATCTTCCATTCCACCCACTTCAAAACTAGCCCTTAAGACCAGACCTTACTCCTCATAGGAACCTCTAAATACCTACCAAAGGAAGCCTGGGATTCCTCATCTATCTCCCAAGGTTATACAATAATAATGAAGGCATATTGAAGTTATATTTTTTAGAGGAGGCCATTTATATGAAGAATCAGATAGAGATCTAGAGAAATAATAAAAAGAGGAGACAAGGTGAAATAATAAGTAGAGCTTATTAATATTTATGATAGTTTTGAGGAAGAAGAGTGGTTTTCTGAAGAAGACACCAAACCTAAAAAAACATGACCTTTTTAAGAATCGTGTGATGGTGATTTAAATTTTTTGGGAATAATGGAGTTTTATTCCTATTTTAGTTAAGGGTCTACATTAATAAATCAATATAGAATATAAAAATAATTATAGTCCTGATTTGTGTAATTATTTATCTTTTCAACTTTCTAAAAATAGCAATAAATAAGAATAAATGTAACTTATCTAAAAATAAATTGAGATAGATGATATAGAGGCTAAAAATGGCTATATAGGACTGAGAAGGTGTCATAAACCTAAATTTGGATTTCATTCAATGAAAGGATAGGAGTACTAAAAAATGGTCACATTGGTGTCTAGTGTTGTTGTCTATTCCTGAAATTGTTATCTAAAATGATCATAGACTTGAAACATTTTGGCTAGTTGTGATGCATGTGTGAGCATGGTTATGAAAAATTGAGCACTGGCTATTGATGGAACTCACTATAGATCTGATTTTGCCTTTAAACCCCAACCCTCCATCATGCTTGATAAAATGATATTTGAGCCACTTGAGAAAGAAGGGGGGTTAGTGTGTAAGATATACATAACATGCATTCCACACCCCTTGTGTGAGCACACTACCTACATAAAAATACTCTAAAGAGGGATCAAGCCATATATAGTTTTCCTACCTAATGTGCTTTGTTAAATAGTGTGATGCAGATGAAAATTCCAATTTGATAGTGTTTGAGGTGGCTAGGGACTAGTATGAAGATTTCAGTAGGTTTATAGCTATGTTGGGTGACTGTGTGAAAATAATAGGGAAATTTATGTTAGTTATTTGTTTTTATTATTTCTTACTTTTTAAGTTTGGTCACCTTCTTTGTAAATAAACTTTGAGTGGACTTTTATAGGGAATTGTTGGTCATGGATCAGATGTCTTCACACTAAGCCAACCTATTTAAGGATAAGGACTAAATGAACATGATCATTAGGGATCAAAATGCAAAAGGATAAGAACACCAAAAATGGGACACTTTGGTGCCCATTGTTATATTCCAAATAGGGCACTCCTATCCTATAGGCTTGGGACCTAGGAGAACATGATTGACATGGGGAATACTATCTGACTGAGGTGGAATGACTATTTAGAAGGTTCTTGATGACTAGTAATGAGCAATAAGGTGACTAGAAGGGTTATAGGAGCATGAAAAAATTACGTATGGATTGGGTATCATAAACCACACTCAAACTACCAATTTGGATATTTTATATGACTACATTTGCCCCTCCCTTTATTTTAGTGATGCAATAAAGTGAAATACTAGGATAAAGGAAAAATAGAAAGCGTACCTAAACTTACCTACAAGGGTGAAGCCCATGAAGACGTGTGACACTAAGTATGCATAGAGAGAGCACATTATGAATCATAAATGTATAAAATAAATCAAGAAGTAGATCATTTATTACTAGACACACTATGTCTAAAATAAGAATGTACAAAGGTTGAATAAAAGAGATCAGAAGTGAAAGGAATGAATATACCTCACTAGGTACATGAACCAATACAAAACCTATTATGATGTTGAGTGATGTTGAGTGATGTTGAATGATGTTAGGTATGTGTTGTACCAAGAGTAATATTGTGAATGGAGCTGAGTGCTCAATTCCCCAAGGGTGGATCAAGAATATAAAGTCTAGCCCTTTAGCTCCATCATCAGCCACAAAGTGAAGCTATGTGATCATACATGTGTTAATTGATGTTTGGACTATGTGTCCAATCCCTCTGAGTAGGTGGCTCAAGAATAAAAATGCTAAATAGTCCTTTGGATGCATCATTGCCCATAAATCATGAACTATGGATTGATATTGGTATGAATGTGTGTTATATGAGATGGCTCATGAAACTCATGAATGCTTTGTAATCTGATAATTTATCATGAATAGATAAATGTGTATTGATAACTAAGGTAATCTTGGCCACTCTAAAGGGTAGAGATTAGGCTTGTATGAAAGCCACTCTAAAACTGAAAACTAGGCTTATATCAAAGCCACTTTGAATTGATGCCAACCACTTGTAGATCAAAAAGAATCACATAATTACTGAGAATAATTGGGTAATAAAATGAATTGGAAATAAAATAAGGAAAATGTAAAACACACATTACCCCTAATCCCTGGTGCCTGTAACATGGATTCTAATCTAGAAGTTATACCAACTTCTCAATCTAAAACTGGAAGTGAGAGTCATCATGTCATTCATGATGCCCCCTATATCTGGATAATCTAAATAAAACTATACTAAAACTACCCAATCCAAACTAAATTGTAGATTAAAAAACTATAATTGACTTTTATCTATTTCTAAAAAATTTTGGTTTCTAGTTATTTAGATAGGAGCACTAAAAATTAGATAATTTGGTGTCCGGTGTTATTTTCAATTATGGCACTCTTATCCTTTATTATTTTTGACGATTTTTATATATTCATCACTATTTTTTTACTCTATTAGACATGTTTTGAATTTTGATTACTATTTTGAGTGTTCTAAAAATTAATTTTTGACCAGCAGAGAGCTTTAATCTCTATGATAAAACCCCTATTTATTTCCCCCTCTTCTAAGGGTAGGAATGAAGACCTTGCAATGATTTCCCTCAAAATAAAGAGGCCCACAATCATTTTATTCTACTAAACATATGATATAGAAATGATAATCTAAAATATGTCTCAAGATATAACATAGTTTCTATTAGAGATTGTTGGATCAACAGGGGTATGCCTAGATAGATGTAACAATTTAATAACATGTGTAGTATAATGAACTTAAACTAGAAATTTGGTTACTTTTTAAGGAGTAATGGATCATGATGTCTATCATGGCATCCAAGAATGAAACATAATGCATGATGTTGATCATGGCATTGTAAACAGCTGAGAAGTAAACAAGAAAACAAGCACACAAGGCAAGAAGTAACAAGCATACAAAAGAGGCCAATGGGTCAATCAAAAAAGGGACATGGGCACATGTCTCTAAAAGTATAAAATAAAACATACAAGGCATGTTCAAATTCCCTCATACACATACAATTAAAAATAATCAAGATTGGCATAAAGGCCACAAGGACATACAAGAGTAAAAACAAAGGACATTGGAAAATGTCTTAAGGCACACATAGGAAAAAGAAAGGAATAGATAAATGCAACCACATCTAGATACTCAAATAAATAAAGGAAGACATGTAAATTCTAAAAATAATATTGCATATAATTAATTAAAGTAAGATAGTACAAGACTAGGTAGATGCTAAGAAATACACAAGTGCTATATACTAGTGAGTGTCGATAGAATAATCTATGTAAGCTAGTAAGTAATGTACATAAATATGATAACTAGAGTGTGGTGTAGGAATTACATAACCTTGATGGTGTAGTCATGTAGAAGATGCTCTCAATGGGTAGATATGTTAAGGTAAATATTGAATGTAGAAGTAGGATGCCCCTTCAATGGGTAGAGTGAAGCAATCAAGGATTGTCATTGTACACACTAAAATAAGATAAAGTGAAGCATATAAATGTAGATAATTTTTCAAACAATATCATATAATAGCAAAATGTAAGTCTAGCATGTTAGTGGAAATGTAAAGCATGGATAGTGCATGCAATTGAAAAGTGTTTTTGGTGTTTTGAGTTTTTTTAATGTTTTTGTATTTTGAAATGTTATATTATTTTTGGTATTTCAAAATATTTTATTGTTTTTGGTATTTTGAAAAAAATCGATGTACAAATAATCATAAGGAAACTATGTATAATAAAGTGAAAAGAAACTATGTACAAGTAGGCTAAGAAATTATGTATAACTAAGACTAAGAATAAATGATACTAACTGATGAGTGTCATAAGAGACTCCATATCATGTTTTCTTGTATCAATGAGATGGATCATTCATAATCAAGAAGCATAGTGGAAGGGCTAAGACTATGGCTCTAATATTTGTGTATACTATAAGTACTCTAAAATCACTGTAGTAGAAATTGATTGTTGAGTCCCCCTGTAACTCTGAGAAGTGGATGAAATTATGGGGATCTTAGGGACCAATTTGGTAGTAGAAGAAGATCTATAAAAATTTCATCTATGTGTAGAGGCATGAGACCTCAATGATACTACCCTGGGTGTGAATATTGTAGCTAAAAACTATCTAAAGTCTTGAAACTATCATTGATGTAGTGATCACTCTAATAGAGGCCTCCATATAAGTGTATGAACTTTTGTGCTAGTAAGGAAGGCCTCGATTGTGTCTTAATTTTAACTAGAGTAAGAATTGTAACTAGTGGAAAAGATGAAACTAGTGATTATAGAGTAGGAAATGGCTCTGAAGTGGGGAGTGGTAACTCAAATAAAACTCCACCAACTATAATAACCTAATTAACATGAATTTATTTCATGCATATATGAATTGTAGAAGGTATTGCATGAAGTTTTTGGATCCATGGTCAACTAAGAAACATTTTGAAGACTCCTACACTGGGAACAATAATAAATGGTATGGTCACATGTGTTAGACCAACCTATAGAGGAAGTATAATCTCACTCAATGAACTTTGTATGTGCCCACTAAATCCACTAATAACTATGTCCACAAAGTGATATCCTACTTTGAATATCCAAAATGTTGAAGTAATGTCATAGTGCACATGTTCACACTAGACCTATTATCTATGAGAACACTATGAATGTGATGGTGATCAATGTAGGCTCTGATAACGAGTGCATAGTAATCTAAACCATCCCCAACTATCACCTACTCTGAAAAGGAGATCAAAGGTTTACCTATAACTCTAGAATTATACACACTAATCATGTTTTTTAAAGGATGTGACTCAACTAAAGGTGTCTAGTATGGATCTAATGGATGATGTGCATGATATGCATGGTGAAAATATGATGTGCCCTCTATCTCCTTTTTATAATGTTGTGTGAAAGGATTTAAGAAAAGTTTCAAAGTCTTATCCTATGTTTGCTTTGCCTAAAGAGGCTCAACTGGAGTGATAAGATCAATAAGGTTTTCATCTATCAAGTCATGTATTTTGTATCATAAATTGATGCATCTATTCATTGTGTGGTCTAGTGAAAATCACAGAATGCAGTCTGATCATATCCTCATGGAAGAGGCTTTGTTGTATCAACTTCCTGAGTAGGAAGGAGAGATGATATTTAATTTTAATAGCTACTATAAGAATCTAGATGGAGATATTGGTAGATTGGTAAAGGCTCATCAAGAAGGCACTAATAAAACCACTTGTTTAGGAGGCTCTTAAGCCACATTAACTATAGGTTGATTTTGAATTTTTCTATCATTAACCTTTACTTTGTATGGGACTTTACTGTTACTCTTATTTTTTATTTTTGATATGCTTACGTTCTTGAGCTTTCCCATTGAAAGTAATTTTAATTCTTTTTCCTTTAGTGTATGACATAAATTAGTGAAGGAAGAAAACTTTTTGAACATTATTGACTCATGCAAAGCTAACAGATGACTCTGTTTGAAGAGATCTTGTAATTCTTGATTAGCTATGGGGCTAGTAATTTTAGCCAAGATAGTCTTATATCTAAGAACATAATCTATGAGATGCTCATTTGACCTTTGTTTTGGTTGTTTACCTTGGGCATAAGAAACCTTGTCACATATGTTAATGCTGAAATTAACTAAGAATATGTCATCTAAAGTATTTAATGCATTGACTGACTGATTTGGTAGACTATAGAACTACTATAGAGCATAATCCTTTAAACTCTATGGAAATATCATGGTTAGTAACCAATCAATAGGTACATATTCCAAGCATGTTATGTGAAAATCTCTCAAGTGTGTCTCTAGATCACCCTTTCCATCATATAGAATGAGCTTGGGTCAAAAAAAACTTGGGTGTAGAAGCAATATTATGTGCCAATGGTGTATGAAGTAGAGTAAAAGAGTATAAAGCTTGTGTAGGTCTAGAGGCACCTTACTCAAGATGTAGCACCTTGGATTGAAGATATTTGATATCTTACACAAGGGAAACCACATCAATAGGCAAATATGTACTAGCCATAACTGGTGGTGCCACATAGGAAGGTTGGGATGTTATAGGGGGTTGTTGAGACATAGTTACCCTCGTAGTGTCATTTAAAATTGGTTGTTTTATGGTTTGAGAGGATTGACCATTGTTTGATTTTTGTTGTTCTTCTTGTAGTATTTTAAGCATATCATCTTGCAGATCATGATTTTTAGTTAAAAGGTCTTGAAGTTCCCTCTTATCAGTTTCCTAAAATATAGTATATTGGGCCATTGTTAAAGTAGGAAAAAAAAGTGAACGTGGATTAAATTTTTTGAAATAATTTGTAATAATAAAAATACAATGGCAGGAAAGTATTGAATAAAAAAATGTAAATTTTGAAAAATAACAAACTGAAATATGCATAAGAAGGATATGAAGCTCACTAACATGTAAGGTGATACCTCAAAAGCATAGGGACCTTGTATATTCAACCAGGGTTTAAAAAAATGATTTTTTAAAATTAATAGGTTGAATTTTAAAAAATAAATGTAAAATTATGATTTATATATGTAGGAAAAATCAAAAAAATATTGCTAAAATCAAAAAATAATTTTTCTTAGGATTTCTAGGGTTTTTGTGTGCAAAAAAGGTAAGTTGGGTTCAAAAAATGATGTAAATTTTTCGGGAATAATGGATTTTTATTCCTAATTTAGTTAAGGATCTAGATTAATAAATCAATATAGAATATAACAATAATTATAATCCTAATTTATGTAATTGTTTATATTTTTCACCTTTGTAAAAATAACAATAAATAGAAATAAATATAACTTAGATGGAAATAGAATAATATGGTTAATATAGAAACTAAAAATGGTTGTGCAAGAATAAGAAGGTGTCGTAAACCTAAATTTGGATTTCATTCAATGAAATGATAGTAGCACCAAAAAGTGGATGCTTTAGTGTCTGACACTATTTTTTGTTCCTATCATTTTTATCCAAAATAATCATAGAGACCTAAAAATTTTTGGGTAGTTGCATTGTGCTTGTACAAGTGTGCCTATGAAAATTTGAGTGTTGGTTCTTGACGAAACTCACTGTAGAGCTGATTTTGCCTTTAAACCCTAACCCTCCATCATGCTTGACAAAATGATATTTGAGCCACTTGAGAAGGAGTGGGGGTTAGTGTGTAATATTTACTAAACATGAAATCCAAACCCCTTCTATGGGTATGTTTCCTACATACTAATACTCTGAAGAGGGATCAAGCCATATGTAGTTCTCCCACCTAGTGTGCTTTGTGCAATAATGCGAGGTGGATACAAATGTAAATTTGATAATGTTTGAGGTGGATAGGGATTGGTATGAATATTTGAGTAGGTTTATAGTTATTTTGGGTGACTGTGTGCAAATAATATGGATGTTTTCCTTAGTGCTTTATTTGTATTCTTGCTTGCTTTGTAATTTTGGTCACCTTCTTTGTAAATGAGCTTTGAGTAGACTTTTCTAGGGAACTATTGGTCATGGGTCAGATGTCTTCATTCTAATCTAACATAATTAAGGATAATAACCAAATTAAAATGACCATTGGGGCTTAAAGTGCAAAAAGACAAGAGCACTAAAAATGGGACACTTTAGTTCCCGACATTATAGTCCAAATGGTGTGCTCCTATCCTATAGGTTTGGGACCTAGGGGAATATGATTGACATGGAGAATACTATTTGGCTGAGGTGGAATGACTATTTAGAATGTTCTAAATGAATCATAATGATAAAAAATGTGCCTATAAGGGTCATAAGAGCATGCAAAAAGGACCTATGGATAGGGTGTCACAAGCCACACTCAAACTATTAATTTGGACATTTTATATGACTATAGAAGGTGAAATTGAATCAAGAGGGACATAAATATGTGTATACTCTAAATAATTTAAGAAATAAAATGTTGACTTAGTTGAAATTGAGTTATTATTATAAGAAGAACAATGCATGAAGGATGAAGTGGAGTCTAAAAAATAACTCTAAATCAGGAACAAACACTAGCCACACCTTTGACCTCTCTTCAATAAAGTGTAGAGTAATAAACAAGAAAGGTAGTAGAGACTACATCAACCTTTTCTCAAACATTAACTAGGGGATTAAGTCCTAAGAAAGCTCCATATACTACTAAAGTATCTACAGAGGGTGATATAAGTCCTACAAGAGGACTTAGTTATAAAATTATAGTGATAGAAACTACATCAACAACTATAATTACCACTTCTCCTAAAAATTTAAGTACACCACCTATTTATTCTTTAGTGTGTCATACTAATGCTACTACTAAAATTAATATAAAATAAGCCACTCATTCTTCACATTCTTTCATTTTTTATTCTCCGTGTCCAATAAAAGGACCTTAGGCATTCATAATGCAATTTTTATGAAATGTATCCCAAGGCCCAATGAGTGTATTTTTTTCCATTGCCAACTAACGAGTTGAGGGTTATACCATTACTTCTCCTACTGGGGTTGTTTACACATCTATTACAACCTCTATGAAAAATTTTCTCTAGACAATTGTGACCCATTAATTATTTAGTGGAATAAATCTACATGATATTAGACCAACAAAGCAATTTTTTTTTAAAACTTACTATCCTATTCTATTTTAAATACACAAATTACATCCCCTAGGCCATCATTACAATTAGGTATGATTTATTTTCTAGGTTACCTAGGTAGAATCATATATAGTTTTAATGCATATGGAAAAAAGTAATACCACATATATTATTGACACGTCACCAAATAATAAGGTCACTGGGTGGAGAAAGGACATTCCCTCTTTTCCAGATTTATGTGTACATTCTTCTACTACCTAAACTACTCTAGCCATAATATACCCTCAAGGCCAATTCCATCTTGCCACCTCTACATCTACTAATAAAAAAAAGTAAAAAACTATAGTAAACATCCCTTCATGGATTCAAAAATTGCATGAGGAGGAATAATGAAGAAAAGATCTAATAATCACTAAGAAACCAAAGGTGGGATTCCATTTTGACAATCAGACCAATACACTGAGGAAATTCAAGAGGTAGATTATGGTGATAGAGTATGATAATGTTGATTTGAAGAAGAGAGAAAACATATTATCTCTAAAAAGGAACAAAAATATCAATCCTTAAGACCTAAATGAGTACAAGGATGACCCCTAAAATTTTGTTGATGTAACTAGAGGAGTGATAAAAAATGTTCAAAAGATATGACTAATCTAAATAGAGATTGCAATAAGTTAATATCATTTAAGGTCATGCATATGTTTTAGATAATGTACAGAGTGAAACTAAGAAGTTTTATGATATTATTAATTCAATAAGGTCTACAAAGGTTGAATTCCATTTGGTAGTACAAATTCCTAGTACAAACTACAAGAAACATGGTTTATATTCATTTAAATTTAATAATGGAATTAGAAGTTGCATGAGCACAAAGCCATGTGGCTACAAAGAGAGATAACTTGCTTGAATAACATAAAGAGATGAAAAATTGGATACAATTGTTTATAAAATATGGAAGGTAAGCAGTCTCCATTTTAAAACATGAGGGTCATAAATGTGAGTACTCTTGTTACGTAGTTGGTTTTCAAGCCCATTTTGAAGTTCTATTCTGAATTGCAGCTGATAACTTTTGATCTAAAATTGAGTGGAAAATATACAAAATTAATGAATAAATAATTCAATTGATATATTTTTTTAAGGGAAAGTCACTAGAACATATAATCTATATTATAAGTATAATATGCAATGCTTTTTCATAGGAAGTTAATGGATAAGATCCCATAGTTAATTAAATAACCTCTTCTTAATTTTGATACTATAAATATTGAGTTTTAGGATACTCATGCCTTATATTTATATATTTAAGTTTCAAATAAACCAAATTATACAATAGGATCATCATTGTATCTCATCAAAGCACATAGCTCCATACTCCAAAATACACATTAGTGCAAGCTACGATTTGGACCACCTATGTCCCACTTCTCACTTTCACTAGCATAACTACTACAATGCCTAATCTAATTGAAAATATGGTGGGAAAAACTCATGATTTGAACATGCAAGATTCATCTCCAATAAATGTCACATCAACACCATAAGTATCCTTTGGTATAGGTAGAATATCAAAATTGTAACTTGAACCCATTTTTAGTTGTGTTATTTTTATATCCGACAATTATTTTAATGAATAATTATTATATTGTATACATGAATAGTATGCATGAGTTTTTACACTCATATAATAAATTAAGAAATGTAAATTTAGACTTTTCTTGGAGGATGATGCAACTAGACCCCAAGTTATATATACTTGTATCCTCTTGATTCTAAAGAAAGGATAATTCTAGTTGTTAAGGTGAATAATAAATTTTATATATTATTCTATAAATTTGTCTTGATGTGAAATTTTTATTCTTTTCCAAACCTACAATACATTGATGAAGCTACATTATTTTGGTATTTTAGATTTTATTTTTGTATAATTTTTATTTGATATAGTTATTCATATTGTGCAGTAGCTAGTTTGGATGATTTGTGTTTTAATAATCATAATCTCACTTTGTATATGTGCAATTAAAATCTTACATATGTATCACCCTTTGATTCACTAAAGTTTAATGTGTTTAATTACCCTAGATTCATAGATGTGTTTGTTTGTTTTATGTGTTAAAAATAACTTGTATCAAGCATTATTTATCTAACTACTTGTCTAAACCATAGTATAGGATAGAATTTAGAAGTGTTTCATCTACCTTTGATTTATAAACCTTATTTTCTTCCCTACCCTTACTTATTTTTTGCATTTATGTTGATCCTAATCACCTTAGGTTATATTAACCCATCCACCCGCTCATATCAAGTAGGTATTAGACTCACTTCATATTTTAACCATCTGAGGCAAACAACTACTCCACTCACTAATATTCCACCATCAAGTTGTTTACAAAATTGAATACCTTACAACTCATGCCTTGGAGTGAATATTTTTCACTGATCCTAAAATTTTATATGTTACCTCCTAAGATTTCATATGTGTAAAAAACCCACATCCACATGACCTAGCACAAATAGATAATTAGCTCCAGAACTAAATAAACCATAGGCCTACTGTATCCTAGTTTTGACTTCTAGAATATGGTGAAAGTCAAATAGTCAACTAACAAAATTAGTTTTTCATCCCTTTATTGTGCTTAAAGTAAAGTGGTGGTTTTGAAAGTGTCCCTTCCATTTTACATGGAACATGGAAAAAACCAAAAAATCCCAAGAAAATAAAATAGAACAACATGGATAAAAAACTATTGATCAATAACAAAGAGACAAAAAAAGACATAGAATCCAAAAAAAATTACAACATCAAATCAATAACAACATAAAAATAAACATTGAGTCCATTAAATAATTCATTCCATTCCTCATCCAAATCATTGAGTATTTTCTACAGATCTCCAATACAACCCTTCTCCACCTTAATAACCTTGACTTTCTTCCTCATACTCATTCTCTGGCTACCTTGATCATCTTTCCCAAATTTTATCACTTATTTTAACATATTTATATTACATATAAATTTATTTTATATTCATATTAATAATATAAAATTCATTCTTGATGTTTTCCTTAATATGAGACTTGTCACTTTAAAGTTTGGAGATTTTATTCTCTATCTCCCTCATTTTCTATATGGCATTCTCATTTTCACCTATGAACTTCAAAATGATGGCCTCACTAGAGATCCCAAAAGAGTTGAGAAAAATTTACTTATTATATTCTTTGATTCCATTGTTTTCCTTCATAATCTAATTGAAAAAACTCTTATAAAGGTCTAATTATAGTGCCATTGGTCTGAATTTGTCTTTAAAATATTCACCACTATCTTTAAAGGCTCTTTTTTCCATTTGAAATCTCTCCTATCCTGAGTGAAATCACCATCCTTCATTTCACCTTCCTTCTTTGCTAGGGTGTCAACCTATAGAGCATCCAAGGCTTGATCCTCTTTACTTATTATATAATTTCTTGACATCCTTGATATGGCATCATAGCATGTTGTTGCTTCCTCCTCCAAAACTGTAGTTACTAAAATAGGGATTTCTTACCAGAGGACTAATTATTATGATTTAATGTTGGGATCTTGATAGAGATAGTTTTTGACTTATTCCTATTCCCTCCCCCTTTATAACCACCTTATCTTTCTTTATGGTATTGAAAATTTTGATCATAGGAGAGGGATGAATTACCAAATATTTATCATGATTAAATAAAAATAAATTAAAACTTTGTGTATGGGGATAGAAATTTCCTTAATTGGAATTATTTGACAAAATTATCAAGTGGTAACAAAAAATAAAATGGAAAATTGACAATAATTTAATGTTAAAAATGATTCAATAGGTAAAAATTGTATGAGAAGACTACCTTATATCTACCCTCCATGGTTGTATACCTCATTATTTTATTTACCACCTCATGTTAGGGATAAATAAGGGACTCTCTTAGGTAACCACCTTGAAATTTAATAATTTTCTCCTCTTCCTCATTAAATTGACCTACTTCCTATTTTTTGTAACTTTTCAACTTGTAGTATATCCTCCCCTACATACTCAGGCCTGTAATTTGTGAAATGAGTTAATCTATTTAAATTATTAATACTCCACTCATGTCCACATAATGTCCTTTAAAAGATATTGAAAATTAAATCAAGATGTATTGATCATGTCTTTGTATTTTTTCCTTATATTTCATGAGGCCTCAATATCTATGAATGATCCAAGTTTTATCCCATTTTTGACAAGTCTAGCATTGGTTACTTCTAATATAAAGTGATCTCTACCCATGATGCAATATTTTATTTGATTCCTAAAATAACCATCCATTTGAAAACTCTTATCCTTTCTAAACCAAAATTTCAATTAGGAATGATTAAAAAGACAATATCCTACATGAAGGAAAAAATGATGCCATCAATGTCATCAATAGTATTTAAAACCTTTATAATGGGTCCAAATTTAGCAAGAGTGGCATAATCCTTTTGTCGAATTCTTAAATTTTTTACAAAAGGTATAAATGATTTAAATACATATAATCCCTATTGTTAATTAAAATAATTAACATAAGATACCAAAAAAAGATCCATTTAAGCTTAGTGATCATTGAAATATAGCTAAACTACATTAACATGATGTCTTGCCTCTAAAAAATGTGATTCCATTTCCAAAATTTGACACATCAAAAAAAAGACTTGCACATCATTTCACGTTAATAAGTTTTGAACAATGACACCTTTATTTGAAAACCAAACAACCTTATTATCTTATTTATGTGTGAATTATCTCTATTTCTTGAAAGGATTGGATAATATCAAATGCATCCTCCATAATATTTTTGATCAACCAACAAGGAACATATATATTTTTAAGGCATTTAAAATTGTTCAAAGAACCACCTTAAATGACCTAATGTGTTTATCTTATCTCTTTATCCACTACTTCCCTAATAAAATAATCATACCTTCTGCTACATTATTGGATTAAAAACATAGGTTCTTGGTATAGCAGCTATCAGACACCCATTTCTATCTCTTAAACCTCATCCTCTACCATCCTTCTTTGGATTCCCCTTAGATCACTATAAACTTCTATCTGACCCATCTTAGAGGGAAAAATCCATTTATTTTAACCTCTATCCTCATTTTTAAAATCAATTTCATTATCTTTATAAAAATTTAAATTAAAATTGGTAATAATCTTCTGCTCCACATCTTATAGTTTATTCTTATCTTTAAACTTGATAGAAGCATAATTTTCTTTTAATAGATTAATACTTTTTAAGTCTACCTTTGTTCTACTTATTTTGTTATATTTGAAAATTATATTATTTATTTATTTCTAAATACCCCAAAAGACACATGGTAAATCCATATGCCATAAATTTTTTAAACTTTAAATTTTGAAAGGATTCATCTAATGGCATCACATTTTAGATACTATTGAAGGTTGAATCTAGTCTACCTCAAACTTAGAAAGAATAAATCCTAAATATTATAAGGCTTAAAATAAATATAATATAAAATAAGAGGTTTATTTTTCATTGCTTTCACACATAACACATCTATTAGGAATAAATGGTCATATTTTCATAATATTATTAATGGTGAGAATTTTATTCTGCATAACTAGCTAATAGAAAAAATTTGATTTTTGGAATTGGATATTTATTCCAAATATTGATACACAGAAAACCAATAGGAGTTTCATTAAATGCAAAAATGTAACCATATTTAACACTAAATTTTTCATCCAAGGAATCTTCCCATACCAAATCATCATCATTTCTTTCTCTAAAATTGTGAACTCCATTGAGGAGTTCATTTAGGTTGGTCATAATTTTGATTTCTTCCTGATCTGAACTTTCTAGGGATAAAATTTTCCAAAGTCTAACTCTCTATATTTAGTATAGTTACTCTATCCCCATAATTCTTTATTGTTGATTCACCTAATCTATTCCAAGGCTCTTAAAATTGAATGGGATATATGAGTATCCATGAATCTTCCCAAAAATAAATCTCTTTCACTTGACCCAATTTTCCATTTATTCCCTTTCCCCAAAATCTTCCTACTCTTGAATAAAAAAATATAAAAACAAGATACTTTTGGGATATTTCTATCCCATAACCATTTTTCAACCTCCCAAGCATCTAAATATTTAGTTTTGAGTATTTCAATCCATTGATTTATTTTTTTAAGAAACCTCCATCTCATCTTGGTGACCAAGGTTAAATTCACCAACTTGATTTTATGAGTACCCATCCTTCAAAAATTATTTGGGAAATAAACTATATCCCAACCTACCAAGGATAATTTGTTTATTTTCTTTGTGCCTAACCAAATAAATGTCTTTTAAATTTTTTAAATCTTATAGGCCATAATCCTAGGCATTTTAAAAAGTGAAAAAAGATAAACATGGAGGATTTGTAGAGTAATTTTAACTATTTGTAACTTGTCTGCCTATGAAAGTGAGTAGCCTTTCATTCTAGCTAGCTTAAGTTAAATCATATCAAAATGATAATTTCAAAATTATATAGGTATTTTAAAATGAAATAGAGGAATACAAGGTTAAGTTAAAGGGAACTATTTTATATCACAACCTAAAATGCTACCAAATTTACATTGTCAAATGGGCAAGGAATTTTAAAAAATAAAGATATCTTATCTACAGTGATCTTTTGGACTGAAGATTCTTCATAATATTTTAGAAATGTATTTATTTTCTCATGTTCCTTGATTTTTTATTCTAATATAATTAAAGTAGCATCAACAAATTGTTGATTGGAAATTGGATCTACACCACACCTTGCCTACTCCTTTTGATTTTACCATTTTTTAGGGTTGTAGATAAAGTTATGCTAAGGGATATATGAAGGGAGGTAAAGGATATATTTATCTTAAATATATTTCACTAGAGAAGAAACCATATGGGGAATTATTAATCAAAATAAAAAAAACATAATAGTAGAGATACCGGTTATAAAAATATTCCTAAGATGAGGATGAAATCCAAATTTCTCTAGTTACAAATCAAGAAATGCCTGTGACACTCTATCGTAAGATTTATTCATGTCTAAATTTAAAACCATGTATTATTTCCCCCATTTTTATGGAATGGACAATCTCATGGACCATGACTATTCTATCCTAGATTTTCTTCCATATGAAAAAACCACCACGTTGTTTAGAGATAAGACATGAAAGTAAATGTTGGATACAAAGAGCCATAATTTTAGTGAATTTTTTGTAAATTTTGTTACATAGGCTTATCATCCTAAATTTTTTAAATTACTTAGCTCCTAGTTTATTGGGAATCAAATAAATAAATGTGTTACTCAGCTCCCTTATAATATTTCTTATAGATAATAATTAGTTGGTAGCCACTGTCATATCTATTTTAACAATTTCCTAGAATAGTTGAAAAGTGTTGCATGAATGTCATCATGTCCTGTTGCTTTGTCTTATTCTATGGAAACTATTGATAATAGAATAAAATTACAAAATCATAGAGTGTATATGCATGAGACATTTTCAATGGATATTTGCATGTATAAAATATTTAATATTGTATGCATCTAGTCTATGTATGTATTTTAAAAGACTATGGAATGTGAAAAGACTTATTAATTATTGAATAAAAAAGAGAGAATGTGAAGTGAAAATGTATTGTAAAGTCCTAAAAATAATGATTTTTTTAATGGAAAGGAGTTAAAAAAGGATAAAGATTAATATAGAGATTTGATAATTACTTTCCTGAACATTTTTTGTACTTTTTTTTTCATAGTCTATGTTTTGTTCTATTCAAATATATAAAATCATTTAAGAATAATGAATGTTCATTATAATTTAGTATGTGTTTCATTGGATAGCTACACTATTCTAAACCAAATATTTATTTGAACTATTCTACAATTATTACTACATTCTAGTCATGTTTCCTAATTTACACTTAAAATACAAATTAACATGTTATGATGGGTTTTTATAGGAACCTTTACTAACAATGGTGCAATGAGAATGAAAGGTTAAAATGTGTTGAGATGCCTACTTGGAAAAATATATTTGTAATTATGGCTTGATGAAAGAATTTGCAAATTTGTAGAAGAAGAAGAATAAAAACTAATAGGAAGTTATTTACAATAATTTATTCATGAACATATATATATAGTGAAATATATAGAATATTTTGATGTGAATTTAATTGACTACTAGTTGTGCAGTTATCAATACTTGAATACTATTATTTTCAGCCAAGACAAACATAGTTTCTAGTTTAAATGGAATAAAGATTAAAAAATGTCTGAAAGATAGCGATCAATTGGACTCATGCAATAGATAATTGGGTAAAGACTACCATGGATGGGTAAATCAATAAATTTGGTATACAATCTTATATTTCATTTGAGTTTTCACATGATCTATTTATGAGAGGAATTAGAGGCAAGATTGTTCAATGAATATTAACTCTAATTAATTTTTGGTTATAAAAAGTGACATGGTGCCTACTCCTACCAACATGGAGTAGTCACTTTGGGTGTATGGGGATGTGTATTAAAATGAAGTGACTGATGAATGACTAAGAAGGGAAGGTTGAACTTGTACCTAGAAGATGGAGGACAAATCAAAAAATGAATTTTGGGGTTGGGGTGAGACCTATGATAGTAAAGAAGATAGAATAATCCTAATGTATCTACATTTAGGAGTAAAGTAGAAAATTTAGAGGATAAATAAAATGGGATTTCATGGGAGAGAAAGATAAATTGGGGAGGATTAGGATAAGTAAATTAGAGGATCTAATAGAGGAAAAGGCATATGACATATAACATATGCAAGTCACATAATCACGATAACAAAAAGTCTCAAGAACTTAAGTAATTGAAGGAATACATAACTAAGAACATATTCATAATAGAAGAATAATTAATTCCCTCTAAAAATATAGGGATCTCAAGCCCAAATAAATATGTGACATATGTGATCCAAACTATTCCTAGATGGTTTCCAACCTCACCTATGTATAAATCATAGGATTTCATAGATTGGACACCATAGTCTCCTTAGTCTCCTCTTTACCAGGTTGAATGAACCTCCCCATCTCCTCAGTATCAACATCCTTCAAATGTTGCACAACCAAAAAAACAAAAATTAGGATGTGATCCATATTCACCCCAAGAAATTTATAGGGAATATGAGGGAAAACAAAAATAGGGTTGAAGTTCTCCTCAAACTCAAGGAGTAAATTAGGGTTAATAATAGTCAGCTTAAGGGTTTCATCATAGACAAGGTGGATACATGCGAGGATCCTGAGGTGAATATAAAAGAGGCAATCACATAAAATATTGATAATAGGGATACCAACTGATTATATTTTACTTGTGTGGGGAGTACAACCATGTTGCATGGAATTTACCAGCTAATCCTGATAGGCAAATGTAATGAATTTATTATAGAGTTTTAGGATAACATCACACTAAATATTTTCTAGAATTATAGAAAGAGAGGAAAGAGATTTTTGAAAAAAATGTGAACCTAATAAATTTGTATCCTAAGGATAATATGTTATTACATGTTCTTACACAAAATCAATATGAAGAGTAGAGGTTGCCTCCTCTAGAAATGTCACAAGATCAAATAACTAGAAATGTATAACAAGATAGTTATCTTGACCCTAAAACAAAAAGAGGTTTGATGTATCAAGTAGATTAGGTTATATGATGTAGGAGAATCTACAATAGCTTCATGGAGGACTAGTTGAGATCATCAAACATGCAAATTCAAATGATATTCTAGCATGAAATTTCAAATTCTTGTTTTCCCTCCAAATTGTGTTTAGATTTCAAAATTTTACCTTGAGACTAAATGTAATTGTCAAAAATGAGAAGTGAAAAGGTAAAAAGTGATTGTTGGGGCTGTTGAGGAAATAAGGGAGGAGTGGTTGAAAATATTTCAACCTTAGTATATTGTTAAAAATTAAAAACTATGTTTTGTCTTGAGCCCAAGATTGGGCGTAGAAGTTAGAGAGAAGATTCTTTAAAAACAAACAAAGTAAGATATGCATTGGAAGATGAGAGGGACATAGAGGAGAGGAAGGATAGAAGGAGAGAGTCTCTCATTCAAGGAGAGAGAAAAAAAATGATCAGCAAGCATGTAAGAATGCAGCAAAGATACCAGTAGTTGACTGGAATTGGAATGCTCAACAAAGACAGAGGTAGAGAGACAGACAATAGAGAAAGAGACATGAGACAAGGTTTAATTTACTTATAGGTGTTGTTGGCATTTTTGTATGCAGCATGACACTTATATATGTCATCGTGGAATCTTTGGTTGCATAACAATTTTGGGTTCATTCACCGACACCTATCACTGTTGAAGCAAATATGTGTGAGTTGTTTATGGATTGTATCTTGCTTTCTTCTGGATTTTATTTCCATGTTTAATTTTCAGTAGTGGAGTCAATGAAAGAAAAAATTGGTGTGCATCAGTGGAGTCGGGGAAGGTAGAAATTGGGGTTTGGATAAGGGATTCGGGTTCTACATTGTGATTTTGGTTTTGGATTCATAGAACTTAACAGATGTGGCATAGCCTATGCAATCATTGATATTCATCTAATCTAGTGATGGTGTTAGTAAAGACTAACAGTGAAGTGTTCTTAGAAAGCGTCAATCCTTCAATGTGTTACTTTCAGTCTATCCTTCAAGCAATTCATGGATACAGTCAGCTTTTTGAAGGTTCCTATACTTTCTGTTCCCTGTTAATATGCATATTTACCATTGTTGTGGTCTTATGGCAGTTAGTTTTAAAAATAATTTACATTTAAAGATTTTGAAAATTTAAAGATATATTCAGGGACATTTGATACAGCGGTCTGATGACATTCACCCCAAAGCAGAAAGTGGCAAATGTTGTTGCTATGATGCAAGACAAAGGGTCAGGCCATTCACATAGATGTAGGTATCGCTTGACGCCTGGTATAGTCAAGTATGCGTCCTTTCATGTTCTTTCCATGGTGGGAGAAGGTAAGTGGATGACTAAGTGAAAATATTTTGGAAACAAGAGTGCATGCTAAGTATAGTTTAAATACTTTCAATTAAAAGGCTGCAGAACCCATGTATTTTGCATATAAGAAAGGCAAACGTGAGTTCAAAATGTGAATAAGAGATTTCAAGGGAATAAGGATAAGTGATTGGATAATCAATTCAAAACTATATTGGTGTAAAAAGACTGATGAATCCCTATTTGCATTTAGACATGTGTGACTGTATATTTACTTGCATACTGCATGTGTATGGATGAAAACTTCTATTTGGTTAAGCTGAGCTAGATAGTTCATAAGTGAATGGGAGATAAACACATATTGTTTTTATGTTGAAATAGAGAGGCTTTATGAGTCTGTTGAAATCTTGACTGAAATGGGATGGGTTGAAATAGCTGAGAAAAGTTCATTAAAAAAAATAAAAATAAAAGAGCATAATCATGCAAAACCTAGCCAAATAGGTCTGGAGATTGCATTTTATCTTTAAAGCTATAAGTTTATTTTCTCCAAGATTTAAGGGGTTTTAAGTCTTATATCACATGAACAAATTTTCCAAATTTAAGAAGAATCTAGATGATATATCTAGAGAAAATATTTTGTCAATATTGTAGTTTATGCAGTTTGGGACTGTGCATCATTTTGGTATCAGATCAGTTCAAGGTCAGTTCATCATTTGGTATCAGAGCTTGAAGCTCTTGGGATTTGTTGAGTAAATTTATGAGTAATATTTTCTATTTGATTTGAGTTATTGTGTTTGAGAAGTAAATAGGTGGAAAGGAAGGCAGTCAAGCCATTGAGGCTTAAGAGGATAAGAAGCCAAGGAAGGCTTAGTGAAGAGTTAAGAGAAGCTCAAAAGTAAGGGAGCAAGTGAATTCTCAAGAGGAAGATCCAAAGCAAGGTAAGCTTGTATTTGTGATTTGTGTTTGATGAATTATTTTATAAAGAGTTGCTGCAGCATTGAGAAAAGGATCAAAAGACTAGGATGCAAAAGGCCTAGGTGAGATCAAGGAGATTGTCAAAAGACCAGTCAAGGAGAAAAGGCTTGGGTGAGACAAGGGATCAAGAGACCAAGGTGTAAAAGACTTGGGTGAAGATCTCAAAAATGGAGATATTGCTGAGAAAAGAGCAGAGCAACAAGATACATGAGGGCACTAAGAAGAAAGTAAGCATCCAAAAGAAGAAAGGTATGACTAATGTTGACTTTGATAAAGAAATTGCTAGCTTGAAGAGAGAATTAGCTAAGATTAAAGATGAATATGAGTCTTGGATGTATTTGAATAGGAAAGCATGGGTATGGCCAATGAGGAAGAGGATGAAGTGGCCAATAGATCTCCTAGTGAAGAGGAGAAGAAGGCAAAAGGATATTGCCATGAAGAGAGAAGCCCATAAAGGCTTGAAGAAGATAAGAAGGTTGCCAAGTGAGCAGCAAGAGGAAGAGGTGGAGAATAAGGTTCTCATTGAAGAGAACAAGAGAGGAGAAGAAAGAAAAGATGAAGTGCCAGGAAGAGCACTTGGAAAGATGAGAATGTCCATTAAGAGGACACTCATGGAGAAAATATGGTCTCTTATTTTTATATCTAATGTTGTTTTTTCATCAGTAATTATAGGTATGAGCAGCCTTATGAAGGTCAAGAGAAGGGCCTTGGAGAGTGAATATATTGGTGCAAGAGAGAGAAGTGAGTTTGTTGTTGATGATAAAGAAGAAGAGATGCATTGGTTAATGCATAAGGGAGGTGTTGAGGAACCCATACAAGCAAGAGGAGAGATGGAAGATAAAGATGAATTCCATGATGCTATTGAAATCCAAGAAGAAGAAAGAGAGTAGTCAAGCATAAGGGAAGAATAAAGTACAAACAATCAAGAAGCTATGCAAGTCAAAGAACTAATGGAGCAGCCCATTAAGGAGGTAAAGGTGAATTCAAAAATTGATTTTTCTTATAAGCATGAAATTTTTGGTATGCATAAAGAAAAGGGAAAGGTGAAGTTTCAAATTAACCATGGATATGTTATGCCTAAATGGTGGAAGAATCAAATACAAAGCACAAAGGAAGAGAAAGATTGCTCCATGGATCAAGCTATCAAAGAGGTAAATGAAGTGTTAAGACCTGATTTTGATTGTTATTGTGAGCATGAAGATGTTAATACACAGGTTAGAAGAGACAAGAGGAAGATGAAGTCCTCACACAAAGTAGTCAATCATGGATACATAGTACCTAAGTGGATGGTGAAGCACACAAGCAAGAAACAAGTAAGCAAGTAGGCAAGTTTACCTTATAAGATTGATTTTTTTCATATTCCTAATATGAATATAGATGTGCAAGAAAATAAAAGGACAAACAAGGTTGGTTTTTTAGTATTGTCAAAAGAGCATGGATGCAGGATGCCTACATGGTTTGAAAAGATAAATGGTAAGAAGAAGAAACAAGTATGGGTGCCTAAGAAGGCAAAAAGTGAAGATGTGAGTGTTGAGGCAACAACACCAAGAAGTCAATGGAAGAGGATTGAAGGTGATTCCATCAACGAAGAGAATGAAGGAGAGATGGTGAGTATGGAAGAACCATCCCATGAAGACAGGATGCTTGAGAGGTATACCAAAGAGGTAAAAGGTAAAAAAATTGTTTATGATGATGATTTTGAATCCTTTAATGATATTTTCATGAGAAATGAGGTATGGAAAGTGGCTATGAGGAATAATGTGCAGCAAGGAGAGGATTCCAAGAGGATGGATGATGAAAGTGGAGATGTGAAATCAGTTCACATGATTCAAGAGAGTAAGGAAACACAAGGTAATATTGCTCTAATTGTTTTTGATGAGTATATTGAAGAAGTTGGTTTATGTGAAGCCAAGCTAAGAAAAGATGAGATAAGGGGTAAAGGACAAGTAATCCTTAAGAAAGAAGGACCCAATTTTGATGAAGAGAATAGTGAGATAGATGAGATCTCACTAAAGGAAGAGTTGAAGATGTTGGAGGAGCTGTTTGGTCATTCAAGAGAACTACATACAGGCACAAACCACGATGAGAACACTATTGGTGAGAGTGAAGCAAGAAAAGAGCACACTAAAGAGGCAAAGGCAGTTTTAGCCAAAGAGCAAAAGAGTGGAGGCAGCCAAGAGACTTTATGGTCTCAAGTTTTTACTTCTAACATTGCCTTTGATGTTTTGAATGTAGGTGTTAAAGTTGTGGAGATGAATGAAGTCCATAGTTCAATGGACAAATTTTTGAACCATGAATAACAAGAAGATCTTGAAGACATGTATGAGAATGAAGCATGGAAGTGGGAGATGGTAGCTGAGAAAGAGATGAGGAGAAGAACATACTAGAAAAGGAAGAAAAGCAAAATGAAGGACAAAGACTATCAAAGACAAACAACAGCATTGGTATTGGCAACAAGACCTTGGGATCCAGGAATATAATGAAAACTAATGCATGGAGAAAGCATCTCATTTGAACTAAGGTTCAAATATTTTCTACATGGAGAGTATGATGTAGGAGCATCTACAATAGCTTCATAGAGGACTAGTTGAGATCATCAAACATGCAAATTCAAATGATATTCTAGCATGAAATTTTAAATTCTTGTTTTCCCTCCAAATTGTGTTTAGATTTCAAAATTTTACCTTGAGAGTAAATGTAATTGTCAAAAGTGAGAAGTTAAAAGGTAAAAAGTGATTGTTGGGGCTGTTGAGGAAATAAGGGAGGAGTGGTTGAAAATATTTCAACTTTAGTATATTATTAAAAATTAAAAATTGTGTTTTGTCTTGAGCCCAAGATTGGGCATAGAAGTTAGAGAGAAGATTCTTTAAAAACAAAGTAAGATATGCATTGGAGGATGAGAGGGATGTAAATGAGAGGAAGGATAGAAGGAGAGAGTCTCTCATTCAAGGAGAGAGCAAAAAAATGATCAGCAGGCATGTAAGAATGCAGCAAAGATACCAGTAGTTGACTGGAATTGGAATGCTCAATAGAGACAAAAATAGAGAGACAGACAGTAGAGAAAGAGACATGGGACAAGGTTTAATTTACTTATAGGTGTTGTTGGCATTTTCGTATGCAGCATGACACTTATAGATGTCATCATGGAATCTTTGGTTGCATAACGATTTTGGGTTCATTCACCGACACCTATCACTGTTGAAGCAAATCTGTGTGAGTTGTTTATGGATTGTGTCTTGATTTCTTCTGGATTTTATTTCCATGTTTAATTTTCAGTAGTGGAGTCAATGAAATCAGAAATTGGGGTGCATCAATGGAGTTAGGGAAGGTATAAATTGGGGTTTGGATAAGGGATTCGGGTTCTACATTGTGATTTTGGTTCTGGATTCACAGAACTCAATAGATGTGGCATAAACTATGCAATCACTGATATTCATCTAATCTAGTGATGGTGTTAGTAAAGACTAACAGTGAAGTTTTCTTAGAAAGCGTCAATCCTTTAGTGTGTTACTTTTAGTCTATCCTTCAAGCAATTCATGGATACAGCGAGCTTTCTGAAGGTTCCTATACTTTATGTTCCCTGTTAATATGCATATTTGCCATTGTTATGGTCTTATGGCAGTTAGTTTTAAAAATCATTTACATTTAAATATTTTTCAAATTTAAAGATATATTCAGGCATATTTGATACAGCGGTCTGATGACATTCACCCCAAAGCAAAAAGTGGCAAATGATGTTGTTATGATGCAAGACAAAGGCTCAGGCCATTCACATAGATGCAGGTATCACTTGACACCTGGTATAGTCAATTATGCGGACTTTCATGTTCTTTTCATGGTGGGAGAAGGTAAGTGGATGACTAAGTGAAAATATTGTGGAAACAAGAGTGCATGCTAAGTATAGTTCAAATACTTTCAATTAAAAGGCCGCAAAACCCATGTATTTTGCATATAAGAAAGGCAAATGTGAATAAGAGATTTCGAGGGAATAAGAATAAGTGATTGGATAATAAATTCAAAACTATATTGGTTTCAAAAGACCAATGAATCCCTATTTGCATTTAGACATGTGTGACTGTATATTTACTTTCATACTGCCTGTGTATGGATGAAAACTTCTATTTGGTTAAGCTGAGCTGGATAGTTCCTAAGTGAATGGGAGATAAATGCATATTGTTTGTATGTTGAAATAGAGAGGCTTTATGATTCCCTTGAAATCTTGACTGAAATGGGATGGGTTGAAACAGCTGAGAAAAGTTCATTAAAAAAATTAAAAACAAAAGAGCATAATCATGCAGAACCTAGCCAAATAGGTCTGGAGATTGCATTTTATCTTTAAAGCTATAAGTTTATTTTATCCAAGATTTAATGGGTTTTTATTCTTATATCACATGAACAAACTATCCAAATTTCAGAAGAGTCCAGATGATATATCTAGAGAAAATATTTTGTCAATATTGTAGTTTATGCAGTTTGGGACTGTGCATCATTTTGGTAACAGAGCAGTTCAAGGTCAGTTCATCATTATATAAAACATTTGTAAATAGTCTAAATTGGAGGGTGATGCCATAACTATTAATTCAATGTATGGAAATATTATGCACATCATGAGATAGGAGGGACTAGTTACTTCCTTGAATGATACTATAAAACTTATAAGCACTCTAAAAAATGAAGACATATCATAGAATATTATAATTTTATGCATAAATTAATGGAGTGTGTACATATAGGTGAAAAATGCACTGATAAAGTAGTATGGTACATGAACAATAATAAGCCTTTGAATGTTCACTCCCAAATGGACATTAAATTAGTAGTATATTAAGTAACAAACATTGTGTTTAATTTTGGAAGCATAGTCAATATGATCCCTCAATTTACATGGGAAGCTATTGGATGACCGACTCTTAGTTATAGCCCATTAACAATGAGTATCATAGGCTATGGTAGGTTATAACCTATTGGTAAAATAAAAGATGTGGGTTTCAAATTTTATAGCCTAAGTTTTCTAGGATATTTTGAAGTGATGACATAAATATTGATGAAAACCACTACCCTATGTTGATTTTGGTAAGCATAATTTTTACATTGTGTTCAATGAGGGAATTGATCCAAAGGGAACCTATTCGTAGAATTGTGATTTCAAGAGGGAATTCTAAATATGAATATGTATTTTCATGCTTTAGTTAAGTTTTAACTGATGGTTCCTAATTTATTTGGCACATATATATTGTATTTTAGTTGAGGAATTCTATTTCGGGTATATAATTTTATACATGCATGGTTTTCATGATTTTGACATAGTTCTACTTTTGGAGATGTAAATTTAGACTTTACTTATAGGATGAGGAAAAGCCTTCCCAAGCCTATATATATTTATATCCTCTATATTCCTAAGGGAGGAGAATTTTGGCTATTAAGATTAATAGTAAATTCTACAGATTGTTATGTAATTGGTTTTGGTGTGCAAATATGATTCTTTTAAAAACCTATGAATTTTTTAATAAATTCTATCAGTTTGGTATCTTAGCATTTTGGTTGTTTATGAGTTTTATTTTAAAACAAATTTATTCATATTGTGTTATTGTTAATTTGAATTTTTTTGTGTATTAATCATAATCTCTCTTTGAACATGTGTAATTGCAATTTAGATCAACAACCTTTGATTATATATGCTAGAGTTTACTATATTTACATTTCCTTGGAATCTTAATTGTGTTTTATTTTTGGTATGCTTATAGTATCTTGTAGCAAACATTGGTCCTTGATAGTTTGTCTAACCCCTAGTATAAGAGTTGGCTTTAAAATGTTTCACTTTTTGGTCCAAAGGTGGCATTTTATACCCTACCTTTCCCTCATTTTGAGTTTATTTTGGTATGATCTTGTTGAGGATTAGTATTTACATTAGGTAAAATACTATTCACATTACTTGATTATTTATTGTATGGTAAATAATACTTATTGTTTGTAAGTTATTGTATGGGTAAATATGATAATATAGTAACATTATTGTTATAAAACAATAATGTATATTTGGTTAGTATAATATATTATGAATAAAAGTTATAATATGTTATTTTTATTATGGGTTCAACAACCATGTGATTCTCAAATAGAATTATTGGATGTTGACTCCTTAAATATAGGCTATCTTTAATCTATATATTTATCCCTATACTTATGAGTAGTTGTAAGAGTTCGTAATATTTGAAGTGTGAGAAATAATATATTATATTATTGAAACTATTGTGAGTTCACCTCTATTATGGATTACATGAGTTAAATCTGTGCTAAACCTCATACAATACCTAACATTAGTATCAAATCAATGTCTAGTCTTATTCTTATGATGGAATAGAATACACTAGGGGCAACACTTGCCTTTATTGCTACCCTGATTCATGTGATCCATGCTATCTTGTGAGAATGTATAATACCTATTTTTTGGATATTTTTATTTGGGTCATATTTCCTAGTACACCAAGTAATAAACAAGGTTGTTCTTCATATTCCTATAATCTATACACTAATTTACAATCAAGTTTGTTCAATAGTATCAAGGGTTAAATTTATAGTTTTACATTGGCCATATTACATTCAATTTTGCCTATCAACTTGTATTTGATATTTAAGAAATTTTTATTTTTGTGCAATGTCCAATTGATATGAATACCTTATCGAACATATGTGTGCATATTGGTTCTGACATTTCAATTTAATAGTACAATACATTGATTTTATTTTGTAATCTTCCCACTTGCACATCAGCAATGGATCCACACCCCTTGTGTGGGCATGCTCCCTACATACCAATACTCCACAGAGGGATCAAACCATATGTAGTTATCCCTTTGATAGTACTTGGTGAAATTATGATATGAGAATATAAGGAAATGTTAAACTAGGTGTGCTTGAGATGACTAGAAACTGGTGTAAATATTCAAATAAACTAGAAATAGTATTGGATGTCTATATGTAGAGAATAGGGAAATGTGCTTGAGTAGTCTTGCTTATATTCTTACTTTGTGATATTTTCCAACTTTTTCTAAAGGATCTTTGACTGGGCTTATATAGGGATCTATTGGTCATGGGTTAAATGCAATCGTGCTAGGCCAACACCATAAAAAGGATAAATTAGGGGGAAATGGTAAACTAGGCTCAAAATGTGATTGGATAGGAGCACCGAAAAGGGGACACCCTAGGGTCTAGTGCTATAGTCCAAGTTGGGTGATATTTTCCTAAGGGTATGGGACTTAAGGGATGGAATAATCATGGAAAAAGGGTCTTGGCTAAGATGGAATAAGGTCTTAAAATCCTACAAATGACTGGGAATTAATGAAAATAAGCTTATGAGACTCATGAGAGCAAATAAGAGGGATTTATGGATTGGGATTCATAAGCCACACTCAAGTTATCAATTTTTCATTTTTATATGATTACGTTTTGCCCCCTCCCCCCCTTTATTCTAGTGATGCAACAAAGTGAAATACTAGGATAAAGGAAAAAGAGAAAGCATACCTAAACTTACCTCTAAGGGTGAAGCTCATGATGTTTTTGTGATGTTGGGTTGTGCATAGAGAGAGTATGCTATGAAGTGTAAGTCTATAATAAAAAAAGAGTAGATTAGTTCTTACTAGATATGTTTTATCTAAAATAAGAACGTACAAAGCTAGATAAGAGAGAGGAAGAGAAAGGAATGAATACACCTCACTAGGTACATAGACCAATAAAAAACCTATTGGGATGCTAAGTAATGATGAGTAATGTTGAGTAATGTTGGAAGGTATTGTACCAAGAATAATATCATGAACAAAGATGAGTACTTAATTCCATAGAAAATAGCTTGAGAATGTAAATGTTGGTCCTTTGGATCTATTATTACCCACTAAATGAAGATATGTGGTCATTTATGTGTTGATTGATGTTTTGAGTGTGTGTCCAATCCCTGTGAATAGGTAGATTAAGAATACAAAGGCTAGTTAGACCTTTGGCTTCATTGTTACTACATGAAGTGAAGTTATGAACCGATATTAGTATGAAATGTATGTCATATGAGATGGATCTTAAAGCCCATGAATGTAATATGATCTAAAAATGTTGGCATGGATAGTTGAATGTATGCTATAAAATAGGCCACTCTTAGCCACTCTAAAAGATGGAGATTAGGCTTATATAAAATCCACTTTGAAACTGAGAATCTAGCTTATGTATAAGCCACTCAAGAACTCAAGAAATTAGGAAAGTGGAGGGTAGGCTTGTATGAAATCCACTCTAAAATTATGCCAACCACTTGTAGATGGAATAAGGCATGCAACTACTAAGAATATCTAGACAATGTTGAATTAGGAAAGAAAAGAAACAAATGTGCTACACACATTGCCCCCAATCACTAATGTCTGGAACATGGATACTGATCTAGAAGTTATACAAAATGTCATATCTAAAATTTGAAGTGAGAGACATCATGCCACATATGATTCCCCCTATATTTGGATTCTATGAGCAAAATGTGTACTAAAACTACTAATTTTGAACTAATCTAGTTGTGTAAATCTATAGGTGAACTTAATTTTTTGCTTGCTTATAGAAATTTTATTTTTTCTATTATTTGGACAAGAGAATTAGAAATGGATAGTAGTGCCATTGGCACTATAGTCCAGTCTCAACACTATTGTCCTAGTTGAAATCTGATGATTGTCTTAGATTCTTGATTGTCTATCTGGTCTATTATAACTAGTTTGATGTCTAGTTATTGTTGAGTGTTTTAAAACTAGATTTTTTAGTTGATGGAAACTCTGATCTCTATGATAAAACCTATATTTATTACCCCCTCTTATGAGGATAGGAATGGAGGCCCTCTAATGACTACACTCAAAATAAAGAGACTTGCAAGTGTGTTATGCTACAAAATATATGATATAACAATGATAATTGACAAGGTATCTCAAGATATAGCATGGTTTGTATTGAGATATTTTTAGATCAATAGGGGTATGCCTAGATAGATAGAACAATGTAAAATCATGTGTAATGTACTCAACTAGAACTAGAAGTATTAGTTGTTAATTATTAGTTGTCATGGAGGGATGGAGCATGATGTCCATCATGGTATCCAAGAAGCAAGATAATGCATGATTTGGATCATGGCATTGAAAATAATGGAAAGTAATCAAATAATAAGAACACAAGGCAAGAAGTAAGAAGTGCACAAGAGTGGCCAAGGGGATAATAAAATAAGGGACATGAGTACATTTCACTCAAACTAAAAAATAAGCATACAAGGCATGTTCAAATGCCACATACACATATAGTTAAAACAAGCAAGTTGGTGTGAAATCCATAATCACATAGAAGATTACAGGCAAGGGACATTGGCAAATGTCTAAAGGTGCACATATGAATAGAAGCAAAGGACATTGGAAAATGTCTAAAGGTACACATAATAAAAATAGGAACCAAGAAATAAAATCACATCTAGCAATGTAAATTAAGGAAGGAAAGTGTATAAGAGATGTAAAATACAAGCACATCTAACTTCTCAAAGCAACAATGAAAGTATGTAATACATGTTAGTACAAGACTAGGTATATGCAAATAAATACACAAGTGCTAAATACTAGTGAGTGTCAATAGAGTAATATGTGTAAGCTAGTAAATAATTTACATAAACATGATAATTAGAGTGGGTGGTGTAGGAATAACATAACCTAAATGGTGTAGTCATATAGAAGATGCCCCCAGTGGGTATGTATATCGATGTATTTCTCAATGTAGTAGTATGCCCCCTCAATGGGTAGAGTGAAGCAATCAAAGAGCTGGATGTTAATGCACATACTCAAAAGAGATCAAGTGAAGCATGGTAATGTAGATAAATTGACAAATAATAACATATGTAAGTCTAACATGATAGTAGAAATATAAAGTATGGATAATGATACAATTGAAATGTTTTTGGTGTTTGTGAGTTATTTATGTGTTTTTGTATTTTGAAATGTTATATTGTTTTTATATTTTTTATATATTTGAATGTTTTTGAATTTTTGAGATTTGAGCTATGTATAATCAATCACAAGAAGACTATGTACAATAAATCAAAAATAAGTTATATACAAGTAAGAAAAAAGAAACTATGTACAAGTAAGGTTGATAAGAGATGATACTAATCGATGAGTCTCGTGGGAGACTCCCTATCATGGTGTCATGTATCAAATAAAATATTATGTGTGATTGTGAAGCACAAATAAATTATTATGAATATGATCTAAATATTTGGATTCATTATCAGTATCTCTGAAATCATAATAACCTATATTGTTCCACTCATCATTATCATCTTGATTTTGAACCAATGAAATTATAGTGTTGACTTTTGTTGTATTTGGATCTTTTCCCTTGATAAATTATGTCTTTGAATGATTTGAATAAGGATGTTCAATAAATCCCAAACCTTGGTGACAAACATTATCAACTACTTGAATAGGAGTAGTGATGCCTTGAGCATGCTTGCCTAACCCTTAACCTTGAAAATCAAACTATTGTAGATATTTTTTACTAAACCCATATTGCTTTGAAATTTGAGCCTCATTTTAGAGCGGTAGATTTGTATCTTTTGCATGCTTTATTTTTGCTTGTGGTACTATTTCCTGTTATGATTTTGCTTTTTTATCCTTTTGTTGTTTTGAGTTATGCTTTGGTAACCACTTTTGTACTATTTTTGAATTTGACCCTTGGAGAATGTGTTCCTATGTCACTATGGATTGTTTGTATAATTTACCTTGTAAAGGTTCCTCATTAGCAATTATCTATTGTATATGTGTTTTCAATGCCAAACATTAATCTTTGTGATTCCTATGCATTTTATGATATGAACAATACTATCTGGATCTTCTCACTGGATGCAGAGGATGTAGTTTTATCAACTTATATTTAATTATTTCCCTTAGTACCTCACTTGAACTCTTATTTGATCTTTGAATGATTTTTGAATCACTAGTTGTAGAGTTAATTTATTGTGATTTCTTATTTTGATATGTAATATTTCTTGAAACCAATTAACTAGGTGAAGGTACATATACATGATTAGCATTAAGATGCCTTTGAGGCTTTTGTATTATAATATGATTTTATAATGTTGTGATCTTGTCATGTAATTACTGATTTTGTGTTTGTAAATATGAAATTAACTTACTCATAATGGGAATTTGATCACTTAGATTCTCACAAATACAAAACCTAGTTGATTCTGATTGAACATGTAATCACATATGTTGAAGAAGGTTTGAAGAAGCTATAGGCTGAATGTATGCATTAGGAAAAATAGTATAGGCTACCTCACCTTTTGGAGGGGTGATAGCATGGACCTAGTTAGAGGGAAAGTAGCTATCACCCTCTTAAGGGAGAAGAGGAGAAGGGATTTCTTTCCTCTGCATGAAATATGACATTGAAACAAGAGTATACAAGGAAACATATACATCTAGGTAGAAACCATGTATATGGGATAAAATGTACGTAAGTGGAGTTATAAGTTCTATGGAAATATGATTATAGAGAACATTTCACATGTGAGATAGCAGATATGGGATAGAGAGTATGGAAATGTGCATTGATGCATAAAGAACTTTGACATGTGCTATGATATGTCTAATATGTGTAGCAAGATAAACTTGAAATTTTTTCCATATGAGATATAGAGAGCAAAGGGAAGAGAGAATGAAATTGTGCATGAATGCATAAACATATTTGATTGATTAAACATGAAATGTAAATAATGAAGCTTTGTACTAACATATGATAAACTTCATCATTCATGTACATGATAGGACAAATGATGGTCTCCTTATTATTTGCAAGAAATGTAAGAAGAATTTGTAAATAAGTGAGATTAATTTTTTCAATTTGATTTTCAATGTAAAGTGATACCTCAAGAAGCAAATAAGAGATAGTACATGCAACTAGGGTTTCAAAAAAAATTATTTTGAAAATTACTATGAAATTTTGAAATTAAAAGTGAATTTTTGAGTGAGATATTCAAGTAAAAACTTAGAAATTTATTGGAAAATTAGTGATTTAATGGGATGTAGTAAATGCAACTAGGGTTTTGATTTTATTTTTTTTTGGAGAATGACTATTGAATTTTTAAATTTGAATGGATTTTTTGATTTAAATAATCTAGTAAAAATTTAGAAAATGATTGAAAAATTACTGGGACCTAGTATGGGTAACTAGGGTTTGAAAGCAAATTATTTTAAAATTACTAATACATTTTAAAATTTGAAATTAATTTATAATTTAAATATTCAATTAAAAAATTTAAATTTATAGGAAAAATTAGTAGGAATTTTACCCTAAGGTTTATAGGGTTTTTGTATGCAAATGAAATAAGTTAGGTTCACTAAATGTTTTAACAATTTTGGGAATATTGGTGTATTTATTCCTAATTTAGTTAAAGGGTATAGATTGATAAATTAGTAAATAATATGTGGTAAATAAGCTAATAATTTATGAAATTTATTGGTAATTAGATATTTTCTAAAAATAGTAATAAGAGGGAGAAAATAAGACTTAGCTTAAACTGTGTTGATTCAATTGAGACAAGATCTGATATTCATTATGCAAGACTAGGACACTATCATAAATATGTTTTTGAATTTAATTTTTTGATTGTAAAAGAGGACCAAAATTGGATAGGAGTGGCACCCACACTATAGTCCTTGTCCGATGTTGTTGTCCCAAGGATCTAAGCTTTCTAGGTTTTGTTCGACAGGTCTGTGTGACCCTATCTCTAAAGTTTTGGTAGTTAAAAGTCTATAAACCTCCCTATAAAGCATATTCTATCTTCAAACCCTATCTTCTATTCTAATTTTACCAATTTTGAATAATAATGTGGGGTTAGTGTGTGTAATATTCATTAGACATGGATCCACACCCCTTGTGTGGGTACATTGCCTACATACCAATAATCCAAAGAGGGATCAAGCCATAAATAGTTCTCCCTTTGAAAGTGCTTGGTGTAATTATGATATGAGAATGAAAGTAAATGCTAAAATAGGTGTGATTTAGATGAATAAGGACTAGTGTAAGTATTTGAATAAGCTATAAATAGTATTGGATGGTTATATGCAAAGAATAAAGAAATGTGCTTGAGTAGTCCTACTTGTATTCTTGCTTACTTTGTGATATTTACCATCCCTTTCCAAATTATCTTTGAATGGGATTATATAAGGATATATTTGTCATGGGTTAATTTTAATCACACTATGTTGACACAATGAAGAGGAGGAATAAGGGAAAATGGTAATTTGGGATCAAAACATGATTAAACAAGAGCACTAAAAAAGGGACATCCTAGGGTCCAACTCTATATTCCAAGATTGGAACTATTCTCCAAAGGGTATGAGACTTTGGGGATGGAATAAGCATGGAAAAAGGGTCCTGAATAAGCTATAATGAGGTATTGAAAGCCTACGTATGATTTGGAATTAGTGAAAATAAGCCTATGAGGGTCATGAGAGCAAACAATACAGATCTATCGATTGGGAGTCATAAGCCACACACAAGTTAAAAATGTTGCATTTTTATATGACTACACCAGCCTTTGTGTAGGATGCACATGTCCCTAAACATCCCTAAATTATTCTTAGACCTTCACTTTAGCATCCTGGCTCTTATTGCCTCAGTTTTTACCACCTAGACACTAGTTTCATAACTTAGACAATAGTGCTAATGGCACTAGTGTCCCAGTTTAGGTGTTATTGTATTTTTCCCTTTTTTAATTATCAATGGATATATTTTCAAATCAAAAACCACCTAGGGTTTTCCTTGATCTATTTTAATACCCTCAAAAATATTATATATATTTACATTTTTCTGATTCTCTTTTAACACTAGGTCATCAAGCTCAAATTCATGATGCTTAATTTGCTTATTATATTGGCCATGTAGTCATTTCAAATAATATTGAATATTATTCAAGGTGTCTAGGCATTTTTCATCAAGTATGTCTACATCTTAGAAGTGAGATACTTCGTAGTCTTCATGGTCAATGATGTGCTACAATGAAATTCAAAGAGAAGGTAACTCAACCTCAATGAGAAGAATGGACTTAGTTTCATAAACAACTAGATAGGATGTAGCTCGTGTTGGAGTATGGAAGGTGGTACAATATTCCTAGAGGGCATTAAATAAATGCAATTTTAAATTATGAACATCATCATTGATTATTTTTTTTTGAATATTGATAATGGTTTTATTAGAAGCCTCAGCTTGGTCATTGCCTTGCAAATAGTAATCGATATGGAAATGTTATTTGATGTGGTATTGAGAACAAATTGATTTCATATCTTTTTTCTTAAATGATCTATCATTATCAGATATAATTTTAGATGGGATTCCATAATGGTAGATGAGATGATTTAATATGAACTTGGAGATCTTCTTACCAGTGATGTAAGTGAGGGGAATGGATTCCACCCACTTAGTGAAATACTTGATAGCAGTTAGATGTGTTTATGACTATCCAAAAATGTTGGATTGATCTTCCTAATAAGTTTGAGTCCCCATGTTGATAATTCTCATGGTTTTATCAAAGGTTTGAGTGTTTTGACTAGATCATGAATCAGATTTACATGCTTTTAACACTTGACACACCTCTTCACATATACAGTTGCATCTACTTCCATCATTGGCCATTAATAACCAGTACATAGTAAATTTTTGGCTAATATTTCCCTAATGATGTGGGATATACAAACTCCTTATTAAACTTTCATCAATGATAATGTAGATTCTACCAAGGGTAAACAATAAATCAAAGTTCCATGATAGCTTCTATGATAAAAGGTTGGTCCAAGTAGGGTATAATGAAAGGCCTTGTGGGTGAAGACTTTTTTATTTTTTAATGATAAATCAAGAGGCATGGTTTGGTATTGAAGGTAGGCATATATATTTGAGTACTAGTGAGACATGAGACCAATAATGTCATAAACAATCTAGATAGATGATGTTTTGTGTGTTAGTGCTAAGAGATGTTTAACAAGAAATTGATAATACCTTGTTATATCTGTGATTTACATTATACAACCAGTAGTTGGCATGGAATGAATTGTTTGGTTATTGGGTCAAGGTATTATTTTTAATTACATGTTGTAAATCTACTATTGGAGAGTATTGACCATACCTTTATAGGGTGATAACTTCTCATCTTTGGTATGGTATTAGTCTATGACTTGATTGATGATTAACTGAGAATCACCATACACCAATCAATATTGAATTTTCCACTATATTGCTTGGTAAATACATGCAATGAGTTCTTTATACTCATCCATGTTATTAGTATACGGAAATCTAATTTGAAAGCACTTGGAATGAGATCCAATTGTGGCATAACAAACAATATTCTAGCCCTGGAGCTATGAGTCATGAATGATATATCAAAGTACATCTTCCACTATTTCACCTCAAGATGTGGATCTACTTCTTTAATAGTCATAATGGCCTCATCTGAAAATACAAATGTAATAATTTGAGTATCTTGAAGAGGATTTTCATCAAGTTGATCTATGAATAATTTCCCCTTAATGGCCTTTTGGTTGGCATATCAATTTCAAACTTGCTCAATAGCGTAATCCATTTTACCATTCAACCCTATAGAGCTGATTTGAAAAGTAGATAATTGACTGGATCTACTTTGGTAATAACAATGGCATTATTTTTTACCATATAGTGAAGCAACTTGTGGGTTATGAGCACCATTACTAAATAGGCCTTATCAATTAACATATAATTATGCTCATTTCTTATTCATCATGTTGTGATAAAAATGTCCCTAGGTTATTCTTAGTTCCTAATAGGTAAATAAGTAATATATTATTTGGTATTGGTGGAAAAAAGATACGAGGACTAGAAATATATTATATATGCTAATTAAATGCCTTTTGGCACTCTTCATTCTAGGAGAATGTAACACCTTTCTTTAGCAAGTGTGTGAATGAATGGAATTTGTTGACAAATTGAAAAATGAATTGTTTGATAGATAGAAATTTTCCTTGAAAACTATGAATCTTCTTCAAGGTATATGGTGATGGCATTTATATAATTATACCAAAGTTTGGTTGGGTGAAATTCAATGCCTCTGTGAGAGATAATGAAAACTAATAGTTTTATAGAAGTGACACCAAATACACATTTATTCAAATTAATCCTAATATTTTAATTATGAAGTATGTCAGAGAGTATCCATAGTACAATTGGGTGATCATCAAAGGTCTTTTATATACCCAAGATATAAATGACATCCCTAAATAATAGCTTACAACATGTCATGCAAAATCATTGTTATATATCTTTGGTATGTGGCTCCAACATTCTTGAGTCCAAATGACATCACTTGATAGCAAAACATTCCCTAGGGATTGGTGAATGCAATATTGTGTTGGTTATTTGGTGATATCCTAATATGGTTATAACTTGAAAATACATCCATTAGAGAGTGCATTTCATAACCAGCCAATAAATCAACTATCATGTCCATATTATGAAAAGGGAAGTTATATTTTAGCCAGGCTTTGTTGATATCTCTAAAATTAGTGTAGATCATGATATCTTATAGTTTATTTCTCACTTGCATAATGTTTAAAGTAAAATTTAAATAATCAATTGACATGATGCATTTTGCATCTAATATTTTCTCCAACTCTATCTTGACTAACACAGTAATACAAGGATGTATCTTGTGCAAATTTTATTTAACAAAATTGGCATCAGGATGTACAACCAAGGTGGGTTCCAAACCTAGCATGTCCTAATATGTCTATGTAAATATGTCCAAAAATTATCTTAGAAGAGCTATAAAAATTTCACGTTCCTTCTCAGTGAGTGACACACCTAGTCTAATCGACTTCGGGTCTTCTAGAGTTCCAATGTTCACCTCTGAAGTGTCTTCCATAAGAAGTGTAGAACCATTGTCTATAATGGTTTTTAGGGATTTAAACTAATTGGGAATGGGATATTCCTCTAAATGGACTAAATAATCTAATTCTCCTAAGCATGATGAATTAGAATCTCTTAATACTAGCGTTAACCATGAAACAAATACCCTAAGGCACTCTTGAACAATATGTAAAAAATTTAGTCACTCTTCAATACTAATATCTAATCCATGAATAGACTATGGGCTATATCTCTCCTAGTCTTCATAGGAAGAGGGGAAAACATCCCCATCTAATGGCACCAAAAACTAGTTTTCACCAAAAGACTTGCCTTCTCTTTAATTTTTACCTAGTTAAAAAGTGCCTCAAAGAAATTTTCACTTTTAGACCTCAATGTTTGATTTTATTTTATTTTGGCTAGGGAAGTTCACCCTCTCTGTAAAATAGGTATAAAAATCCAATCTAATAGCATAACCCTACTTGTGGTATCCAACATTAATGTGACTCCTCAATCCCATAAATTCGTATATGGGTTCATCATTTTCATATTTATCTAATGACATTGTTGACTCTTATTGGTCTCAGTCTACCAATTATGGATGGTAAAGGGTTAAATATTAACATTGATAAATAGTTTTAATGTTTCAAATGGCATTAAATTTAAATAGATTTATAGTATTCAATCCATCATAGATGTTATAATTAGACCTTGCATTACTATCAAGATCATCATCACTAGTCATTGGTATTGGAATGCGAATAAGGTATGCGGGGTCACCCCCAAGTGGTTTAAATACAATAACATGGGTTCCCTTATACTTGGTAATTGAGATTGGTTTAATCATGCCTCATTGATATAGGCCCATGCCTATGCCTTCATAAGCTAGGTGATCTATAATATAATTAGGAATATGATACTTCACACTTTGATAATAGTTAGCTAACTCATTGGGTAAGGTAGCCCTTTTTACCCTTACAATTTTGGAATCCTTTCTATTTCAAATATATTGGTGATTAATTGGGTAAATTCTTATATATAGATCCCAAGTCCATATACCAAAATACCATTTCTAGGATTTCAGTTAATCTATATGTTTTAATATATCTTCTCGAGTCTATTGACTTGAAGGTTCAAGATCAAACCTGGAATCAATCTCTCAATTTTGAGACATTATCATTTCACTGTAGAAACTACTTTCAAATAGGCCATCTTGCTTCTTCATGTAAATTTTTTAAGTGTACTACCAATATATTTTGTTGGAAGGACACCCTCCTTGAGCATTCCACGGTTCTTAATGACAATGAGAATATTGATTTAGACTATGATTTGGATAAACAAGATGAAGAAATGGTTTTGGTCCAAAATGAAGTTGAATAAAAACCAAAAGTCCCTCCCCCTTGGGGAAGGAAATTAGAGATCACTAAATTAGAGGTGAGGATTCAAATAGGGATTCTTTGCTATTGTTACCTTTGAATAATTTTGTAGCTTCACTAGAAATGTCCATTCATATCCTTTTGGATGATGGAGGGGAATAAAATATAGTTGGTAACAAAAAACTTCACAATTTTTTTTATTCTCCTAACATGATACTTAGATCAACAAAGAAAATAGTTTTGAAGCGTCCTAATCTCATCTTTGTTTTGTATAGCTATTTTGCAGTCTTTTTGTTGTTGTTGTAGTGTTGGTTTTTCTTTTGTTGTTATTGTAGTGTTGGTTTTTTGTTGATTGTTTTTTATAGGCATTATTGTTCCTTTTAGTTTTGTAGACCATGTCTATATGTTCTTGTATTGGGTAGAGATACCTCTAAAACCCATTTTTATCATTAATAAAAATAGTGGGCTAACTCATCAATATAGAGCCATGAATCATCTTATTCTAAGGGGTCCTATTCTAGGCTAGAGGAAGGTTTGAAAATAATTGGCTTATTCAACTTAGATTTTCCTTTGGTTTCCCACTTCATATAAGTATTTTTATCCTTAGGTCTCCCACAAGCTTTAGGATTTTTAGACAAAATGAAATTAAATATGGTACTATAATATTTAAGACCTTTGTTAGTTATATAGAAGTGGTTATAAATGTTTGGTGGAGGTATGGTTGAGGTAGAGGCTAAGCTATTTGGGTTAATGTAATTAGCTTGTGTACCTGATTCAATGGATTTTCCTTTTTCAACTCTTTCTTCATCTATTTTTGGCATAGGATTCATGCCAAACTAGTAGTTGTAGCTTTTATATTCAACCTCAAAGCATTTAAAATATTGATATGGATGAATATTAGATGCTATATTCACTTCTATACCTAAATTTGTAAATTTTATACATTAATTCCATATAAAAGGTATAGCCCTAGTTTCATAGATCTAGGATTGGCTCAATAACATATTGTAAGATAGTTCAAGGTATAAAAAATGTCATAGAGTATCATGGGTCAAAGGCTCAATGACCAATGGAAGGATAATGGTACCTTTAGATTCCCATTCTTCATTATCTATGCCCATTTTTTTCCAATGACTGTAGGATAGTGCATTTCATCTGTCTTCACATCTATGACTTCAAATTCACCATACAAGCTTAGTTCTATGACATTGATCTCCACATCTTCCAATCAACCAATTGGTTAAACACACCCATAATTTGTAAGATTCAGTGTAATTGGACTATAACTTAGTGCATGCCAACCAATAACAACACATGTTGATCAATAGTTCATATTGATAAGGCTACCAAAATTAAACACTACATTGGGCACATCATACCTTGATATTTTGATATCCATTCTTGAATTAACATCCCAAATTTTTTTGGTTTTTACATACCATATCATCCAACTCACTCATTTTTGGCCCTTTTATAGATACTCTAGTAGATTATAGATCAAATTGATGATGTTTTATGAGATGTCCTCACTCTACATTATATTAAAAAGCTTCATCAAGTATGTCAAGGTAGTGGCAAAACCATATTTTAGAATGATGTGGACTATCTACCCATATGTTTGTTCATGTATGGTTGTAACATCATCTTAAGTGGTCTTTTATTACTGAATCATTCTTAGAATCTACACTACTTCATGTATCAAACCTTCTCCATGATGGGTTTTGGATACTTGTTTGGTTGTGATTTCTTGATCCTATGGTCCCATAGTAGTTTTAAAAGGGGCAATCCCTAATTTACATGTTGTTGATGAGTGATGGATTGTAAGAACACATCCTCTAAAGGATATGTGGATACCATATTTACATTTCATATATCATTATACTCACAGTGCTTATCCAAAACTAGATAATCATATGTATCAACTTATTCATAAACCCTATAATAGGTGTAGTAAGATTGGCATTGCAAATTCATAGGGTAATTCATTTATACATGGATGAATTTATTGCATAAATAAAATTGAATTAGGGGTTGAGGTCTATTTCCTCTACCTCTTTTTAGTCCTCTTCAATAACCTCCCCTCATTCATCTATGTTATCCTCCTCTATTTGGTTGGAAACCCTCATTACCAAAATATTATGGTCTATAGTTTGCATAATTATGTTCAGGATTCCACCCTTGTAGTTCTTGGTTTCCACCATATTGATCTTGATTTTGTTATAATGCCCAGTTAGAATATGTTGGTTGTAATATCATAAAATTCTATGAATTCCAATTCTATGCAGGGGTTATTTAGTTTTGAACATGTGGATTCCAAATAGGTATGTCTATAGGTTAGTAGACTAGTATAATTAGTGCCCAAGATTCAACAGATGGATTAGTGTCAAATATGTTTGCTTTAGGTGTGATGATACCTTGCATTGTCATATTTGATTTCTATATATCTATTACAAATACATTTTTGTTTGTCTTCTCTTAGTTCTTTTAGTGCTCAAAATTTCATCTCATCATGATTGTGGCTTTGTATAAGTTGTAATACAAATTCTATGGGTTCCTTACATACTACTATAGTAGATGACTTTGAGATGTCTCACTTTCTAGTAATGACATATATCACAAAACTCGGTTTTTATTCTTAGAAACATTCAAATCCATGGTACCATTATTCGACACACTATATACCAAAGATCTAACCTAGGTATTTGTATTGCTTATTATTATTATTATATTTTTATGAGGAGTTTTAAGGTGTTCTCTATCTATGAAATAGGAGTTAAATATCCCCCATAATCTTCAATTTTCTCCACTCATATTTTAGTTATTCTAGATTTTACTTTATTAGTGAACTAAGTTTTGCATAATATCAAACATTATCCTTGGTTGCAGTCCCTATATAAACCAAGCAGCCATGTCTTTGTCTACCATAACAAAATTTAATTTTTTAATTACATCTAAAAATATATGATCATATTTTAAAACAATATATTTTGGTCCTTGCCTAATTTCCTTGAGATCTTTTATGGTTTGACTAGAGCATTTTTGGACTTTAAATTCTACTATTAGCTTTAATTTGACATAGTGTAAGGTATCTAGGTTAAAACCTTTATGGAATGTAAATTATAATACTCTACCAACCAATGCTCCAATCAAATCACACTTCAACAATGCTCCATAGGTGATTCCTTTATCTTGACATTTCATAGTGCAAGTGAATAAGTATTATTCCAGGCCCACAGACACATCATAAGGAGCAAGGTGGGTTAGTGTTACAAATTGGTCTACCATAGTGGGGTTTATTATAGTTATCATAGTTAATTTTATTGTAATTTATGTCAAGGATGGTTGTGGGTTTGGTGGCTTCTATGTAATTTGGGGTACCTCATGTTATGGTAGCACTTACAATGTCTCCTTTGGTTCTGTGGATGTGGTAGTTGTAGATATATCTTCCTCATCTCCTTCTTCTTCTTATATTATTTTAAGTTGTGTAATTAAATTATTATCCTATGTAATAATTAAAGGATCTATCTCTATAGATAAAAATGGTATTATGTTCTTCTTCTATTGTTCTAAGAAACTCTATGTAACTTCATGATATGCAATCTTTTGTACTTCTAGGATTTTTTTGTGAAATTCTTATAGAATTGGTCATTGTCAAGTTTCATTATCTAAAAATATGCAAGAATTACTATGATTTTGAAAAAAAATGGGCTTAGAGGATGTGTTCTCCCTAGGGAAATGATCCTTACCTCCAAATATGTATCTCTCAAAATTTGAACCTATACTATATCTATGACTATAAAACAATCCTTGAATTTCTTTCTAGAATAGCCTTCTTAGAAACTATGAAATTTTAACCATCTATTATAATTATATATTATTACCTTATTATTTCATCCATGTGAAATCTTCATCACTTCTTCATGCTCTTTATTTACTTTTCTCGAGATCCTCACTCTATCTTTCCTCACCACACATTTCTTCTTGTTATCTTCTTTCATCTAGATCATCAATACTAATCCTCCTCCTCATATTTTTATCTTCTTGAAACACACTTTGTTTATTCAATAACCTCTATTATCAAAACTCACTTTCTAGATCCAAATTCTTCTTCCAGTCCTTTCCCTCTAAATTATCCATGCTTGACTCAAGTTCAAGATCTATCTTTTCATCTTTTATTCATTCTCCCTTATATCACACACACCCCCATGATACATGAAGTAAATAATCCATATATAAATGAATAGGTACCATCACTTTATCCACAACCAAAATATTAATTAATGTAGAAATTCATTTCAAGAATTTTCCTCTTATCCCTCTCATAAATAGATCCTTTGCCACTTTAACTGCTACATAATCCTATACTGTGAACTTTATGATATTCCCATCAATGTTTAAATCCAACCAATGATATATCACATAGTTCAAGTAAGTTTTTAAGGATTGAAGATATTATATATTCTCATCAGACCATGTAATGTCATCAGTCACATAAAATCTACAACAATTATGTTCTAGATGATCTAACTAGTGAGCTAGCAATCTAGATAATTTACACAAGAATATCTCATAATTTTTACCATAAATATGTTCTTACAAAATATATTGTAAATAACACCCTATTCTCTAAGCTTCCTTCTGTGAAAACTTGGATATTTTATGATTTATCCAATGTTCCATGTCTCTTTGACTAGGCAACCATCTTAGCATATACACAAACATTGATTTCCATGCTGACTGCACAATTATTAGTAGAGGTTCCTAGGATCATCAAAACCTGCTAATTATAGGGATAAATTTTACAATTTGAGGAAGATATTTCAAGAAAGGAAAAAATCATTACTTGATATTCATTGTCAATCCTAGGATCATATAGGTTTACATAATCTTGAGTAATCTTATGACTATCTACTTATACAAATATTTAATGGTAAAACTTAGCTATGATGGCATAGTTTTCAAACTTTCATAGAAAAGACCTTTTTATTATTCATCAATATAATAATATTTATAATTATTGGAAGTATTTTTTAGATTTATATAGATTAATATTATCAATTTATAGAGTTATTATACAATATCACCTAACTTCACATTGAGCAGATAATATCAAATACAATACAAAACCCTTTTCATGAGAGATATTCTTGTAAAACATATCAATACCCAAAATATATATCTTACATAGGAAGTACAAAGCTATTATATTAACCATCAATTGCTAAATATGCATAAAATATTAATATTATAAAGCACTCATTAAACATTCATTTTAGATATCCAAGGATATACTCATTCCTTCAAACATTTAATAATAAACTTTACTCAAAAGACCCACATACAATATTACCCAACACTATCTAACCCATTTTACTACAATCCATAGGAATATACAATCCTAAAAGCTATATTATTATAACCATGATGTCTATACTTAGCATCTAGGTATGTCAACTTATATTCAATTTCTAAATATTCTATGTACATGATCACAACTAAAAATAGAATATATTCATAACAATCTTGTAACATAACTGCTAACCAAAAATAAACCATGATCCATGTCAACATGGAACATTCGTAGGGGAGAAGTTAGTGTACACATTCCCCATATAATAACCCTAAATATTATAACCTAAACCATAATTCCTTAACCCTAAACCCCAAACCATAAACCTAAAATCCTAAATCCTAAGCATTAAACCATAACACCTTAACCTTATCCCCTTAATTTTAAGCACTATAGCCTAAAAAAAACAAAATCATGAACCTTAAACCCTAAAAACTAAACCCTAAACCCAAAACATTGACCCCTAAACTCTAATCTTGAAACCCTAAATACTAAACTCTAAAACTTTAAAGTTAAACCCTAAACCATAAACCCATAACCATAAAAACTCAAACTTCAAACCATAAATCATAAATCCTAAAACCTTACACCCTAAACCTTAAAACCTAAATGTTAGAACACAAACAATCAACCCCAAACACTAAAACATAAAGTTTGAACCCTAAACCATTCACCCCAAACCTTAAAAATGAACCCTAAACCATGATGATTAAACCTAAATACTAAACCCTAACCCTGAATCGTAAAGCTTAAAACCTAAATCCTAAATCCTAAACTCTAAGCCCCAATCCATTAAACCCTAAACCCTAAACACTAAAACATGACACAAAACCCAAAACCTTAAATCATAAGATGTAAACCCCAAACCTTTAATAATAACCCTAAATTAAAAACCTAAGCCCTACACCCCAAAACCTAATCTCTAGACCCTAGACCCTAAACCCCTAACCTTAAACCCAAAACACCAAAAAACAATCCCTAGATATTTAACCCCTAACCCTAAAGGCTAAAAAACAACCCCTAAACTCTAAATCCTTAACCTAAACTCCAAACCTAAACCCTGAACCCTTACACTTAATCCCTAAACTCTTAACCCTAGGCCTAAAACCATAAACCATAAGTCATAATCCCTAAACATTAAATCCTAAACTAAATATTCTAAACCTAAATCCAAAACCCAAAACCCAAAACATTAAACACTAAACCTAAATCCCTAAACCCTAAACTCTTAACCTTAAACCCTAAAACTAAAAACATAAACCCTAAACTCTAAACCATAAACACTAAACCCCAAATCCTAAACCCTAAGCTATAATACCCAAACATTAAATCCCAAACCCTAAATACTAAATACCATGTTTCAAACCCCAAACCCTCATCCATAACCCCCAATACAAAAACCCTAAACATTACACCCTAAACCCTAAATGTGAAGTGTGAAACCAGAAACCCTAACCCTAAATACCAAACCCCCAACCCTAAAAGCTAAGCCCTTGACCTTGAGCCATAAACCATAAATACCAAACCATTAAGAAATAAATCTAAATTATAAGCCTTAAATTTTAATCCCTAATCTATAACAATAAAATAAGAACCCTAAATTTTAATCCCTATATTTTCAGCCCTAAACTATGAATCTTCAAACATTAACCTTAAACCCTAAATTTATAAATCCTAAACCTCTAACCATAAACCATAAAATTGAGATATCACTTATATATATAAAGGAGAGGGGGCATTGGCTAAGACATATCTTGAAAGGATAGGGGCTTTCTCACCTATATAGATAAAGGAGTGACTAGGGACATTTGTGTAAAAGGATTGAAGGTGGATTTAGGTTGTATTCCTCAATATTTTATGAGGTTTTTTAATTAATGGGTCTATAAATATGCATAAATGACTAGCCTATTTCATGAAACCTATAGTATACATATAGGAATGAGATAATTATTCATACATTACATATACCCCACACCTAGTAATACATGTAGGTATGTTGTCATTCATATATGACATATTCATATAGTCATCATATAATCACTCATAGTAGACACAAATTTAGCTAATCACCCTAGTACACTCTATTTACACATAAACCATTAAACCCAAACCCCAAACCCCAAACACTAAACCTTGAACATTGAACCCTAAACCCCAAACCCTAAGACATAAAACCTAAACCATGAACACTAAATCATATACCCAAAACCTAAAAGCCATAAACCATGAATTATTAATCCTACTATATTATCCATAAACCCAAAACAATAAAACCTAAACCCTAAACCCTAAACATAAAACCTGATACTCTAAAATTTATACCTTAAAACTTAAACCCTAAAACCTTAACTTTAAACCCTTAACCCTAAATCCCAAACCATAAACTTAAAATCCTAAATATTAAACCATGAAACCTTAACCCTATACCATCAATATTAAACACAAAACCCTAAAAAAAAATTTAAAATCATGAACCTTAAACCCTAAACACTAAACCCTAAACCCTAAATCAAAAACCTTGACCCCTAAACTCTTAACCCTAAACCCTAATCTTGAAACACTAAGCACTAAAACCTGAACCTTTAAATTTAAACCCTAAACCATAAATAAAGAACCATAAAAACTCAAACTTAAAACCATAGACCCTAAATCCTAAAACCATAAACCCTAAACCTTAAAACCTAAATGCTGGAACACAAAAAATCAATCAAAAGACTAAAATATAGACTTTGAACCCTAAACCCTAAACCCAAAATCATCAAAATGAATACTAAACCTAAATTATGAACACTAAACATATATTGTGGAGACCACACCATGGAGGAATGATGTAAGTATTAGTGGTTCTTCTTGACCCCCTCTATAGTTTCCTATCATAATTCCCACATAAGCACAAAAATTTCAATTTAAGTATAAAAAATTCCATATAAAAGTTAGTGGCACAAACATTAATAATTTATACTCATGATCCACATCATTCTTTGATAATAACTCACAAACATGATAAGATCCAAAATGCTTCGATCCTTTTCCTTAATGTTTGTAACTCAAATAGAAAAAAATAACTATATCCAAAAAAAATATTTCACCTCCTCCTCATCAAAATATGAATAACAATAAGGAACTGACACTCATCAACATCTATAGAGTAGAGGTGATAAGTGGGTGATATCTAATATTTTTGAAGATCAAATATATGAAACCATCAGGAAATGCCAAAACACATGTCATCAAGTCTATTACTAGGTGGGTGAATTGTGAACAAGGTATCAAAATCCCTTACAAAGGCCCAAGGCCAAATCTCATACTAACTTGAAATACCCAAAATCAACCTACCACTCTTTATTGAGTAATAAGAGATCCAAGATAGAACAAATCATGATACATAAATTCAAGGCAAAAACAAAGTTCAAGCTAACATTTGATATTGCATCAAAGAGAAAAAATAGTTTTGTTCATTAATTTATTATTTATTTTTAAACCTTAATATACATAGAATCCTGACATTGATTTAATGTCAAGATGGAATTACAAATTTTCCTTTGTTTTAACTTATTCTCCCACATAATAATTCAAATCAAATCACCCCCATAGTAGTTATAAGTTAAAATCCATTTTATGATTCCCATAATGATCCCATGATAATCATGATCATTTTGAGAAATGAATCATTAATAATGAAAATTGTTCTTTTAATGAAACCTAGGATTTTAATGCAACTTGGGCTCCTAATTTAACTTGAACTGGCAATGCAACTTGGGTGCACAATAGAAATGAAGCTTTCAATACAACACAAGCTAGCAATGCAACTCAAGATCCCACTACAACTCAGGCTCCTAATTTAACTTGAGATGGAAATACAACTTTGGATCCCAATATAACTCAAACTCAAAATTTAAATTGTGATGGAAATGCAATTTAGGCTCGTAATACAACTTGGACTCTCAATGTAACACAAGCTCGTAATGCAACTTGGGTGTAGAATGCAACTCAGGCTCATAATTCAGCCCATTTACACTTACTAACATCATATCAATTTAGTATTGATGAGGAATATAGTTTGCATGATATTAAATTATTTTATAAGCCACACTCACATCCCCACATCTAAATAACATACAAACATAATTTTTTTCCATTGAGGTGGAAACATAGTTTCCTTTTTTATAACTCATTTTTCAAAGTAGAGTATACTAAGCAAGTATAAAGAGGCAAATTTTGATATGTCATCATCCCTCATCATTCAACATGAATTTACACCATGAATATTCAAAGAGGATATTATCTTATTTCCACTATGGAAGTAATTCAACAATCTCCCTAGAGTAATCCATTATGGCCCTACCTAATCTACTAAACACGAACGAAAATAATCACCCTATTACATTCAATTGAAACAAAAAATAATCAAATCACCATTCAAGATTCATATGAAAAATATATTATTCAATTTGAAATAAATTTATACTAAATACTATATTGGAACACACTCTATTAGATGAGGAAGTGAGTAGGGATGATGAGAGAGTAATTAGGTACAATGAGGGCCAATGAGGTAATGGTTAGTGATAATTAGGGATGAGGATGAATGATGAGGGAGTGATTATATATGATAAAATATTATGAGTTTTAATGAGAGAGTGATTTGAGATGATGAGGGACAATAAAATATGATGAAGGATTGACTATGAATGATAAGAAGTGATGATGGTTAATGAAAAAGTTATCAGGGGTGATGAAAAATGATGAGGGATGACATGAGAGTGACTAGGTATGATTAGGGATGATGTGGGTTGATGAAGGAGTGTTTAGGGATGATTATGGATAATTAGGGATGATCATGGATGATGATAGAGTGACTAAGGATGATGAGGGTTGATGTAGGAGTGATTAGTGATAATGAGGGATGATGATAGCCAATGAGGGAGTGATTAGGGATAATGATAACTGATGAGGTAATGAGTATGGATGATAAGGGAACATGAGGTTCAATTAAATAGTGATTAGGGATGATAAGGGTCAATGAGGGAGTATCCTATGTGAATTATAGTGCTAGAATATAACTTTATTTCATGTGACTTTGGAGTAATGCCTGAAATTGGAGTTGATGAATGCATGGATTTACCATCTATCTAAAATTTATTTTAAAGTGAATGGTATATTTTTAGAATGAATTTTGAATTTTTTTTTGATTTTTTATATTTTGAATGGAGTGTATTAGGGTGACTAGCTACATTCGTATCTGGTATAAGTTATTATATCATGACTATAGGTAGATGTCATGTATGAGTGACTTCATATATATATATATATATATAGGTATGTGGTAGATGTCATGTATGACTTATCATATCCTAATTATAGGTATGTTAATATTTACATGCCACGTGGTAGTCATTTGTGTATATTGATAGACCCATTGATTAAAACCCCCAAAAAATATTTAGGAATCCACCTTCAAGCTTAGGTATTCAATCAGGTAGGGCATACTCAAGTAGCTAAAGTAAGTAGGGCATATTCAATTATTTAAAATAGGGGTCATAATCAATGGTATAAATATATTATATAAGCAACATGATTTGAAACATCATTTTTCATTCTATCTTCCAATCCTAAAATTCTAAAAACTAAATATTGACCAAATTGGATTTTGAAAAACTAACGTCTAAATGGTAACTCCTATAGCTCTTGAATAGATTTCATAAGATACAAAGTGGCCCTAATTTTTTATATTTATAAAATTTATTTTACTAAATATATCCTTTCACACACAAACAAAAAAAATAGATCAGACTGCATACATAAACAAAAACATAACAAAAAAAACTTACATGTATCTAAAAGCCAAAAAAACCTAGTTCAAACTAAACACAAAAAATGTTGGATTAATTATGATCCAGAGTTCATTAGTTTATTATAATTTATATCTTGGTTGGTTCACAAGATTTGGTTACATCTTGTAACCACCTATAAAAGTTTTATAAGATTTTACCATGTTTGTAAATATTATCTTGAAATAATAAAACATAATAATGTGTGTAAAAGTGTTCATAATGTAATTTATCTAATTATTACAACATTTAATGGGGCCAACAGTGGTATCGGAGTTCTTGGTTTCTCAAAGAAGAATGAATATTAAAGTAATTTGAAACCTTGGATTCTCATGAAGGTTTGAAGAAGATAGAGTTGACAGACCTTGACATGATTAAAGATATTTGAACAATTATTTTCTGTGAGTCTAAGAAAAAATTGGAATGATTTTTTGAAATTGAAAGCTTTCAATTCTCAACATACAAAATTATATATATTGAAATTCAGATTTACACCATTTAGTATGACTATTAAAAAAAATCTATTCTATTTTAAATATTTGTAAACATTAGGATGACCCTTGTATAGTTTTTAGCTCCTCAAATCCACCCTATATGGATTCAAAACACCTATAAGAGGGTCATTTCTAGACTCTAGGAAAAATGGTTCAATAGGTTTAATATTTCTATTTTTAGGGAAGTTTTACATCATCTGGATGTGAAATCCTTGTTGAAATTTCAATAATCTTAGATAGATTCTATTTCTTGAAATCTATATTTTCTATTAAATATAAAAGCACTACATAATTATAAAAGTATTGATATTGTTTGCATCCTCATTATGTAACAAATGTGAATAATATGATGTACAAAAAAATTAATGTTGAAATTTAGTCGAGATTTGGTTTTCATGACATTGGAAATTGAGGCTACAAGCCATTGTGAAAGTGAATTTGTTTATAAATTTGTTCACAAAACCCATGTCTTGATGGCTCATCAAAGTAAGAATTGATTATTACTATCAAAACCCAAGTGATAGAATTTATTTAATAATTTTGATAGAATCTATAATCTCCACTTGTAGTGAAACCATGGCATGTTGACAGAAGTTTAAAAGGCTATCAAAACATTGACAAAACCTAAAATCAACATGGGTTCCCTCAAAAGTGTTGTCCCCCAAAAGTAGCATTCATTTTTGGGACAACATTTGAATTATTTTGGTCTTACAGACCAAAATTGTCTATTCCATTTTTAAAAAAAATTGTCTTAGACATTCAGATTCCTCATTTTCAAAGCTTCTCAAAAAATCTACAGACTTTTCTAGTCAAGTTCAATGGGTTTTCATGATGATTTCTATGGACTTTTTATCTTCAAATTCTACAGGCAGGTTCATTTATACAGGTTCAAAGATTTCTATAGGTTGTTTTAGTCAAAAGAATTGGTTTTCAATGCTTGATCATTTTCCATAATTAGTTCAGAGCTTTGGTCCAGTTAAAAAATCTTCATCGGCAAGCATCTAAGTGCGAAAAGAGACTTGAACCATTGAACCATTGAACCACTTTGGCTCAAAAGTTTAACAATTTCAAGGTTCAATGGCAAGATCAACCAAAGGGATAGTTCAATGGCTCAGTTCAACTAAGTAGTTCAACTCTTTATTTTCACTTAGTTGGTTCATTCTTTTAGTTCATCCTTTGGTTCAACATCTACAGGTTCAACAACAGGTTCGAAGACATTTTTCAAAGCTTTGTTTGAACCATTGAACCAAAACTTGGTTCAACGTCTTGGTTCAATGAATAGGTTCAACAAATAGGTTACACAAGTTCATTCACTTGGTTCAACCACTTGGCTCATTGAATTCAAAGGGGCTCAGCGTACTTCATTGAACCATTGAACTGATTCAATAGATTGGTTCAATCTCTTGGTTCAATGAAGTGGTTTGACTGTTGGTTCAAAGGCAAGTTCATTATGTTTGTTTCAATGTTTATTCCATCAACTTGTTTAATTCATTGAACCATCAGCTTGAACCATTTTTGGTTCAACCGATTGGTTCAACGTAAAATTCTAAAATAATTAGTGACTACCAGCTCAAAACACTTTGCGGAACAAATTTCTGTGAACTTTTGTTTGCGAGCATTTTCCCTGGGCAAATTATCCATGGGAATTTTCCTCGAGCAAATTGTCCATAGGAATTTTTCGTGGAACAAATGTCTATGGGAATTACCCACATGGGAGACTCAAATAGAAATCTCAGGGATTTGTTTGTGGGGACTACCAAGGCAAAGGGCTGTCGAAGGACCCTGAAGGGTAGGTGCCCTTGCAGGGGACTCTCGGTGGCCAAAGTGAAGGATCATTCTGACTTGACACAGGCCATTTCTAAAGGCCCAAAAGGGCAAGTCCAATCTGGAAGGGTAAAGCCAAAAGAAGACCAAGGGGTGATGCCCACAAAGACGTCAAATTTAGGATAGTGAACTAGCCGTTGAGATCACATTGACGGGCATGTAAACATCAATTTTAAAGATAGTGAAATAGCCATTGATCCTTTGATTTACAGACATGAATGCATTTTTAGAATTTAAGACAAAAACCAGCTGAAAGTGAGGAAAGACAAAACAATGGATAAATCCAAGACCCAATTCAATTAATTTGAAAAGGAGGAATAATGAAGACAAGATTAGACCGCCAGGTGGACATTGAAAGTTGTAATCTTTCAAATGCATGGCTTGTTTATCTACATTGAAAAGATCAAATGGGTAAAATGCCCCAAATTTATAGCCTATCTTCCTAACATTTCCCAATGCATCATGATGTCTTACTGTTCCTGAGCCCTTCTTCAAGTGGCTATATAAGGGACTTTCTTTAATTGTAATGAGATCTCTTTTTTGACAATCTAAATGAAACTCTACCCAAATTGAGAGGCATCATTGAGACTTTGTGCTCAGTCTGTTGATCATATTATGTTATTGAAAGCAAGGGACTTTTTTAGACTTTGTGCTGTGATATCTTTTCTGTTTCATTAATTTAATAAGCAAGATTAGTAAAATTAGTTAGGAATGTGTCCTGAAGAATCAACTATGGAGAGACTTTGTGCCCCCATAGCTACCTTCAGTGTGTTTTCTTTTTATTCTTGTGTAAAGGAATTTGAAAAGACTTTGAGCTTTCATTGCCCTTCGTATATTACTCTTAAGCATTTTATGTAGAGACTTTGTGCTCTGTCTTAATTTGTTGGTTACCATACTCTCAGTTACATTCTGCTTTTATTTCTAGGAGTATTCTTGTGGCTGGCTGAATAGTTCTTCTGAAAGAAGAGGAGAGCTGTCTATCATTCCCTTGAGTTTTTCCTTTGTTTTGTATACATCATCTCTAAAGAAAGAGAGATGGATGATTTGTCCTACCATTGAGTATTATTTTCTATTTATACATATACATAGCATATCCATAGGGAACCTCCCCTTGATGAGAGGAGAGAGTAGTCTCCTTCTAATGTGATAAACTTACACATTAGGATGACTAATCTTCTAACTTTAGCTGATAAGACCTATTTTGTTTACCAGTACACTGATAGACAAAATATTCAACCAGCAATTTTTGGGAACTCTGCTAGGGAAATACCCATTATCCATTTATAATTTATCCATTCCATTCACCTCCACACTCATAGGGAAAGAACGCACAGTTTAAATCCTCAAGCTTTAACTGAAGCAAGGTCAATTATTTTCCACTTTTGTTTTACAATCTGGTAGATTCAAGGTATACACAAAGCCAAAGGGCTAAAGGTGTCATTAATCCTATGTTTGAGCTGGTACAACAAAGTGATTTTGATTTATTTCCTTCACCATCTCATCTCCAACGGACCAAGAGCTTCCCTCCTACTAAATCCACATCTCCATTACCAGATGAAGTATCTACTTCTGTTGTTGATAAAGTTGTGCCTATAATTACCCCTTTGAGATTTTTTATCCCTCCTTTTCAAAATCCTATAATGGTAGTTCAAGGTCCCTAGGGTAATGCTTTTGGTCCTCTCAATCTTACTCCTCCTCTACATGAGCTTCCACACAATTCTAGGAAGAATTTCCCTAAATTCTATAGTGATGGGAAAGTTCATCTTGATGAACACATTATAGCATTCAGTATAGCTTGTGGAGTAATCGAGGTAGAGTTTAAAGATGTAGTAGTCAAACTTTTTGTTGAAACATTACAAGGTCCTACTGTAGATTGGTTTTACCATATACAAGCTCGATCTGTGACTGATTGGAATACCCTAAAAGCTAAGTTTGAAGCCAGATTCAAACCTGTAGAAGATGCACATACACTTCTGGCTCAACTTACACAGATGAAAAAGAAGCCACATGAGCCTATCAAAGACTTCATAGCTAAATTTGATAAATTGAGAAATAGAATTCCTATCATTGCTAGACCTCCAGCTAAGAATCTCAAATGATTTTTCATTAATTCTCAGCTATCTAAAGTTAATTTCCTCTTGAGACGTGCTGGCCAAATAGATCTAGCTGCAACTCAACTTTTGGCCACTGAAGTAGAAGATGATCTCATCTTAGCAGGGAAGATAAGAAGAGATCCAAATAGAAACAGAGCTTCATCATCTTCTGAATTTGCATCTACAAGCACTACAGATCCAATGGTGCAAAAATTAGCAAATGAGTTGCTTGCTCTCAAAAAGAAAATGGCTCAAGAAATGTCTTCTGCTCCTACATACAGAAGGATATTCCCAAATCAGTCATATCAGGGCAATGTTGCCAGAAACCAAGGACAACAAAATTTCCTTCCTCCTCCACAAGGGAAACTTGCCCTGAAAGCTCTTCTAACTAATTTAGCAATGGGATATCTTGAAGCAGAATCAGAATTTTCTTTCCAGCCTGAATTGAATTAGGAAAATGATGTTAATATCATTGAAGACAGTCAAGAAGAATCAGCTGGCAAATCCCACATTGGTTTCTTGAATTACCAAGATGAACTTGGAAGCAAAGGAGAAGCTTTAGATGGATCATATGCAGTGTTTACTAGGTTTAAGAACCAATTAGTCTAGCAGGCTGATAAAGAAAAGATAGAAGAGGAATCATAGCTAGTAGTCACAATTGTCAAGCGTGGAACTAATCTACCTTTTCAATCAAAAGATTTGGTCATTACTCAAAAGGTAAATACATCTATTGTGCCTTCCCCTTCTACTTCTAATTTGAAAACCAGGCCACCTCCCATCCCTCCTAAAATTTAGAAAGCTGAAATACCTTTTTCTGTACCTAGCTCGATTTAGCCATTTGACATAATTGACCATGTCAAAAAGACAAAAATATAGATGTCTGAATTTGAATACTTGCAGTCTAATCTGGATCAACTGAATAATCTAGTTCAATATGTTAAAAATTAGACCATCCATATAGGACAAAAGGCTAAAATAGTAACTTTTGATTCTTCAATGAATACACCTACTCCAAATAATCTGGTCATTACTCCTTCAGCTGCTCCTAAAAAAATAGAACCCTTCTATGTTTTCCTGTTAATCAATGGCCACAAGCTGAGTAACTCTATAATAGACTCAGACACATCTGATAATGTTATGCCTATTAAATTCACTGAGTCTCTTGGTCTCACATTGACCAAAACATTTGGGAGATGTTTCTCCATGGAGAATAAGCAAGTACCATTGCTGAGGCAAATCAAAGATGCTCAATTTGCATTCACAACCTTTTCAGATAAGAGGATTAAAATGACTGTATTAGTGGCTGATGTCCCAGCATCTTATGGTATTTTGCTTGGATGAAATTTTTGCAAGGACGTGGGAAGAGAATTGAACATGGATCTATCTGAAGCAAGGATCCCTGTCCAAGGCATGATGAAGAGATTACTTCCTCAAAAGGAAGCAAAGTATGTAGTTACCAAGACATCAGCTCCTGAAGCTCAAATCCTTTTTGAATCCACAGATATGGGTAATTACTTTTATATACAAATCATGAAGAAAGATACTCCATCTTTGATGAGGGAAAGTCTGAAGTAAAGTCAGTGTCTAATGATATTTGGACTCTAGAATTTGATGGTAGTTGTTCCTCTACTAGTTTGGGAGCTGGAATTGTATTGATATCTCCTCAAGGAGATTTGTTTCCTTCATCCTATAAATTACAACTTAGCAATACTAACAATACAGCTGAATATGAATCATTGTTGTTGGGCATGAAGGTTGCTCAAGAAAGAGGCATCAAGTTTCTTCATGCTAAAGGGGATGCCAAATTAGTGGTTTGTTAAGTGAGAAATCTATATCAGACCAAGAATGAGAGGCTATGCCACTACCATAACTTGGTTTTGGACCAAATTGAAAGCTTTGATGCTTTCAACATTTTTTCCATTCCCAGAGAGTCCAATGACAAAGCTGATGCACTTGTTGTTTCAGGAACTCTCTTAGTTCCTCATTCAGATTTTAAAGAAGCCAAGTATACCATTGAGTTGATCTATAGACCAAGTGTTCCTGACAATGCTAATTATTGGTAAATTTTTAATGATGATCATCAGATCATTGCTTTCTTGGAACAAAAAGACAATTTTGAACAACTATATTTTGAAGGCAGCAAACCTCAGAAGTCTAAATCTTTTTTTGAATCCAGTTTAGATGTAAATGAAGAGTTCCTATAGCTAAAAGGAAACAAAATTTTGAAAGGCCTAGTTTCTCTTGAGAAGCTATTTGACAAGCATGATAGATTCATCAAACAATAGCAGATAGATTCAAATTTCTCTCAGAGATTTGACCAAGTGAATCTGACTAACAAAGAAAATCTCAAGATGGTCAACATTAGTAAGTGCTGCACACCTAAAGAAAGATTCAAATTCACTTCTTTGCTCTGTCAATACATTGATGTCTTGGCATATTCATATGAAGACCTGAAGTCTCTCAGACCTGATAAAATCTACCATCATATTCCTCTCAAGGCTGATTCAATGCCCTACAAGCAAAAATCTAGACAATACAATCCAAAAAATTTAGGTACTATTATGTCTGAGATTCAAAAAATATTAAATGCTAGAATTATTTTCCCAATCCATCATTCTACATGGATTTTGAACATAGTACCTATAAGGAAGAAAAATGGCTAAATATGCATTTGTGTAGATTTCTAAAATATAAATCAGTCATCTTTGAAAGACAATTACCCTTTGCCAATCATGGATCAAGTGCTTTAAATAGTAACAGGATCAGAAATGTTATCAATGCTAGATGGCTTCTCATGCTATAATCAAGTTGAATTTGTTGAAGCTGATCAACACAAGACTACATTCATCACGCCTTGGGGTACATTTGCATATAAAAGAATGCCTTTTTTATTAATAAATGTTGTTGTTACCTTTCAGAGAGCAATGGACATGTCTTTCAAAGATGAAATTAGAAAATTCATAGTGGTATATCTTGATGATTTAACTATCTTTTCAAAGCATCAATCTGATCATGTACGCCACTTACAACAAGTGCTAGAGCCCTGCCACCTGAATGGTATTTTCTTGAATCCTAAGAATTCTGTTTTTGGAGTGATAGAGGGAAAACTCCTTGGACACATTATGTCCAAAGAAGGCATAAAGATTGACTCAAATAGAGTCAAATCTATTCAAGAGCTGAATTTTCCTACAAGTAAAAATGTTGTTCACTCTTTCTTCAAAAAAGTGAATTTCTTATAAAGATTTATTCCTAAATTTGTTGAGAAAATAAGACACATTGTGAATATGATGAAAGGGAAAACTACCTTCAGCTGGAATAAAGAAGTTAAATCAACATTTCAATATATCAAGGTCGCCATTGCTCACACCCCTACCTTGGTTTGTCCAAATTACCACAAGGATTTCATCATTTACAGCTATGCATTTGAGCATACTCTTTCAGTGATTCTTGTCTAACAAGAAAAAGAAGGTATGGAATCCCCTATCTCTTTCATGAGTTTCCCTCTCAAAACCCATGAAATGAAGTATTCAAATATAGAAAAGCATGCCTATGCCTTGGTAAAAGTAGTCAAACACTTTCGCTTCTATATTCTAAATTCTCATACTACTGCCTTAGTTCCTGACATTACAGTCAAGTCTATATTAACTGAACAGGAGTTTGGCACAAAAAGAGGTAATTAGATTGCAAAGATCCAAGAATTTAATTTGGATATCAAGCCAATAAAGCTAGTCAGAGGTAAAGGCCTTTGTCAATTAATGGCTGACAATAAGCCAAAAGATACACAACATGAAGAAGTTGAAGTGGAAGATGCGCCAGCAGTCCTTTTTGTCTCCACTACCAATGAATGGTATTCAAATATTGCCTATTTTCTAACTTATAGTGAATGTCTTGCTCATTTGTCTTACAAAGAGAGGAGAACTATCAGGTTGAAAGCTGCCAATTTTATCCTTTGGGATAATGGCCTGTACAAGAGAAGTATAGATAGAGTTTTCCTTCGCTGTGTAGATAAAGAATAGTAAACCCAACTCTTGAAATATTTCCACAATCTAGATTGTGAAAGACATTTTTCTTCCCCTGTGACTGCTCACAAAATTTTGTGAGCTAGGTATTACTCGCCAACTCTTTTCTAAGATACACATAAGTGGGTGAGAAAATGTGAACTTTACCAACAATTTGTTAGAAGACCCAAGTTGGCTGCCCTGCCTCTCAAGCTAGTAATCATAGAGGAACCTTTCCAACAATGGATCTTGATTTTATTGGAATAATAAACCCATCTTCAAGTGCTGGACATGATTATGTCCTTACAACAATTGATTATTTCACCAAGTGGGTAGAAGCAATCCCAACTAAGCATGCTACTTTAGAAGTTGTATACAGCTTCCTCAAAGAGAATATCATTTCTAGGTTTGGAGTCCCACTAAAAATCATTACTGATAATGTAGCTTGTTTCACTTCTCAATAAATTATGCAATTCTATTTTTATTATGGAATTACGCTCTCTCATTCTTCTAATTATGTTCCACAAGGGAATGGACAAGCTAAGTCTAGCAATAAGAATTTGGTAACTATTATCAAAAAGCTAGTAGATGATAATCAAAGGACATGGCATAAAGCATTGGTGGATGTTATGTGGGTAGATAGGATCACGCCAAAGAGGGCAATTGGTATGTCCCCTTTTCAACTTCTTTACGGTATTAATGCTGAGATACCAATCACTTTAGAGTTACCAGCCTTCAAATTGGCGAAGGCCATTAAAGATCAGACATATGAGAGTTCTCTTGACAAAAGAATCATGTGCTTGACTCAGCTAGAGGAACAGAGAACCATGGTGGTGGACAGAATTGTTGCTCATCAAAGTCTAGTAAAAAAAAAATTTGATCAGAAAGCCAGAAATTGTGATTTCCAGATTGGGGATCAAGTCCTACTGTGGGACAAAAGAAGAGAACCAAAGGGATGCATGGAAATTTTGACTCCCTTTGGAGAGGCCCATTCATAATTCATCAGCACATGGGTGAAAATAGTTTTCTATTGAAATACCAAGATGGCACACTCTTTTCTCTACCCCATAATGGGTAGCATCTGAAACACTTCAATTCTTGAAGTACCAGATCATTACCTCTGTATATATGTATATTTGTACAGTTTTAATTTTATTTTGTTTTGTTTATTTTCTTTTTGATGCCTTTCATGACTCTGAAGCCCAATGGTACACTTGAAGACACTAGAGATTCTAGATTCTACTCCTTTCAATTCATTTTGCAATTGACAGAAGTTCCTCAACTGGAGCCAGCTGTTGTCCCCCAAAAGTAGCATTCATTTTTGGGACAACATTTGAATTATTTTGGTCTTACAGACCAAAATTGTCTCTTCCATTTTTAAAAAAATTTGTCTTAGACATTCAGATTCCTCATTTTCAAAGCTTCTCAATAAATCTATAGACTTTGCTAGTCAAGTTCAATGGGTTTTCATGATGATTTCTACGGACTTTGTATCTTCAGATTCTACAGGCAGGTTCATTTATACAAGTTCAAAGATTTCTACAAGCTGTTTCAGTCAAAAGAATTGGTTTTCAATGCTTGATCATTTTTCTAGAATTAGTTCAGAGCTTTGGTCCAGTTAAAAAATCTTCATCGACAAGCATCTGAATGCAAAAAGAGACTTAAACCATTGAACTGTTGAACCATTTAACCACTTTGGTTCAAAAGTTCAATGAGTTTAAGGTTCAATGGCAGGTTCAACTAAAAGGATAGTTCAATGGCTCAGTTCAACTAAGTAGTTCAACTCTTTATTTTCACTAAGTTGGTTCATTCTTTTAGTTCATCCTTTGGTTCAATGTCTACAAGTTCAACAGCAGGTTCGAAGACATTTTTCAAAGCTTTGTTTGAATCGTTGAACCAAAACTTGGTTCAACATCTTGGTTCAATGAACAGATTCAATGAATAGGTTCCACAATAGGTTCATTCACTTGGTTCGACCACTTGGCTCATTGGATGGTTCATCGGCTTTTGGTTTAAAAGGGCTCAGCATGCTTCATTGAACCATTGAACCAGTTCAATAGATTGGTTTAATCTCTTGGTTCAAAGGCAAGTTCATTATGTTTGTTTCAATGTTTATTCCATTAGTTTGTTTAATTCATTGAACCATCAGCTTGAACCATTTTTGGTTCAACCGATTGGTTCAATGTAAAAGTCTGAAAGAATTAGTGACTGCTAGCTCAAAACACTTTGCGAAACAAATTTCCATGGACTTTTGTCTGTGGGCATTTTCCCTAGGCAAATTGTCTACAGGAATTTTCCACAAAACAAATGTCTGCAGGAATTACATGTGGGAGAGACTCAAATAGAAAGCTTGGGCATTTGTCCACGTGGACTACCAAGGCAAAGGGCTGCCGAAGGACCCTAAAGGGTAGGTGCCCTTGCGGGGGACTCTCGGTGGCCAAAGTGAACGATCATTCTGACTTGACACAGGCCATTTCTCAAGGCCTAAATGGGCAAGTCCAATCTGGAAGGGCAAAGCCAAAAGCCAAAATAATACCAAGGGGTGATGCTCACAAAGACGTCAAATTTAGGATATTGAACTAGCCATTGAGATCACATTGATGGGCATGTAAATGTCAATTTTAAAGACAGTGAAATAGCCATTGATCCTTTGATTTATAGACACGAATGCATTTCCATAATTCAAGACAAAAACTAGATGAAAGTGAGGAAAGATAGAACAATGGATAAATCCAAGACCCAATTCAATTAATCTGGAAAGGAGGAATAATGAAGACAAGATCAGACTGCCAGGTGGACATTGAAAGTTGTAATCTTTCAAATGCACGGCTTGTTTATCTACATTGAAAAGATAAAATGGGTAAAATTCCCCAAAGTTCCAGCCTATCTTCCTAACATTTCCCAATGCATCATGATGTATTACTATTCCTGAGCCCTTCTTCAAGTGTCTATATAAGGGAATTTCTTTCATTGTAATGAGATCTCTTTTTTGACAATCTGAATGAAACTCTGCCCAAATTGAGAGGCATAATTGAGACTTTATGCTCAGTCTATTGATCATATTTTGTTAATGAAATCAAGGGACCTTTTCAGACTTTGTGCTATGATATCTTTTCTATTTCATTAATTTAATAAGCAAGATTAGTAAAATTAGTCAGGAAGGTGTCCTGAAGAATCAACTGTGGAGAGACCTTGTGCCCCCATAGCTACCTTCAGTGTGTTTTCTTTTTATTTCTATGTAAAGGACTTTGAAAAGAATTTGATCTTTCATTGCCCTTTGTATATTACTCTTAAGCATTTTAGGTAGAGACTTTGTGCTCTGTCTCGATTTGCTGGTTACCATACTCTCAGTTACATTCTATTTTTATTTCCAGGAGTATTCTTGTGGCTGGCTGAATAGTTCTTCTGAAAGAAGAGGAGAGCTGTCTATCATTCCCTTGAGTTTTTCCTTTGTTTTGTATACATCATCTCTAAAGAAAGAGAGATGGATGATTTGTCCTACCCTTGAGTATTATTTTTTGTTTATACATATACATAGCATATCCACAAGGAACCTCCCCTTGATGAGAGGAGAGAGTAGTCTCCTTCTGATGTGATAAACTTACACATTAGGATGACTAATCTTCTGACTTTGGTTGATAAGACCTATTTTGTTTACTAGTACGTTGATAGACAAAATATTCAACCAACAAAAAGTATGGTTCATAAGTTTGATCTCTTATTTTTATAATGGTATTTCATTATGGATCCCACAAATAGAGAGGAATGACCTTTTTACATGCAAGTGGAACCCAAAAATTTTACATGTGATTTCTATGGTAAATTATTTTTTTGCCTTTTCCTTTTGGTCACACAGAACAAAATATGAGAGTATATATAGTTTCATGAAGACATGTTTCAAATCATTATGGTGAATAACTAGGTTCAAGTCTTTCAATTAATTTGTTATAATTATAATAAGTTTGGGTTCAAGGCTCATGATTTAGCATTTTGTATAGATACATATTTCCAGAATTCGCATATACTTGTAAATCAAATGAGCTTTTATAACTTTACATATCAATAGCATACATAGAGAGGTTGGTGAAAACATTTTTTTTAAAATCCTAGAGAGTATTGTGAGGTCAAGAGTTCAAGTCTTCAAAACATTTTATCGCATTCATCATTTTGAGAATTATATTGCAACAATTTTTTTGATTAGTTTTTATTTCATGTAATGGTGGTCATACAACTAGGTGATTTATAGGTTTTTAGTTGTTTCAGAGACATTGAAATGGTTAATTTTGTAATGTGAAGTGTCTTTATATGTTTTTTGTAAAATCCCTATTCAATGATGTATAAAGGTGCATTTTTGATGGAAACCAACACCTTCCTCATAAAATGTTTAATAATATCACTTCATTCTTTTGTTCTTGAATACAATACCATCCATTACATGTCCCAGGACCATTTTTATTGACAACATATAAGTGAAAATTGGAGGTTGGAGGATCTATCAAAGTCTAGAGGATAATTACCCTCTCTAGTTAGCCATTCGCTTGGAGTATGGATTTAATGCTTGAATGGAAAATTTTGGCTTGTGTTCTTGCTTATAGTTTTATTTTTGGCCTTTTATATCTGATACTCATGACATGGAGTGGATAGATTTAGTTGATTTATTTTCTATAAATTTATGGCTTCTCACCTCTTATTTGATAGTGGGAGAATATTTAGGCATTGGTTAGACTTCGATCAATTGTTAGTGACAGTATGAGTTGATAAGGGTTGTTATCACCTTTAGTGTTAAGCAAAGGTTGAAAACATTTGTTGGACATCAGAGAGATGTGCCATACATAGTATTTTTTTGTCACTTGGACAAGTTTCTGTGTGGAACCTTATGTGGGTCAATGTATATGGGCATGCCAAATCATGTTCTAATATAGTAAGGTGCATTGATCATCGAAGATGAAGAAGCCTTGATCATGTTCATCAACCATTTTTTGCACACAACTCATAGGGGTGGGCTTATTTATGAAGCATCATATTTTTTGGTTAGTACCAGAGCTGCAATACACCACTTATAGTTGCGACAGGGATCCTTTGATGACTTAATATTCATTATTATAATTATTTCATAATCTATACCCCTTTGCATCAAGGGGGAGTATTCTAGATTAATTATGATCTAAAGCATATTATTTTATTTTAATTTATGTTTTTTTCGTTCATAGGTATTTGTTATATCCTATAACCACCCGTAAAATATTTATAATATTTTACCCTATTTTTAAATATTATCTTGAAATAATACAACATAATATTGTGTGGAAAAGTGTTTGCAATGTAATTTATTTAATTATTCCAACATTTACTAGGGCCAACACAAAAAATATATACATGCTTTGGGAGTGCCCTTTCAACATTTTATTATTTTAATTTTGTGTTTTCCCTCTAAATTTGCTTTGGGTATAGGCTTCGGGAGGTCCAAACCTAGCCAAAAACTGGCCATGGAGAAGCCCACTTAGTTTTAAGATATTTAGGAGTCTTTTTTGTCTTTTTTAACACATCTGATTAGGTAGATTTTATTATTTAATAAAAATGATTTTTTAGAGTGGAAATCATTATTTTGTAATACATAATTTTTTAATGTCAAACTATTTTTTATAAATATTACTTAATTTATACACAACATACCTCATTATGGATTATATACATATCATTATAAATAATTTTATAACTTTTTTACCATTAATCAAAATTTTATAAAACTTATACTTGACCGATCTATGTATTGTTGGCTATTATTTACATGAAGTTAATGTAAAAAAATTGTGTTTATACACTTGCAGTTCTAATTTATAGTTGTCTTGACTTGTAAAATTATTTTAAAAAATATATTTATTAAAACATTAAAAAAAATACCCTGAGTGATCTTCAACATTTCATATATACATATATGAAATTTCATATATCAATTCATTCATTTAATCAAAAAAGTGTGTCCATATACATGCAGTCTCCTTATTTCATAAAAAAGGTCAAGTCATTACTATAAATGCATCTATTTTTCACACTTTTATCATCTGTATATTTCAAAAAATTATATATAAGAAACTACATTCAAAATGACATAATTCATATTCTTATGTCATTATCAAATTTATTTTCCAAGTGCCTCTAACATTCTCTCCAAGTTCAACTACTATATATATTTTTTTAAAGTGTCACTTTTTATCACCCCTTTTGTCCCCCATTATCTTGCATCTACCTTACACTACTATCAAACTAAGTGCAAATGCATACTTGTCTACCCTACAAAACCTAGTTTATGCCCTAGACCTCTTTTCCCCTCACTCCTAGAGGTTGGACCCATTTTGGGTCCCTTATGTTAACCTTTTGGATTTTAGGGCAACATCTCCATTTCCTCAAATGATGAAGTCATCAATTTGGAATTTTTATATATCTTAGGTAAATTCACCAATTTTTTATGATAATATTGACTTCACATAATTTGGTCAAAATTTTCATTTTAGCAATTTCCAATATTTTTTGGTGATGTCGCCATTTTCCTAAATGATGACATCAAATGAAGTCATCACTTTTATTTGTAAAACTATCATTTTTCCTTCCACAAAAATGATGATTTTGTAAGCTCATGCCCTAAAACTAGCAATAAATCTGCAATTAATACATCAAAGTTTTCAAGTGAGGTCACTTACTGAAGGCCTATTTTGTGATGGCCACTTTTGCTCCCTCACTTGGTCGCTCACGTGCCTTTGTTCTCATCCACATGCCATTTCTTGTCACTTCTTCTCGCAAGGTTAGAGCTCAATATTTATAAAGGGTTTGGATGAAAATGAATTTTTTTCACCCCATGGGGTGAAAATATAGCTTATAAAATTAATTTTTCACCCCCTACAACCTAAGATTTCTTTATATTCATTGAAGGATCTCTTGTTTTTACTTTGTGGTCAATTTTCTGTGTTGTTTGATTATACAGTCTCTATTTTTTTACCTAACCATGTTATTGGGCCTTTTAAAGACCTATTTAACAATGTTATTTCCTAGACCTATTCCATTCTAGTTCAAACATGCATCTTTGTGCTAGCCATTTTTATATATTTATTTTATTATTCTATGCCAGCTCATCATCACCTCATTTATGGAGTTATTACATGAACTACCCTTTCCAATTTTCTCAAATGTGGCAAATTATGTTTGACCAATTACCACTTTATCTTTCATTATTAGGGAAAAATTAGATTTTAATTTTGATTAATCTTCCCTACCGAGGCAAAGCACTATGTCAATGATTATCACTGCCTTTATGAAAATCATTATCTCAACTCATCCCCTCTACTGGAGCAAATCACTATGCCAATTATTATAATTATCTTTGGAAAAATTAGTATTTCCACTCCCATTACCTCTAAATCATTTCATTTTCTTCTTTTCAAGGGAATGTTCAATGACTCTATTTGTCACCCAATCCCTTGAGGGGGTATCTAGGGATAATTAACCACCCTTTAGGGAATGAAGCTTTTAACTTTATGATTCTTTCTTTCTTTGAGAAAACATTACAGTGAATGTGTCTTATAATGACTTCTTAAATAAAGGGAAAATGTAGACACCCCCTTTTGACCACAACCATGTTCCAACTAGACTTTAGATTTATTTGTACCAAACAACACAAATTAAGGCTAAAAAACACTGTATGTCCTAATTTCATCCACACATGGGGTATACCTACTCAGAATCATATTGAGGCATCCCTAATTGGGTTATTATTTTGTATACAATGATAACCTCCCACAGATTCATCCCTAGTCAAATTGTGACCTTGTAAATTGATAAATTGGCCTTTGAACCATTAAGTGGGACACTTAACCAATTCTTAAAGTGCCAAAACCCTAAGTAGAATTAATTAACTAAGCAAATACAATGAACCTATTAAGTGAAAATTCCATGTTTAATTAATAAATATATATTCTATAAAAATGAAATTTTAATAAACATGAGGTTATGATGATGTCATCATCCTCAAAGTCAAAGAATTTAAAATATATTAATAAATTCCTTCATTTAAAAAATGGTGAGCCATGCTTAATAAATGGGATCTCTATCCCAAATATTAATTGCTTGTCCCCTTCCTAACCTAACCATGGTTAAAATTAATTACACTTGAGTTAGGTTAGTTTGAAAACCTATAAATACAAATGCCATTGCCATTATTCCAACAATATTTCAATACAAACTTATTATTTTAAATTTTTAAGAGACAAGAATATTTTTTTTTAAAAAGAAGTATTGCCAAATTGTCTCTAGAAAGCTTCATTTTTTTATCACATGCCAAGACAAGTTAAGCCAAGTCATAATTGGACAAGGAGAGGTGATACCTATAAAGTAAACATATTGACAAAAGACTCCACTAGACACAAAATTAAGCATGAACACTCTTATATGCTTATGAACAAGCATCATTTAACAAGGGAGGTAAAAGTAGTATTTTATTTATCTTCTAGTTATATTTGAGTTAGTTACATTATTGCTCACCTAATCACTTAGGCAAGGTAGTTGTTTAATTTGAGGATTGAATTCCACAAACAAGAGAAGATTGGAGATATGCTTCATAATACTAGGCTACATCTTGGAATTATGAAGATCTAAATTTTTCAATCTCATAGTTATCACACACACTAGACCACAAAAATAAGAAGATAATAAACCTTTCAAGTAGAGACAAAGACTGGCCAATCCCATTTTAGAGTCTCTCATTCATAAAGAAGTACATAAATTATTAGATGTTAAAATTTTATTTCCTATTATAAATTATAATTGGGTGGAAAACCTAGTCCCTATATGTAATAAAAATGGTGAAATCACACTATGTGTGGTTTTCAGTTTCCTTAACCAAGCTTCAAAAAAGGAAAATTATCACTTTCCTCTATGGATGAAGTGATTTAGATAATTATTAGGTAAAACATAATGTCATTTATATATGGTTTCTCAAAATAAAATTAGGTATTAGTATAAAATTGTGATTTAATGAAAGTTTCTTTCATAACGAAAGAGAATTTTTCATATAAGAGAAAGGATTTTGAACTATTAATGTAGGTGGTACCTTCTAACATACCATGGATTTTTCCTTCCATAGAATTATTGGTAAGTGCATTAAGATATACATGGATGTATTAATTGGGTTTTCTAAAGACATAATACATCATATAACCCACTTGTAGAGATTATTTAATAGATACATAAGGAATGTGATATCCCTGGATATGAATAAGTGAAATTTTGGGATCATAGAGGGTAAATTATTGGGCCATGTTATCACCAAGGAAGAAATTTAAAATGATCCTAAAATAATTAAATCTATCTAAAAATTTTGATAGCCTAATACGAAAATATATCTTAATTCATTCTTTAGCAAGATAAATTTTGTTCATAGATTCATTTTAGGCTTTGCAAAAATGATGAAACCACTTAATGTTATACTGAAATAGGATGTAAAGTTAAAATGGATAGTGGATGTGAAGAAAGAATTCTAGGATATTAAAACTTCCATTTCCTAGGATCCAGTTTTGATCAATCTTGACTTTACTAAGGATTTCTTCTAAGACTCATTTATGTTATATCACACTATAGCATCAGTACTCACACATAAGGTACATGACAGTGAACATCATATTACCTTTATTATTTTTAATATAAAATATGCATATATAAAGTATTTTATGATAGATGAAAAAAGTATATGCTTTGATTAAGTCATTCAAAAAATACAAACATTATATTTTACCCAATAAGACATGCCATTGTTATAGACCTATTGGTTAAGATTAAACTTGGTAGAAATGAGAAAGAGAAAATAAGAGGCATGTGGATGGCTAAGTTATAGGAATTTGATATTGAAATCAAGTCTACCAAGATGGTGAGAGGATGAGGTATTATTTAGACAATGATAAAGACTAATCCTCACATCTCCATAAAATAGATTAACCAATATCAGGCAGTTAGAGGTGATTGGTATGCCCAAATTATTCACTATCTACTTATATGCTCATGCCCTCTTGAATTAAATAGAGATCAAAGGTAAGCACTTAGGCTCAAGTCAACACACTATATGATTAATAAAGGAATTCTTTATCAAAATAATTTTGAAGGGATTTATTTTAGATGCATTTATAGAGAAGAATCTACATGTATCCTTAATAATTTTCATTAGATTAAGAGTAGTGGGAACCATTCAGAGAATGCTACAACATATAAAATATTAATGAGGGTTATTGGCCTACCATTTTTAAATATGGCCATAGCCATATCAAAAACTATCACCAATGCCAAGTATTTTGGAAGATGTGAGTCCACACTACTATGCCTCTACAACCTATGATTTAAGGATGCCCTTTTGCATAGTGGGGTCTAGATTGTATAGGAGTTATTAATTACAATTCATTAACTAGACATAAGTTTATGCTAACTGTGAAATAGCATTACACAAGATAGACTAAATGTATGGAAACAATGAATTCTTGATCACAATATGTGATCAAATTTATTGAAAAGAATATCTTAATTAGGTTTGGAATGCAAATATCCTTGGTATATAATAACAATCCATATTTACAATATATAAAATTGTTTGAATGGGCCTATGATAATCAAATTATCATTAAACTATATTAAAAATATTACCCACAATGGGATAGAGTTGTTGAAATAATGGACAAAAATATGATAGATTACATAAATAAATAATTAAAAATCAAACCAATAGAATGCCACCTAATAATAAATTATGCACTATGGGTGGATATAACCAGACACAAGTAGGATCTAAAATATTCACCTTCTTTATTAGTATATGGACAACACAAAATTTTATCCATTACTCTCAAGATACCCATGTATAATTTCATGCAAGAGTATATGGGAGATGGTGATAAAATTTAGTCTAGAATGATATATATAGTTAAAATGGAAGATGCATAGACAAAAGATTTACCTAAATTTAGTAAGCATCAAGACATTGTTAAGAGATGGTTTGACAAAGGAACAAAGATCAAAGTTTTAATAATGTTAGATATAGTACTCCTAAGGGATAAATCATATGAAAATTAAGTACAAGATGATAAGTTCACTCCTTTATTAATTCATTGATATTGAATCTCTTAAATTTTAGATAATAATGATTTTCATTTAAAATATCTGCAAGGTAATGAATTGGCTTTTCCAATCAATAGACAATTTTTAAAACATTATTTCATAATTGATCCAACTAGGAACACCTTATAATGATTGTGAGTTATGATTTATTAGTATGAGTAGATTATATTTCCTAATTTATATATTATATTCCTACCTTTAACTTAGATCTACTATTTTTATAGATTAGATTTCTTGATTTTTAGACTAGAATGACTTCTTTAGTAGGTTAGTAAATAAGGCCAATTAGACCACTTGCAGAAACTTTGCCAAGCTTATATAGAAGTTTTTAAACCATATTAAGAGGTATTCATAGCATTAAAAATGATATATTTGTATCTATGAATTAATGTATATTTAGTCATCTAAAATATCATTTTAGTGGAATGAGTTTCACTTGAGACCACTTTATCCTTACCTTAGCCCTAGACCTATATTAGGGCCTCTCTTTACCATTTTAAAAATTTTATGCGAGTCTAATCCATTCCTAGATATACCAAAGGGTAGATATAATGTTACTTTTCTCTTTACTCTCCCAATGGATATCTTTCCATTCCTCATAGTATACATAGGGTCAGCTTAAACCTATTTCACATCTTGACAATCACCATAACATTATATATAGACCACTTCCATTCATTTATCCTCTAGATGTAAATCATAATAAAACAATCATAAACAAACTCAGTAATAATTTTGAAAATCAAGCTCAATTATCACTATTCTTCCCTACATTGTTCATACACTCATCTACAACAGCCCAGAGCTCATATTGCTTATATTTCCAGTCTCAAGTCACACTCCAAGCACTCAAACCAACACTCATATTAGAATTCAATTAAACTTATACCAAAATTTATATTGGGATAACTACATCAGGCTTAACTCTCTTTTGAGTTATTGGTATGTTGGTAATGCTCAGCACATAGGGTGTTGAGGTCATGCCCAACCTACCTTGCTAGTTCCACACATTTTCTACTTGTGTTCCTCAAATACCATAACAAACATGGAGGCATAGGGTTTTGCATTAAAATTAGTCAACAAAAAAAAAGACCAAAATTTATTCATATAAGAACATACTTATTATAACCATATGAAGGTCCACCTAGAAACTCACTATCCTTATTGCCAAAAGGACACTAGCGTAACAAATAGGGCACTAACATGGTGTACTACTATGTAAAGGACCATGTTATTATCCAAGAGGGTTTCTAACTCCTAATTTTTGCTTATGACACATTTCATAGTTCCTATACTAGGGTTTATCATGTCACGTATTCATCTTAGTTGGTTTTTAGATAAGTACATACTTTCTAGTTCATTGTTATTTATAGAATAATCAAATAAATCAATTATTGTAAAATTTAGATGTTATTTATATTGTTATATTTATTCCCTTATTTATTATTCCAAAACTATAATAACCTAAGGTTTTGCATTCCATAATCCTTTAAAAGTTAAATAATTTAGTGAACCTGAATTACTTCAAGCATATCACATAAATCCTTAGTGTAACATTAGGTTTTACCTTTTGACTTCTAGAATTTGCTTAGTTTTAGTTTTTACCCAGACAAGAGCAAGTTTTTACTTATTAGTAAAAAATTTGGTGGTTTGTATTTCATTCTTATTACCTATCATTTGTATAATGATTCACATGTATGTCACTCCTCTCATGGCTTAAATTAGAATTCAACTTACTTCACACATTAGTCCACCTTCTCTTAAGCCCTATCATATGGAGAACATTATTGCATGACCAATTTTGAATTACCTCCAATTACTACTCAATGGCAATGGTATCATAGGATTCCTTATGTTCTTCTTCCACCTAGACTAGTTGACTACCTTTGCTCCCATTCTACCTCTACTAATCACTCTCAATAAATAGTAGATATTATGGTTCAATTTGTTACTAGGAAAAATCAGATGCATCCTTAACCTATAAAATAACATCATAATCCTATCATCCCTCCTCATCCCAAAAATAATATAATGGGACCTAGGGATCAACACAGAGCATATGATATTGTGGATCAGTTGAGAAATACACTAGCTAATATTTATTTATTAGAATTACTTAAAATATAAACCATCTTCAAAGATATTGTTTTTCAAACACTCAATCATACATCTTTGCCTCAAGATACAAAACTATCTTATTTTGAAACTATCATGAATACTATCTAGGACATTGAGGATGTTATATCTTTTGGCAATGAATATTTTCACTCACATATAATTATTGATCAGAATCTACCACTTTTCATTCAAGCATAAATCAAAACACCCACTATTAAATAAATTATAATTGATAGTGGTTAAATTCTTAATATGTGCAACCTTAGATTTTTACAAACTATGGTGGTTGATATAACATCTATTCAAAAGACATATAAGAACATTTGAGTTTTTGATGACATTCCCTAATAGAAATTGGGTTCTATTACATTAGATATTATAGTTTGGAAAAAAAACCTATCCACATAATTTTAGGTGATACCTAATCATTTGCATTATAATTTCTTACTCGAGATAACTTGGATACATGCCATGTAGGACGTACCCTATACCTTTCATAAATGTATCAAGTTTTTACATGATGAATATTTATACACTTGTCTAGTCGATAACCAACCATTTAGATATTACATAATCACCAAGCCTACTTCACCAAGTATATCTTCATATGGGACACCTCATGTTGTCATATAATCCCTAACTCATATAATTCCTATAGAATAGATGCATACATATGAGATCAGGGAATCTAGCACCAATATTCCCTCACTAGTTCCAAATCCTCCTATAATACCATTATCTTTACCAATATATAGAATTATCCTTCTAAAACACCATTATCTTCACCCATGATTGAGCATTATCCTCTTACAACATATTTATCCCTACCCACAGTGGCTGATGAGATTCACATAACACAGTTGCCATTAATTTTTAACTTTGAGGCGATATACATCAAAAACTCAAATATAGATTCTTAGACCACCATAGAGGATAACATAACACCCATGAATATTACTAATTATTTATGTGGATTGAGGTTCACACAAGTAAAAATATAATTCTAGGTAACTCATATATAAGCCCAAACACTCACTTGCATTTAGAGGTAGATTATTGTATACACTTAGTACATATGGTTAAATCTATGGACATTGATCCAGTTATCCAAATTCAAGTAGGTAGTATACATGATAGATCACAACATATTTTATAGATATTACTTGATAGATTATTGATGATACTACCTATAGTTTTCCACATATCAGTTAGTAGATTGTCATAGCAGAATGATAGACCCTTTTTTCATTTTCATAGGATTATCAAACATGGTACATATACATGCTCAACATTACGATATAATTTAAATAATTTCAAAGATTAGGGCACTATCTAGATTACACAACCCCTACCTCTATCAGTACAAGCACCATGATGAACTCTTCACCAAAACAAACATTTTTGAAATGATCCATTGACAATTAAAACTTTCATTAAATACCAATACATCCTCCATGTTGCCATTTATGAGGATTTTGATCCCAATACTTATACATTGGAATTATTATAGAATATAAGACATCAAGAGACTGAGCTACAACATCTTATAAAATTTCAATAATCATTAATAGACATCACACTCCCACTTGCATGTGGCCCTAAGGTGGTAAACACAATACTTTCCATCATGAGCACATGACATCATGTATAGGTTACACTTGGAAGTACATGGATATGAAAAATAGATGCTATATTTTATCATATAGAAAGACTCTTAGATTTAAATTATGAGGGACATATAGTTTGCATTCTACATGATGGCATAGATGAGAATCACATATTTCATATAGATACCTTACAATCTAATGTGGTTTACCCTAGGACCACATAAGAGGCCTCTTACATAGTAGATCACCATGTTATTCATATGCACATAATCTAGAATAATGCCAAGAATAAGGTTGTACTTATACTAATAACATGGTATGATAATCATGATGACGATGATTTATTTGAGTTTGGGAAGATTCATTATCAGACATTGGATGACCTCTCAATGGATCCACCATTTGACTATCCACATCCTATGGATGTGCTCTTAGGTATATAGGGGCACTGCATTTTATTTGTTTATGTTAGATAATTAACCTTAATGTGGGTCCTTACTTTAATCTTCTTATATTTTCCCAAGTCTAGTTTATGTGTGTGTATTTATTATATTTCTAAATCCATTTAACTCAAATTTATAAGGTGACACTTAACTCTTTAATCCACTTGATAGATTTGGAATTACTTTCATGTAACTCCTCCCCCCACATGACACACACATACTCCCCACTTGTAAGAAGATTAGAGACATGGCACAAATGTTGGATCTTTCACTTGTAACTCCTTTTCTCTCTTAGCTCTTTATAAAGATCTTGTAATGTACCTAAAGAGGGGCATAATAGTAGAATAGTGTATACTAGTTTAGTATCACATGCATAAGAATGAGGAGATGAGTAGATGAGAACTAATATAAATAAATGGGAATAATATAATGTAAATCATCTAATAAAAATATATTTTTAATGAGAGCTTGCTCTAATAGGAGGTTGCCCCCTCAAAGAGGATAGAAATACAAAGTTATTTCTTCCATAAAAGGAATTGTGTGTGTGGTTAGCATGTTTAATCAATATATGAGTGATTTGTTGTCTTTTATTTAAATTTAGGAATGGGGTTCCTAACATCTGGTATTAGAGTTCTTTCTAGGGCCAATTTTTTTGTTTTGCTATAATTTAAGATTAGAGTAATATTTTTTTGTCTTAAGGTTTGAGTCATTTTAGTTCAGTTATAGTAACTTCTCTAGTCTATAATAATTTAGCTTACAATTTATCTTGTCTTACAACAGATTTAGTACTCATTGCATCATCTGCATGAGATTAAATTAGTCATTGTGAATATTCTCATTTTTAGTCAATAGTAGCCCATATTTGTGTCAAAAAAAGAAAGAAAGAAGAAGAAAAAAATAATATTGCATCAATTTTTTTATAGATAGTTGACATATAATAGGGTTTACAAGTTTTACTCAAAAGTTACATTGCATCTCCATACTTTGTATTTTCTATACATACAATCCACATACCATATGTTTGTATCTGGTATTATCTATAATATAAGTATTTTTCTAATGTTTAGCTTAAATTTTGAGGTCATCATTTTTTGAATCCTCAGATTTGGCATTAAGGGTTTCCATTGAGTTTGCTCTTGCATGTCCCTTATTTGTAATCTATTTTTATAGTTTTAGATTTGACAACTCTTTCTATAGTGAGATTGTTTAGCTTACTACCTTTAACATCCCATTGCATGCACCTCCTACACCAACTTACTATGCATATAAATATTATTTATTCGATGACCATGGCTCAACATAGCCTTGAATCTATTTTGTACTACACTATTGATTGGCTTTTTTTTAACTTGTTTAGGTCCAATCATCCAACATCAAGATCTTCATAATCAAGTATTTATTCCTTCAACACCATCAATGAGTATTGATCTTCATCCATGGATTGACTTTCATTGGCTCTTCATCCTTATTCCCATGATCAACTCTCTCACCATCCACCATTTGCATCAAATTAGATAAATTTCATTTGGTATTGATGCCACACATTTTGCTAATCTACATAAAGTGTTTATGCACCTTAAGTTTTTTCTAGATATAATGGAGTTAAACACTCCACCATTGCTACTATGGACCACCCCATATACTCAGCATGTAGAATACTTCACTTTGTATCTACTTAGTGTTTTAAACATAAATAAAAATAGCAACAACAAAAACAACAATGAAAAAAGAATAAGTGTCTATGGTAAAGGAGTGGCTACAAATGTGAAGGCAATCTTCTCCTAGAAACCATAACTCACTTAGTGACCAAATATTGGCTTGATCTACATTCACAATCCTCCTTCACCTATTTGGATCCTCTTACCACATCGATCTTGACTTGAACTTGAATCATGGAATGACTATATCTCCTAAATATCAAGCCTATATCTGAGCTCCTTCAATGTCATCCATACCTCCTTGCCCATAACCAACTTTTCTTCATATCACTCTAAAAAATCTACATCGAACTCTACATCATTTGGATCTGGATCGATTATGATTTGGTCTTTTTTACACTCTTTTCTTCATATCTTTATCACTTGGCTTTGCCAAATTATCTTTTTAGACTTCATCCACTCAGTTGTATCCTCATTCAATGAATTATCCTTTGCATTACCCATGATTGTAGACAACCTAGAATTAGTGACTCAGCCAAAAATGCTGAATATAAGATCTTACACCTTGGCCCTATTTATATTTGATGATCGATAAAACACCAAATCTCTACCTTTCGAGACCTTTTTCACCTCAAAACCACTTACTCTAGTCACCACTATTTTCTCCATAAGCTTTCATGGTTCATTAGAGTTGATGCATGGTTTTAGGTATTCTAAATAGCATTAATTTCTGGTTTTATCTTTTAGCTTTAGGATTTTTTGTTAATTTGTCCATAATTTTATATAACTATATCATTGTCATATTTTCCCTTGTTAATTCTCCCATATGTCTAATCCTTGTCATAAATAAATATATATAAGGCTTATTTCATTTGTTATGTGTTGAGGTAAAATTATTAATTTAGTAATTCTTCATCCTAGTCTATTGTCATGATGTTTTATGTTTATAAAAATTGTTTGGTCAAAGTATAATATTGTGTCCCACTAACTAGTGAGAAAAAAATTAGAAAATAAATTCTAAAAAATACTTAATGATTTTTATAAAAATTGAAAAAATGTATATGCACTACATATTTGTATATATTGTATAAAACATATTTTTTGATTAATTTAAATGACCCAAAATCAAGATATTTTGAGGAGAATATGAAAGTGTATGTGGCCTCATTATGCCAAAAAGTGGGGTAGACTATTATGCTTTGACCTCGTTCCATATGTTAAAATAGCAAAAATTTAAATTTTGGTGTCATCATGTCTCTGAGGTCAATATCAAGTGTTATAAGTAGTGTCAATTCCAAAAAGTTAAGTCCATATATGTGTATTTTGTCCATGTTTTTGTTGGCATTAGTCTCAAAATCATTTTATGTTATTTGTGATTAGTTCAACATTTTTAGTCTTAAGTTTAGAATCACAAGTACAATAGTGTTACGATTTTTTCCATTATTTTAATTATGAGGTTTTAATATCGTTATGTAATAATCTCTCATATAAATGTAAAGGATGGATTTTTGGTTGCAATTGACATCCACTAAATTGTAATCATGGGGATTTTTATTTTATCTAAAGTTAATTTAATTGGGACCTTAACTAATCTTCATCAAATTGGGATAATGTGGGGGTAACACAATAACTTTTTCAAACTAGCTACTCAGACTGTAGGCTTGTTTAAGGATTTCCTCACAACTTGATTAATCAATGAGCTCCATGAGGAACTTCAAGAAGAGGTTAGAATGTGGCTACCCTAAAACCTAATAGAATCCATGAGATTAGCTAAGATCATAGAAGCTATGGAATGATCCCAAGAAGATAATCATAGAGCCTAATCAGGGGACTGAGTCTTCAAATCCCTTAGAGAACTTTGTTAAGGGAGATGACATGTTAGGTCACGAAGAAATTTATTTTGTGAAACCTTATTCTAACTTTAAGGTGCTGATTGTCAATCTTTAAATTTCAGTGATTGACTCTAACCTCATGTTTCAAGCTGAGGTTACTGTAGAGTAAAATTTTTTACTCTATGTTGCATTCTGATTCTCAGTCGCACACTACAATTTTGTTCACCCATACCTGGGTCATGGTGGTAGAAGTTTTGAAATAGAGCACGGGTTTCTTTCTTTTGATTCATTTTCCATCTAAGTACCGAAGTGCAGTGGAGGGTGCCAAGTGTCACTATCTAAGCACGAGTTCTCTTTCCCCCTTTTGTTTCTTTCATTTCATTTTTTGCCTGAGTGTTGAATTCGAGCAAAAGATGCCATGTGTCACTTTTTGAAACACAGAGTCGGCCAACTGGCGTCGTTTGAGACACTTTTCATAACTTTTAGGAAGGCCACAAAATGTGCCACATATCCAATAGTAGCTAAGCAGAACGTGCCACGTGTCGACATCTGCGTCTCACAATGGCACCACATTTCATCCATTTTTTGGTGAAAGGGTTTTCAATAAGATAAATAGTAGGATCATGTGGAAAGAGCCAATTGTCAATCGTGGAAGGCCTTGGACTACTTTTTTAGAGGAAATTAGAAGTCACCACAGGTCGACATCTGAGAGATAGTCAGTTCAACGCTTGGGTTCAATGCCTTGGTTCAACATTTTTTAGTTTAATACCTCGGTTAACATGTAAATGGTGCACAGTGTTGAACCATTGAACCATTGAACCATTTTGGTTCATCAGGTAGTTCAAGGGAGTGTCCCAAAAAACCAAAGGGGTCAAGTACCTTTTCATAAGGTAGAAAGGCATTGGTTCATTTTGTTTAAGTGCTAAAGAGTAGCGGAGGCCACCAAGTGTCACTTTTTGAGCCCCTTTCTACTCCATTCCTGGAAGAAGTGGAAGATGCCACATACCCCTAGTAGGAGAAGTGAAAAATTCCATGTATCTTCCCAAGAACAGTGGTGGATGCCATGTGTCAACTTTTGAGAGATCATCTTCAAGCTTCATTGCCGAATAGAAATTGTGGTGGGTCCTGGATGTTATTTCAAATGTTTGTGGAAGCTGCCAAGTGTCACCATCCATAGGAGCCTAATATGTGCCCTGAATAATTCTACAACATAGCTAAAGAGAAAGTGGAAATATATGCGTGTCTTTGATAAATTAGGCAAAAAGTGCCACGTGTCATTCTCTAGTGCCTTCTAAGTAATAAGGAGAATTTCAAGAAATTGACTAAGTGTCCTCTTTTGTTTCAACAAAATAGAGTGTTATGTGTATATGTTGCTACAAAGTGAGATGGAGGGAAACTCAATGAGAGTTATTTCTGGTAGATGGAGTAGTTCATTGGGTAGATTTTGGGGGCCTGTAAACATTAAAAGGGCCATCTATTTGTCCCCTGTAAGTGGAGGAGAATGGATAGTTGTGTGGCTAAGCAAGTGATGGAATGAGGCAATTCAGGTGCAGAAGGAGGTACTAGACATAAATTGACATGCTGCAGTCAGGGCAGCCGCCCCACTCGAGCATGGCCCTTCTTAATAAGACCAAGATACATCCAAGGCATTGAATGCACTGAATTCCACACTATTTTATATATGAAATCTGAGGCTATAAAAGAACAAGGGAAGATTCTTATAAGGGGGGCCAAAATATATATATATATATATATATATATATATATATATATATATATATATATAAGTAACAAGTTTTAGACTTGCTAGAGCTTGGGACTAAGTAATATCATTTGTTTTTGTCTCATTTTTCTTGACTTGAAAAGTTGATATAATTGTGCATGTTTTTGTGCCTTTTATGTGGCTGAAAGAATTTAGAAGATTGAACTCTATGCCTTTGTTGATAATATCTGTCATTAGCAAAAGTAGTCTAGACTGTAGATTTTCTAGAGTTGTGATTAGGAATGTCATTTGCTTTTGTCTCATTTTTTTGAGTCAAAAGTTCTACATAATTGTACATGTTTTTGTGCCTCTTATGTGATTGGAAGATTCTTATAAGAAGACTAAACCCTATGCCTTTGTTGGCATTTTTTGTATCTCAGTAAATGAAGCCTCTGTTATGAGCCTCTATTTCTATTATTTCAATCTTTTACATTGATCATGCACTTGTTTGATCTTAAATGTAAATGAATCATACATATAGTCTCACTATGCTTAGGATTAGGATCAAATTACACTCAGGCACATCACCATAGTTAGGTTTCAATTCTTGCATTTGCATTTCTGTTTAATCTTCTATCCTTTTTCCCACACTTGATACTAAAGAAGAGACCAGCTTCTCTAAAATTTGGAGGTTGTTTCAAGCCGCAATATCCCATAGCTTGAAACATTCCATTGTTGTTGATTAAAATCAAGCACAATTTTAAGCATCAACAATTTTTGGCACACCTGGTGGGACAAGTCTTGAAGTTTCTTTCAAGACTGTATGAACTAGAGAGCTACAAGGAGTCAGAGCTGTAGACCAGTCACCAGATCGCAATCTACTACAAATCTAGGTATTCTTTTACCACCTTTGGTAACTAGTCCAAGGAGAAGAGCTAACCAATTTGCACCAATAAAAAATATGGGAGCCCCCATACCCCTAAGAAATTATGCAAGATGGAACACTGGTAGTCCCTTAATCCTCCCAACACCACCAATTTTTTGGGATCGTATCCCAGTAAATGCTCTAAAATCTCTACCCAAGTTCAGTGGGCAAGAATCTAAAACACCTGTAGAACATCTTCAAGATGCATCAGATGTATGTGCCATACATGTTGTCACACAACAAAATGTGGCCATAAGGTTATTAGCAGCTTCTTTTAAAGGGAAGGCTTTAGAATGGTATCGGTCTTGTTGTCTCCCAAAAATATAGCTATCATTTTTAAGACAATATTTGAAATATTTTGGTCTTATAGACCAAAATTGTATCTTCCATTTTCAAAAATTTGTCTTAGATATTCAGATTTCTTATTTTCAAAGCTTCTGAGAAAATCTATAGACTTTGCAAGTCAAGTTCAATGGATTTTACATGTTAATTTCTACGGACTTTGTATCTTCAAATTCTATAGGTAGGTTCATTTATAAAGATTCAAATATTTTTGTAGGTAGTTTCAATCAAAGGGATCAATTTTAAACACTTAGTCATTTTTTGAGATTGTTTTAATGCCTTGGTTTGAACAAAAATCTCCATCGGCAAACACCAGTAGCAAGTTCAATGTCTTTGGCAAGAGTTAAGTGCTTCATCAAGGTTCAACCAAAGGAACAGTTCAATGGCTCAGTTCAACCAAGCAGTTCAATACTTTATTTAACTCAAATGGTTCATTCCCTTTGTTTCAACATCTTTTGGTTCGATCATTTGGTTCGTTAGTCGGTTCAAAGCCATGTTTGAACCATTGAACCAAAACTTGGTTCAACGTCTAGGTTCAACGAAAAGGTTCAACAACAGGTTCATTCACTTGGTTCAACCATTTGGCTCATTGGATGGTTCATCAGCTTTTGGTTAAAAAGGGCTCAGCACACTTCATTGAACCATTGAATCAATTCAATAGATTGGTTCAATATTTGGGTTCAACGTCAAAATTCTTGTTAGTTCAAAGGCAAGTACATTATGTTTGGTTCAATTCTTAGTTTATCGGCTTGTTTTAATCATTGAATGATTGGCTTGAACCATTTTGGTTTAAAGCCTTGGTTCAACTGATTGGTTCAAACATCAAAGTTCATCCAATGGTTCATTGGCTTTTTGGTTCAAAGGGACTTGGCGTGCTTCATTGAACCTTTGAACCGGTTTAACTAATGGTTCATCGGCCAAGTTTAAAGGGGCAGTTCAATGATGAAAGGAATTTTTTTTAAGGACAAGTGTCCTTGTAGAGGACACTTAATCAACCAAAAAACCCTTTGAAAGGGTTATTTTCAAAATAAATCTGAAGACTTGTTCAAATACTTGGCAGAACAAATTTTCGTAGACTTTTTGTTCACAAGAATTTTCCCTAAACTTTTTGTCCGCGAGAATTTTCCATAGGACAAATGTCTGCAGAATTACCCACAGGGAGCTTTCAAATCAAACACTTGAGAATAATCCCCAGGGAAACATCTACAGGGAACAAAAGCATGGGGAAATATTTGTCCACGGGGATTGCTAAAATAAAGGGCTTTTGAAGGACCCTGAAGGACAGGTGCCCTTGTGGGGGACTCTCAGCAGCCAAAGTAAAGGGCTTTTTTGACTCGATAAGGATCATTTCTCAAGGCCCAAAAGGGTATGTCCAATTCATAAAAGTGCTAAACAAAAAGCCAAAATCTAAAAGAAGACCAAGAGGTGACACCTACAAATATGTCAAATTTAGCATAGCCAACTAACTGTTGGAAGCATATTGACGGACATGTAAACATTAATTTTAAAGACAATGAAATAGTCGTTGATTCTTTGATTTACAAACACGAATGTATTTCTAGAATTCAAGACAAAAACTAGGTAAAAGTGAGGAAAGGTAGAACAATGGATGAATCCAGGGCCTGATTCAATTAATCTGGAAAGGAGGAACGATCAAGACAAGATTAGACTGCCATGTGAACATTGAAATTTGTAATCTTTTAATTGCACGACTTGTTTATCTACATTGAGAAGATCAAATGGGTAAAATGCCCCAAAGTTCTAGCTTGTCTTCCTAACATTTCCCAATGCATCATGACATATTACTGTTCCCGAGTCCTTCTTGAAGTGGCTATATAAGGGACTTTCTTTCATTGTAAAAGGATCCTCTTTTTGACAATCTAAATGAAACTCTGCCAAAATTGAGAGGCATCATTGAGACTTTGTGCTCAGTCTATTGATCATATTCTGTTAATGAAAACAAGAGACTTTTTTAGACTTTGTGCTGTGATATCTTTTATGTTTCATTAATTTAATAAGCAAGATTAGTAAATTAGTCAGGAAGGTGTCCCGAAGAATCAACTATGGAGAGACTTTGTGCTCCCATAAGCTGCCTTCAGTGTGTTTTCTTTATATTGCTATGTAAAGGACTTTGAGAAGACTTTGAGCTTTCATTGCCCTTCGTATATCACTCTTGAGTATTTCAGGTGTAGACTTTGTAATGTGTCTTGATTTGCTGGTTACCATACTTTCAGTCATATTCTGCTTTTATTTCCAAGAGTATTCTTGTGGCTGGTTGAATAGTTCTTCTGAAAGAAGAGGAGTGATGATTATCATTCTCTTGAGTTTTTACTTTGTTTTGTATACATCATCTCTAAAGAAAGAGAGATGGATGTCTGGTCCTACCCTTGAGTATTATTTTCGATTTATATGTATACATAGCATATCCACAAGGAACCTCCCCTTGGTGAGAGGAGAGAGAAGTCTCCTTCTGATGTGATAAAGTTACACATTAGGATGACTAATCTTCTTGCTTTGGTTGATAAGACCTATTTTGTTTACCAGTACACTGATAGACAAAATATTCAACCAACAATTTTTGGTGACTCTGCTGGGGATATATCCATTATCCATTTTTAGACTATCCATTCCATTCATCTCCACACCACAGGAAAAAAATGCACAATTTAAAGCCTCAAGCTTTAACTGAAGCAAACTCAATTCTTTTCCACTTTTGTTTTACAATCTAGCAGATTTAAGGTATACACGAAGCCAAAGGGCTAAAGGTATCATTGATCCTGTGTTCAAGTTAGTACAACAAAGTGATTTTGATTTGTTTCCTTCACCATCTCGTCTCCAACAAACCAAGAGCTTCCCTCTTACTAAAGCCAAATCCCCATTACTAGATGAAGTTTCTACTTTTGTTGTTGATAAAGCTGTGCCTATAATAACCCCATTGAGATTTGTTATCCCTCATTTTTCAGTATCCTATAATGGCAGTTTAAGGCCCCTGGGGTAATGCTTTTGGTCCTCTCAATATTACTCCTCCTCTACATGAGCTTCCACGTAGTTCTAAGAATAATTTTCCTAAATTCTACGGTGATGGAAAAGTTCATCCTGATGAACACATTACAACATTTAGTATAGCTTGTGGAGTAATCAGAGTAAAGTTTGAAGATGTAGCAGTCAGACTTTTTGTTGAAACACTACAAGGTCCTACTGCAGATTGGTTTTACCATTTACAAGCTTGATCTGTGATTGATTGGAATACCTTGAAAGCTAAGTTTGAAGCCAGATTCAAACCTGTAGAAGATGCACAAACACTTCTGGCTCAACTTACACAAATGAAAAAAGAGCCACATGAGCCTATGAGAGACTTCATAGCTAAATTTGATAAGTTGAGAAATAGAATTCCTATGATTGCTAGACCTACAACTGAGAATCTCAAATGATTTTTCATTAATTCTCAACTACCTGAAGTTAGTTTCCTCTTGAGATGTGTTGGCCAAATAGATCTTGCTACAGCTCAACTTTTGGCCACTGAAGTAGAAGATGATCTCATCTTAGCAGGGAAAATAAGAAGAAATCCCAATAGAAATAGAGCTTCATCATCTTTAAAATTTTCATCTACAAGCACCACAGATCCAATGGTGCAAAAATTAGCAAATGAGCTCCTTGCCCTCAAAAAGCAAATGGCTCAAGGAATGTCTTCTACTCCTACATATAGAAGCATATTCCCAAATCAGTCATATCAGGGTAATGTTGCAAAAAACCAAGGACAAAAAAATCACCTTCCTCCTCCACAAGGGAAACTTGCCCTGGAAGCTCCTCCAACTAATTTAGCAATGGGATACCTTGAAATAAAATCAAAATTCTCTTATCAGCTTGAATTAAATCAAGAAAATGATGCTGATATCATTGAAGACAGTCAAGAAGAATCAGCTAGCGACTCCCACATTAGTTTCCTAAATTATCAAGATGAACTTGGAAGCAAAGGAGAAGCTTTAGATAGATCATATGCAGTGTTTACAAAGTCTAAGAACCAATCAGTCCAACAGGGTGATAAAGAAAAGATAGAAGAATAACCATAGCCAGCAGTCACAATTGTCAATCATGGGACAGCTCTACCTTTTCAATCAAAAGATCTGGTCATTACTCAAAAGGTAAATACATCTATTGTGCCTTCCCCTTCTACTTCTAATTCGCAAACCAACCCACCTCTCATCCCTCCTAAAACATAGAAAGCTGAAGTACCTTTTTCTATACCTAGCTCAATTTAGCCATTTGATATAATTGATCATGTCAAAAAGACAAAAATATAGATGTCTGAATTTGAATACTTGTAGTCCAATCTGGATCAATTGAATAAGTTGGTCCAATATGTTAAAAATTAGACCATCCCTACAAGACAAAAGGCCAAAAAAGTAACTTTTGATTCTTCAATGAATACGCCTATTCCAAATAATCTGATCATTACTCCTACAGCTGCTTCTATAAAAATAGAGCCCTTCTATGTTTTCTTGTTAATCAATGGCCACAAGCTGAGTAACTGTATAATAGACTCAGGCACATCTAACAATGTCATGCCTGCCAAAGTCACTAAGTCTCTTGGTCTCACATTGACCAAGATGTTTGGGAGATGCTTCTCCATGGAAAACAAGCAAGTGTCATTGTTGGGGCAAATCAAAGATGCTCAATTTGCATTCGCAACCTTTCCAGACAAGAGGATTAAAATGAATGTATTAGTGGCTGACGTCCCAACATCTTATGGCATTTTGCTTGGATAGAATTTATGTAAGGACGTGGGAGGAGAACTAAACATGGATCTATCTGAGGTAAGGATCCCTGTCCAAGGCATGATGAAAATATTACTTCATGAAAAGGAAGCAAAGTATGTAGTTACCAAGACGTCAGCTCCTAAAGCTCAAATCCTCTTTGAATCTGCAGGTATGGGTAATTACTTTTTATATACATATCATGATGAAAGACCCTCCATCTCTGATGAGAGAAAGTCTAAAGTAAAGCCAATATCTAATGAGATTTAGACTCTAGAATTTGATGGTAGTTGTTCCTTTACTAGTTTGGGAGTTGGTATTGTCTTAATATCTCCTCAAGGAGATATGTTCCCTTCATCCTATAAGTTACAATTCAGCAACACAAATAATATAGCTGAATATGAATCAATGTTGTTGGGCATGAAAGCTACTGAAGAAAGAGGCATCAAGTTTCTTCATGCTAAAGGGGACGCCGAATTAGTGGTCTGTCAAGTGAGAAATTCGTATCAAACCTAGAATGAGAGGCTGCGCCATTATCATAATCTTGTTTGGGACCAAATTGAAAGCTTTGATGCTTTCAACATTTCTTCCATTCTAAGAGAATCTAATGATAGAGCTGATGCAATTGCTATTTTAGGAACTCTTTTAGTTCCTCATTTTGATTTTAAAGAAGCCAAATATACCATTGAGCTGGTCTATAGGCTGAGTGTTCCTGACAATGCTGATCATTGGCAAATTTTTAATGATGATAATCAAATCATTGCCTTCTTGGAACAAAAAGACAATTTTGAATAGCTGTATTTTAAAGGCAGCGATTCTCAGAAGTCTAAATTTGTTTCTGAATCTAGTTCAGATATAAATGAAGAGTTTCTACAGCTAAAACGAAACAAAATTTCTAAAGGCCCGGTTTCTCTTGAGAAGTTGTTTGACAAGCATGATAGATTCGTCAAGTAATAGTAGACAGATTTGAATTTATCTTAGGGATTTGACCAAGTGAATATGACCAACAAAGAAAATCTCAAGATGGTCAACATTGGTAAGTGTTGCACACCTGAAGAAAGATTCAAATTCACTTCTTTGCTCCGTGAATACATTGATGTCATGGCATATTCATATGAAGATCTGAAGTCTCTCAGACCTAATGAAATCTGCCATCGTATTCCTCTCAAGGCTGATTCAACACCTTACAAGTAGAAATTCAGACAATACAATCCAAAAATTTTAGGTACAATTATGTCTGAGATTCAAAAAATGTTAAATGCTAGAATTATTTTTCCAGTCCATCATTCTACATGGATTGCAAATATAGTTCTTGTAAGGAAGAAAAATGGTGAAATTTGCATTTGTGTAGATTTCTAGAATCTGAATTAGTCATCTCTGAAAGACAATTACCCTTTGCCAATCATGGACCAAGTGCTTCAAATAGTAACAGGATCAAAAATGTTATCAATGCTGGATGGCTTCTCAGACTATAACCAAGTTGAAGTTGCTGAAGCTGACCAACACAAGACTACATTCATCACGCCTTGGGGTACATTTGCATATAAAAGCATGCTTTTTGGATTAATAAATGCTAGTGTTACCTTTTAGAGAGCTATGGACATGGCTTTCAAAGATGAGATTGGCAAATTCATAGTAGTATATCTTGATGATTTAACTATCTTTTCAAAGCATCGATCTAATTATGTACGCCACTTACAACAAGTGCTAGAGCGCTACCGATAGAATGGTATTTCTTTGAATCCTAAAAAGTCTATTTTTGGAGTGACAGAAGGGAAACTCCTTGGATACATTGTGTCTAAAGAAGGCATAAAGATTGACTCAGATAGAGTCAAGTCTATCCAAGAGCTGAATTTACCTACAAGTAAGAATGTTGTTCACTCTTTCTTTAAAAAATTGAATTTCTTAGAGAGATTTGTCCCTGAATTTGCTTAGAAGATAAGACACATTGTAAACATGATGAAAAGAAAGACTACCTTTAGCTAGACCAAAGAAGGCAAAGCAACATTTTAAGATATCAAGGTCATTATTGCTCACACTCCTACCCTAGTTTGTCCAGATTATCACAGAGATTTTATTATATATAGCTATGTGTCTGAGCATACTCTTTCAGGGATTCTTGTCCAACAAGACAAAGAAGGTATGGAATCCCCTATCTCTTTCATGAGCTTCCCTCTAAAAACTCATGAAATGAAGTATTCGAATATAGAGAAGCACACGTATGAGCTAGTAAAAGCAATCAAACACTTTTGCTTCTATATTTTAAATTCACATACTACTGCCTTAGTTCCTGATAGTACAATCAAGTCTATATTAACTCAGTAGGAGTTTGGCATAAAGAGAGGTAATTAGATTGCAAAGATCCAAGAATTTGATCTAGATATCAAGTCAACAAAGCTGGTCAGAGGTAAAGGCCTTTGCCAATTAATGGCTGACAATAAGCCAGAAGATACACAGCATGAAGAAGCTAAAGTAGATAATATGCCAATAGTCCTTTTTTTTCCACTACCAATGAATGGTATTCAAATATTTCCTATTTTCTGACTTACGGTGAATGTCCTGCTCATTTGTCTTACAAAGAGAGGAGAACTATCAGATTGAAAGCTGCCAATTTTGTCCTTTGGGACAACGGCCTATACAAAAGAAACATAGATGGATTTTTTCTTTTCTGTGTAGATAAAGAACAACAAACTCAGCTCTTGAAGTCTTTCCACAATCTAGCATGTGGAGGACATTTTTCTGCCCCTATGACTACTCACAAAATTTTGTGAGCCAGGTATTATTGGCCAACTCTTTTCCAAGATGCACATAAGTGGGTAAGAAAATGTGAACTTTGTCAGCAATTTGTTGGAAAACCCAAGTTGGCTGCTCTGCCTCTCAAGCTAGTAATCATAGAGGAACCTTTCCAGCAGTGGGGACTCAATTTTATTGGGACAATAAATCCATCTTGAAGTGCTGGACATGATTATGTCCTTACAATGACTGATTATTTCACTAAGTGGGTAGAAGTAATCCTAACAAAGCATGCTACTTCAGAAGTTGTATGCAACTTCCTGAAAGAGAATATCATTTCCAGATTTAGAGTCCCACTCAAGATTGTTATTGATAATGCAACTTGTTTGACTTCTCAATAAATTACGCAATTCTATTTTTATTATGGAATTACACTCTCTCATTTTTCTGATTATTTTCTGCAAGGGAATGGACAAGCTGAGTCCAGCAATAAAAACTTGGTAACTATTATCAAGAAGATTGTAGATGATAATCAAAGGACGTGGCATAAAGCATTAGTTGATGCTCTGTGGGCTGACAGGATCACGCCAAAAAGGGCAATTGGTATGTCTCCTTTTCAACTTCTCTATAGGATTAATGTTGAGATACCAATCACCTTAGAGTTACCAGCATTGAAATTGGGGAAAGCCATTGAAGATCAAACGTATGAGAGTTCTCTTGACAAAATAATCATGTGCCTGACTTAGCTGGAAGAACAAAAAACCATGGTGGTGGACAGAATTGCTATTCATCAAAGCTTGGTAAAGAAACTTTTTGATTAGAAGGCCAGAAATAATGATTGCTAGATTGGAGATAAATTCTTGTTGTGGGACAAAAGAAGAGAACCAAAGGGGATGCATGGAAATTTTGACTCCCTTTGGAGAGGCCCATTCATAATTCATCACCACATGGGTGAAAATAGTTTTCTTTTAAAATACCAAGATGGCACACTCTTTTCTTTGCCCCACAATGGGCAGCATCTAAAACACTTCAATTCTTGAAGTATCAGATCTTTGCCTCTGTATATATGTATATTTGTACAATTTTATTTATATTTTGTTTTATTTGTTTCTATTTTTTGACACCTTTCATTACTAGGTAGCATGACTCCAAATCCCAATGGCATACTTGAAGACACTAGAGATTCTAGATTCTACTTGTTTCAATTCATTTTGCAATTGACAGAAGTTCCCCAACTGGAGCCAACTGTTGTCTCCCAAAAATATAGCTATCATTTTTGGGACAACATTTGAAATATTTTGGTCTTACAAACCAAAATTGTATCTTCCATTTTCAAAAATTTGTCTTAGATATTTAGATTTCTCATTTTCAAAGCTTCTCAGAAAATCTACAGACTTTGCAAGTCAAGTTCAATGGATTTTACATGTTGATTTCTATGGACTTTGTATCTTCAGATTCTACAGGTAGGTTCATTTATACAGATTCAAAGATTTTTACAGGTAGTTTCAGTCAAAGGGATTATTTTTAAACACTTAGTCATTTTTTTGGATTGTTTTAATGCCTTGGTTCAAACATAAATCTCCATCGACAAACACCAGCAGCAAGTTCAACGTCTTTGGCAAGAGTTAAGCACTTCATCAAGGTTCAACCAAAGGAATAGTTCAATGGCTTGGTTCAACCAATTATTTCAATACTTTATTTCACTTAGATGGTTTATTCCCTTTATTTCAGCATCTTTTGGTTTGATCATTTGGTTCGTCAGTCGGTTCAAAGCCTTATTTGAACCATTTAATAAAAACTTGGTTCAATGTCTAGGTTCAATAGAAAGGTTCAACAGCAGGTTCATTCACTTGGTTCAACCATTTGGCTCATTGGATGGTTCATCGGCTTTTGGTTCTAAAGGGCTCGGCACACTTCATTGAACTATTGAACTAATTCAATAGATTGGTTCAATCTTTGGGTTCAACGTCAAAATTCTTGTTGGTTCAAAGGCAAGTACATTATGTTTGGTTCAAAGCTTAGTTTATCAGCTTATTTTATTCATTGAACCATCGGCTTGAACCATTTTGGTTCAAATCCTTGGTTCAACTAATTAGTTCAAACGTCAAAGTTCATCCAATGGTTCATCGGCTTTTTGGTTGAAAGGGACTTGGCGCGCTTCATTGAACCTTTGAACCGATTCAACTAATGGTTCATCGGCCAAGTTCAAAGGGGTGGTTCAATGCTGAAAGGAATTTTTTTGAAGGACAAGTGTCCTTACAGAGGACACTTAATCAAACAAAAAACCCTTTAGAAGGGTTATTTTCAAAAGAAATCCGAAGACTTGTTCAAATACTTGGCAGAACAAATTTCTATAGACTTTTTGTCCGCGGGAATTTTCCCCAGAATTTTTGTCCGTGGGAATTTTCCGTGAGACAAATGTCCATGGAATTACCCATAGGGAGCTTTCAAATCAAACACTCGAGAATAATCCCTAGGGAAATGTCTATGAGGAACAAAAGCCTAGGGAAATATTTTTCTGCAGGGATTGTTAAAACAAAGGGCTGTCGAAGGACCCTGAAGGATAGGTGCCCTTGCGGGGGACTCTCGAAAGCCAAAGTAAAGGGCTTTTATGACTCGACAAGGATCATTTCTCAAGGCCTGAAAGGGTATGTCTAATTCAGAAAAGTGCTAAATAAAAAGCTGAAAGCCGAAATAAGACCAAGAGGTGACGCCTACAAAGACATCAAATTTAGCATAGCCGACTAACCGTTGGAAGCATATTAACGGGCATGTAAACATCAATTTTAAAGATAGTGAAATAGCCATTGATTATTTGATTTACAGACACAAATGCAATTCCAAAATTCAAGACAAAAACTAGTTGAAAGTGAGAAAGGTAGAACAATGGATGAATCTAGGGCCCGATTCAATTAATCTAGAAAAGAGGAACGATGAAGACAAGATCAGACTGCCAGGTGGACATTGAAAGTTGTAATCTTTCAATTGCATGACTTGTTTATCTATATTAAGAAGATCAAATGGGTAAAATGCCCCAAAGTTCTAGCTTGTCTTCCTAACATTTCCCAATGCATCATGACGTATTACTGCTCCCAAGTCCTTCTTGAAGTGGCTATATAAGGGACTTTCTTTCATTGTAAAAGGATCCTCTTTTTGACAATCTAAATGAAACTCTACCAAAATTGAGAGGCATCATTGAGACTTTGTGCTTAGTTTGTTGATCATATTCTGTTAATGAAAACAAGAGACCTTTTCAGACTTTGTGCTGTGATATCTTTTCTATTTCATTAATTTAATAAGCAGGATTAGTAAATTAGTCAGGAAGGTGTCTTGAAGAATCAACTATGGAGAGACTTTGTGCTCCCATAAGCTGCCTTCAGTGTGTTTTCTTTATATTGATGTGTAAAGGACTTTGAGAAGACTTTGAGCTTTCATTACCCTTTGTATATCACTCTTGAGTATTTCAGGTGTAGACTTTGTGCTATCTTGATTTGTTGGTTACCATACTTTTAGTCATATTCTGCTTTTATTTCTAGGAGTATTCTTGTGGCTGGTTGAACAGTTCTTCTGAAAGAAGAGGAGTGTTGTTTGTCATTCTCTTGAATTTTTCCTTTGTTTTGTATACATCATCTCTAAAGAAAGAGAGATGGATGTCTAGTCCTACCCTTGAGTATTATTTTCTGTTTATACGTATACATAGCATATCCATAGGGAACCTCCCCTTGATGAGAGGAGAGAGAAGCCTCCTTCTAATGTGATAAACTTACACATTAGGATGACTAATCTTCTTACTTTGGCTGATAAGACCTATTTTGTTTACCAGTATGCTAATAGACAAAATATTCAACCAACAGGTCTTTGACCCCAAATATCATATCTACATGGGACTGGCTTGGAGATCTGTTCTTTGAAAGATTTGTAGAGAAGGGTGATAATTCTTCTTTGTTACAGCAGTTAATCACCATTCAAAGGGGACCATAAGAGGACATGATTGAGTTCAACACCAAATTTTAGAAAAGTTGGGACAGAATCCCTACTACAGCTAGGCCACCACCTGGTATGGCCATAGTATTTTATCTCAAGGCTTTGAATTCAGATATATCTATTATGATTCTATCACTGGGAGGACACACTTTGCCAGGGGCTTATGACTATGTGGTTAGAGCTGAGAATCATTTAATAGATGCTGAAAAGTTACCTCCAAGACTTCCCATGCTCGTGTTCCAAAAAATTTCCTTACCCTTACCTCAAGAATTTCTTAAAGATGTAAGCCCACTTGTGTCTATGTACATGTACCCTCCATCATCCATGAAAGAACTTGTCCCTACTCAGCCATCTGAGATGAATGATATCAAGAATATCCTAAGGATGTTTTCCAATGAGATGATTAATATAAAGAGGTAGTAGAATACTTTTCCTAAGCCCCCTTATCAAGGCTATCAAGGAAACAGGTTTTCATCCCAACTAAACTAATATCAAGGTCTTCCAAAACAAACTAGCCATGAGCCAATGAATCAATTAGTTACAATTCCCACACCCTCATAGACCATTCCTCCCAACTCAAATAGGGAGATGGTTCCAAGATAGAATAATTATGTAGATGATACTAATGCCTGGTGTTTCCCTTGCAACAATGCTCATACACCCATAGATTGTCTTAGGGGTAATCTACAACAAAGGGTGGCTAAGCAGAGAAGAATGGATGGGCAGTTTACCAGTACTAGTAATAATGAAGCCTACCAGTCTCCTAGTATGCAAAATTTAGTCCTAGTGGCTCAGATGCAAGGAATGTCCTTGCAATAAGAAGAAGAAATAGCCCTGGAACATGCCTTGTTCTCATGGGTTGAAGATGAAGAAGAAATTTTCTTGAACAAATCATCTACCTCCCAAAGGCCAGTGGTACAATCTAATTATTACACCAGATCAAAGAGGAGAATGGTGGAACAACCTGAGGTTGTAAGTGTTCAAGTCAAGAATAATCCTCCATCTCAAGGGCAAGGAAATGCTACTATTAGATAAGAAGTGCCTCAGTCAGTGTAAGACCAGGGGATTCCTACCCATATTTAGGAAAAAATGAGGTATCCTTATGTCCAAAAAACTCAGTCTTTGGGACCAATCAATGTAGTGGATCAATTAAAGAAGACTCCAGCCCAAGTATCAATATGGGATATATTGGCTATTCTAGAATAGAAGACACTTCTAAAAGAAGCTCTACAAGGCTAAGTAGTGCCCAGAGGTACTGTCACCAAGGAAGGACCTGTTGGAAAAGAAAAACTCAAAGATATGGTTCCTTCGAAGATAATAGCCTTTGTGAACAATGCAGTGCAATTAAGTAAATCCAAACCAGAGCCCTTCTATTTGACTCTGATAGTTGGGAAGAAACTCTTGCATAATGCATTAATAGATTCAGAAGCTAGTACAATAGTGATGCCCAAGCAAATAACTGATGCTTTGAAAATAAAATATGAACCCCTTGCAAAAGGAGTTATGCAACTAAATGGCAAAACAGTACAAAACATAGGGAGAATCAAACAACTCCCATTGCAATTATACACATGTCCTAACATAATTGTCAACTAAGATGTAGTAGTCATAGATATACCTCCTATTTTTGGTTTATGTTTATCCAGAGATTTTACAGCAAAAATAGGAGGATATATGTCTCTTGACTGGTCTCACCTCATCTTGAGAACCAGATACGGTTCGAAGATGAAAATTCTATCTGAACCATTGTCCAAAGACCATATCACCAATGAACTGACAACAAGATTAGAGGCAGATCATGCTATGTTAAATAAGGAAGAAAGGATTTTTGTTGAAGAGCTAGGCAACTGGACTGAGCATGATCAAAAAGAAGAAAATAACTAGTTGTTGGCTATGATGCGTAGTGACCCGTATGAGAACTATGACTCTACTGGTTTGGGCACATACATCATTTTTTATGAGGACCAGACAATCCCAAATGTTATAAGGGAAGAGGCACCTACTACTCAAGATTCATAGATCTAGACTTTGAATTTTGATGGGGCTAGAAGTAAACATGGTGCTGGAGCAGGAATTTGTCTTACTACTCCAAATGGTGATAAACTTTTAAGGGCTATCCGATTCCAATTTGCTTGCATTAATAATGATGTTGAGTATGAATCTTTAGTACATGGGCTTTTATTAACCAAGAAAAAGGGAATAAAGAATCTAAAAGTAAAAGGAGATTCAGAATTAGTAGTAAAGTAAATTAGAGAAAAGGTAGGAGCCAAAAATGTGAGAATGAGATCCTACAGACATAGGATTTGGGATTTGATAGAAGATTTTGATGCTTTCAACATTGAGATAGTCCCTAGAAGTCAAAATTCTAAAGCTAATAGGATGGCCTAGATTGGCTCACAATTTAATCTAGCAATTGGCTTATTAATCAACAATGAGTCGGTAAAAGTTATAGTGAGGCTAACTATTCCAGACAATGATGAGAATTGGCAAGTATTCAAAAATGATGCTCAGGTAGTTTCATTCTTACAACAATCAAATGAGTTTGTTGATTAGTTGCAAACCAAAATTAAAGAGGCATATGGTGATCAAATCATACAATTGAGGACTAATAAGCTCCCCAAGGGCTTGATCACCTTAGAAAATTTGTTTGACCTAGAGGATGTAAGCCTGAAAAAAAAGGTTCCAGGTAGACAAAGCAGACTATTCTGAAATAAAGGTGAGTGACGGGAAAAGGCTACAAGTTGGGAATTCTGCAACTCAAGAAGAGAAGGAAATATTAATTGAATTGTGCCAGAGATATGACAGAGTCATAGCTTAGAGCTATGAAGACCTTCATGGATATAATAGAGACATTATTCAGCACACAATAGAACTGACTGAAGGGTCTAAGCCCATCAGACAGAAACAGAGGCCAATAAATCCAAGGATTGAGTCTCTAATGGTAGATGAGTTGCATAAACTTTTAGAATCCAAAATAATATTTCCAATTAAGCACTCAACCTGGGCATCAAATCTAGTACCAGTTAGGAAAAAGAATGGAGATGTAAGACTGTGTGTAGATTTCAGAGATCTTAATAGAGCATTTTTGAAAGACCACTATCCATTTCCCTCCATGGAACAAATTCTACAAACTGTGGCTAGATCAAAGAAGTTTTCTTTACTAGATGGTTTCTCTGGATACAATCAGATTTGGTTGGCTGATGAAGATTAGTACAAAATTGCATTTACTACCAAATGGGGTACATTTGCATATGCTAAGATGCCTTTTAGTCTGTCAAATGTAGGAGCCACCTTTCAAAGAGCTATGGATATAGCCTTTGGGGAACTTATAAATAAGATTATCCTGATCTATCTGGATGACCTCACTATATTTTCAAAAAATATTGATGATCATTTTGATCATTTAGAATCTGTCTTCAAGAAATGTCAGGATTTTGGGATATCATCAAATCCCAAGAAATGCATCTTTGCTATACCTCAGGGCAAATTGTTGGGACATATAGTATCTAAAGAAGGAATTTCTATCGATCCTGAGGGAATTGCAACTATAATGAACCTACCTCTTCTAGTAAATAAAAAGGCAGTTCAGTCCTTTTTAGGGAAGATCAATTTTGTCAGTAGATTCATATCTAATTTTGCAAGCTTGGTAAGACCAGTGACACTCTTGCTAAAGAAAGACCTAGTCTTCAAATAGACTACAGAAGGAAAGCAAGCCTTTGAAGAGGTCAAGAATGCTATCTCAGCTACCCCTGTGCTTAAAAACCTAGATGTTTTCAAGCCCTTCGTAATGTATTTCTATGGAGGAGAGTCAAGCATTGTTGCTATCTTGACTCAAAAGAAAGATAGGCTGGAGGGAGAACACCCAATATCCTTTTTCTCAAGAAATCTCAGGGAGTATGAGACCAGGAACAATATTGTGGAAAGACAAGCCTATGCCATGGTAAAAGCCCTCAAGAAATTTAGGCATATGATATCAGGGAACAAAATTCTAATACTTGTAACTCACCCAAGTGTCAAGGAATACGTCATGGAGGGAGAAATTACTGAGAAAAGAGCCAATTAGATCACTAAGATCCTTGAATATGATGTAGAGGTCAGACCCACCAAGCTAGTCAGAGGCAGGGGTCTAGTCAGAGCTTGAAAGAATGTTACCTGAGGAAGCAGATTCAGGAGAGACGGAGATGGTGCTAAAATTACAAGAGGTTGATCAGAAATCCTAGGTCACAAGCAGGATTCATTTTATGAAAAATGGGATATATTTGAGAGAACTCCCTCAAAATAAGAGGAGATATTATAGGATACAGGGAGTTCATTTTGTTTTAATTGAACAAGTCCTTTTCAAAAGAAATTCTGATGGAAAATTGTTAAGATGTGTAGAATAGGCTGAAGCTAAGAGAATACTACATGAAATGCATCATGAAATATCAGGGGGGAATTTTTTTACAAAGACCACATCCATAAAGATAAGTGAGGTAGGGTATTTCTAGCCTACTTTATTTGTAGATTGTTATCAGCTAGTTAAAAAATGTCAGTCCTGCCAATATTATATGGGGATGATGAGGAATGCAGCTATGCCCCTTAGTCCTATAATTTTGGATGAACCTTTTGCTCAATGGGGTCTTAACTTCATTGGAATGATAAATCCAGTGTCCAATATGGGTCACAAATGGATATTAACTACCACAGACTATTTCACCAAATGGACCGAGGTAGTCCCACTTAAGGAAGCAACTAAGAATGTGATCCTAGATTTTCTAGGGAATATCACTACTCGCTTTGGAGCTCCTCACACCATAATTTTGGATAATGCTAAGGCATTCTTGGGGTCTAAAATATCTGACTTTGCCTTGAAACATGGAATATATCTGAAAACTTCATCTAACTATTACCCTTAAGGTAATGGTCTAGTAGAATCAACCAACAAGAACTTGATCAGACTCATCAAAAGAGTAGGGGCTGATCATCACAAAGAGTGGCATAAAGTGCTTAATCTAGCACTATGCGCTGATAGAATCACGCCTAAACAGGTGATCAAAATGTCCCCATATGAATTGTTATATGGAAGGTCTACTGTGATTCCCCTAAGGTGATCAAACAAATTGAAATTGAAGAAAATGGCCCCATGCAGGTCAGACTTGCAGAACTTTTGGAAGTTCAGGAAAAGAGGGATATAGCCCATGATTCATTCATTAAGCATCAGGGAATGGTTAAGAACTATTTTGATAAAAGGACTTCAAATCCTAATTTTGAACTAGGCTCAATTGTTTTGAAATGAGATGCAAGATCCGCCAAGCTGGGTCAGCATACCAAATTTGAAGCATTATGGACTAGCCCGTATAAAATTCACGTGTGCAGAATTCATTTGAGCTAGAGTCGATGGAAGGAGAACTTGAAGAGATTCATGTAAATGGAATCTATTTGAAGAATTTTAATTAACTTGGGTCTCTAATGTATTATAGTTAGATATTTTTCCTTTCTCACATTGTTTTTTCATTATTTTCCTACTTTTCTTTTAAATAAGTGTTTTAAACACATGTCGATGGCTCTTTTGAAGCTATAAATTTCAAAATTTTGATCTAGCGGAAGGTGGAGTTTTCTTTTTGAGTAGGCTCAAAAGTCTTGGGGGTCACCAATAACTGTAGAGTAAATTTTTTTACTCTACATTGCATTTCGATTCTCAGTCACGCACTACAGTTTTGTTCCCGCATACCTAGGTCGCGACGGCAGAAGTTTTGAAATAGAGCACAGGTTTGTTTCTTTTGATTCATTTTTCATCTAAGTATCAAAGTGTAGTGGAGGGTGCCAAGTGTCACTATCTGAACACAGGTTGTCTTTTCCCCTTTTGTTTCCTTCATTTCATTTTTTACTTGAGTGTTGAATTCAAGCGGAAGCCACCAAGTGTCGCTTTCTGAAACACGGAGTCGGCCAACTGGAGTCATCCGAGACACTTTTCATAAATTTCAGGAAGGCCATGGAATGTGCCACATATCCAATAGTAGCTAAGTGGAATGCGCCATGTCTCAACATTTGCGTCTCATAATGACACTCGCATTTCATCCATTTTTCAGCAAAAGGGTTTTCAATAAGCTAAACAACAAGATCATGCAAGACGTGCCAATTGTCATTTGTGAAAGGCCTTGGACTACTTTTTTAGAGGAAAGCAAAAGTCACTACATGTCAGCATCTGAGAGACAGTCAGTTCAACACATGGGTTTAATGCCTTGGTTCAATGTTTTTTGGTATAATACCTCGGTTAACATGTAAATGGCATGCAGTGTTGAACCATTGAACCATTTTGGTTCATCAGGCAGTTCAAGGGAGTGTCCTAAAAAATTAAAGGGGTCAAGTACCTTTTTATAAGGCAAAAAGACATCGGTTCATTTTGTTTAAGTGCCAAAGAGCAGCAAAGGCCGCCAAGTGTACTTTTTGAGCCCCTTTCTACTCCATTCTTGGAAGAAGCGGAAGACGCCACATACCCCTAGTAGGAGAAGTAGAAGATGCCACGTATCTTCTCAAGAACAGCAATGGCCACCACATGTCAACTTCTGAGAGATCATCTTCAAGCTTCATTGCTGAATAAAAATTATGGTGGGTCCCAGATGTTATTTCAAATGTTTACGAAAGCTACCAAGTGTCACCATCTGTAGGAGCCTAATATGTGCCCCAAATAATTCTACAGCATAGCTAAAGGGAAAGTAGAAAGAATCATGTGTCTTCGATAAATTAGGCAGAAAGTGCCAAGTGTCATTCTTTGTTGCCTTCTAAGTAATAAGGAAAATTTCAAGAAATTGACTAAGTGTCCTCTTCCATTTCAACAGAACAGAGTGTTCCGTGTATCTATTGCTGCAAAACGAGATGGAGGGAAAGTTAGCATGAGTTATTTCTGGTAGATGGAGCAGTTCACCAAGTAGATTTTTGGGGCTTGCAAACATTAAAAGGGCCATTTATTTGTCCCCTATAAGCAAAGGAGAATGGACAGTTGTGCGGCTAAGCAGGTGATGGAATGAGGAAATTTAGGCATGAAAGGAGGTACTAGACATAAATCAACACGCCGCAGTCAGGGCAGCCACCCCACTCCAGCATGGCCCTTCTTGATAAGACCAAGATACATCCAAGGCATTGAATGCACCGAATGTTGCACTATTTTATCTATGAAATCTGAGGCTATAAAAGAGCAAGGGAAGATTCTTATAATGGGGGCCAAAATATATATATATATATATATATATATATATATATATATATATATATAAAGTAACAAGTTTTAGACTTGCTAAAGCTCGGGACTAAGTAATATCATTTTCTTTTGTCTCATTTTTCTTGAGTTGAAAAGTCGATGTAACTGTGCATGTTTCCGTGCCTTTTATGTGGCTGAAAGAATTGAGAAGATTGAACTCTATGCCTTTATTGATATTATCTGTGTCATTAGCAAATGTAGTCTAGACTGTAGATTTTCTAGAGTTGTGATTAGGAATGTCATTTGCTTTTGTCTCATTTTTTTGAGTCGAAAGTTCTACATAACTGTACGCGTTTCTGCACCTCTTATGTGATTGGAAGATTCTTATAAGAAGACTGAACCCTATGCCTTTGTTGACATTTTCTGTATCTTAGCAAAAGCAGCCTCTATTATGAGCTTATGTTTCTATTATTTCAATCTTTTACATTGATCATGCACTTGTTTTCTCTTAAATGTAAATGAATCATACATATAGTCTCACTATGCTCAAGATTAGGATCAAATTACATGCAGGTGCATCACCATAGTTAGGTTTCAATTCCTATATTTGCGTTTCTATTTAATCTTCTATCCTTTTTCCCACACTTGATACTAAATAAGAGACCAACTTCTCTAAAATCTGGAGGTTGTTTCAAGCCGCAATATCCCACAGCTTGAAACTTCCCATTGTTGTTTATTAGAATCAAGTGCAATTTTAAGCATCAACAGTTACTCTATCCATCAATCTCTATCCACTTCACTCTCATGTTGTAGTTCTTGAGTTCACATTTTTATTGTAAATACTCACATTCTATCTCTAGAAGAAGAATTAGAACCTAAATGAATGCATGGTCAGGCCTCCATTTGGTCAGCATCCTTTTTTATTATGTAATCTTTATCATGTTTTGAGGGTGAAACATTTTTAAGGGGGGTGTAATGTAATGTACCTAGATAAGGGTATAATAGTAGAATAATTAGTATAATAATGAAAAGTAGTTTAGTACCATATGCATAAGAATGAGGAGTTGGGTAGATGAGAACTAGTATAAATAAAGGGGCATAGGATATTATAAATCATCCAAGAAGTTTTTTATAATTAGAGCTTGCTCTAATAGGAGGTTTCCCATTGAAGATCCTAGTGATACAAAGTTATTCCTTCCATAAAAGGAATTGTGTGTCTAATCATTGTGTTTAATCAATATATGAGTGACTTGTTTTTATTTAATTAGTTATAGGAATGAGGTTCCTAACATATCTCTCCTCTCCCTTATTCAACACATTCTTCATGTGGTACAATCTTGATCTTCGTCTTTCATCTTTGATGCTCTCTTGGCCCAAGGCTATTCTTCTCCTAAAGCTTTCTCTCTCACTCTTATCCTCTTTATACTATTTTACTTAGAATTATTTCTATTGTAATTCTTTATAATGGATTGTGAGGTTTTTCTCTATATGAATGTTCTCCCACTTATCATATTCACCTCAACTTGTTGTTTGTCTACTTTGCAAGGTAACATTGTTCTATTGTTTATTAATAACATTTTTTCTAATTCTATTCTTGGCAATATTCTATTGTGCTATCAGAGCATTGATTATTTTAACATTGATAGTGAGTGTTGAGCAGTTGTTTTTGGAGGAATCTCGTATTTCTTTCAAATTTGTCTCTATTTTTTGGTCCTCTAACATGTTTTTTTGCAAGGGTGTTAAAGGATTTTTTATTTTAATCCTTTATTCTTGTTTTTTTCTCTTCTATTTTTTTGGTAAACATAATAACAATAACAAAAATAGAGTATTTCTCTATGTTATTATTTACACACTCTTTTATTTGATTTTTTTTCAAACTCATATGAATCTGGTTTTTATACGGGTTTTTCATTTTTAGTACCCATCATATTAAAGACATATATAAACTAAAGGCCACATTTTTTTATCGACAACTTTAATTTACAAAAAAAAATCAATTTTTGTTAATTTACCTTCTAAGAATATAATGTTAAAAGTTTATAAAAAACCTAGATATCCATTTTTGAGAAATCATAAAAAATGTACCTACTAGTTTTTCTTTTCAAATAAAATGGTGGATTTTTTTAAAATTTCAAAAAGGAAAACAATTTCAACCGTGGCAGTACTCCTCCATTTTTTCCCTTTGTGGTGAATCTATGGTTATTTCTATGATCTTGTATTAACACCTTTGTTTTACTTGTATTTTTTTTTTACTCTTTTGTGCTTTGAATTCCATGCACTTCATTATTGTTAGTTAACCTCTCAAAATTAAATCAGCAAAAAAAATAGTATTCTTTCATAATGCTTATATGCTAATATGAATAGTTTACTCCCTTGTTAAGCACTTAACTAGTAATTTATAATTTCTATTATATTACTTAATTCCTTGTGTTGTCATAAGTGTTTTTAGATTAGGCTAAAATAGTTCTTTACCTCTCAAATTTTACAGAGGTTATGGTGGTTATTATTATTCTTTACTATAGCTTACCTCTTGCATGTGGCACTTTAAGCCAACCTCTCCCTTTTAGCTATATAGCATCTTATTAATCCTGGAGGGAGGGACTATAGGCATCATTATGCTATAACATGGATTTAATATTCTCCTTGTCGATCAATCAAATGACATTAATTTTCATTCCACACACACACACACACACACACACACACACATATAGTAGGGTTGTTAATGGATATGTAAATTAATATTATTTTTTCTCTGTTCATTGATTGAAAATTTAGGATGTTATCTATAACTCCCCATAAATCAAGGCACCTCTATCATTTATCTCTATCAAAATTGACACTTTCATAATAACTTGTCAGGATGTCAAAATAGGAGTTGTCAAAATAATTAATATTTGTAAGTTGTCCATTGAATGGCATGACTATGTGTCTAAAAAAGGAAATGGAAATCATAGCATGGAGTTAATTCCTACATGTCTAGATTTGTTATTTTATGATTTTATTCTCTACATGTCAAAAGGGAGAGGTTTTCAGAGCAGTGCACCATTATTATTGGGGCATGTAATCTCAACCTACCTTGCCTATTTTGTAATATGGTTTTTTCTTTCTTTCTAACTGTTATAGATTTGTATTTGTATTGACATGGGTCCCCTCTTGACAACCCTTTGGCTATAGCTTACATCCTTGCTAGCAACCTCTCTAGATTGCATCATTTGATTGTAGCACTTAGCTTTGGCTTGAATTATTAACAATAGTGCCATCCCATTCTTTTTACTATCTCAAACTTGGGGCTCTATTTTTTCTTTCAACTTGGGCATAAATAATAGTTTTTCATGTTTTTTAACCATTATATTTCATGGCAATTGCCTTTGCAAATGAGGGGAAGGAAAATATCTAGAAATAAGAGATGATTTTATTAGGCATATGTAAGAGTAGTTTAAGGCAAATACTCATGAATTTGAGTATGTGTTTTAAACATTATTTTAATGCAATAATCCATTTTAGATGTGGTTTCTTTTTCATCTAATGTAACAAAGTTCCTTGCCTTTATTTATTTAAGTATGTGTATTATACCATTATAGATGCAATGAAAACCACCAAAGCCTAATTCTGCTTTGAGGCTTTCACTCCATACAGGGCGGTCCATATATCACAGAATAAAGCTTGTGAGGGAACCTAGTAAGCCATTGTGAAAGGGAGGATTTTTGAACCTAGGGGAGCTTTTAAAATACAAATCTCAAGAGGGTGTCTATGTGTTGCTTTTGGTATGGGATGTAAAAACATCACATGACAAGCTCATGCTTAAAATGGTATGTTTGATACTCTCTACAAGAATCCACCTTTTGGTATGCATCTCTATTGCATTGTGTATGTTTTCTATTAAAAGTGCTTACATTTATCCTGCATTATTCTTAGTTTTTGGTATGTTTGTCCTACATTTTTCATTTGAAATTTAAATTTAAGGTGAATTTTATTATAGTTTGTACTTTGTATTCATAATCTAAAAAGCACAAACTTTGATTTGCTGTAGGCACTCTACAATCTCCAACAAAGCTCATTGACTGTAACTTGAATTTCATCCTGTGTCCTCATGCTCTTTCTTAACTGTTATATAATATATATATATATATATATATATATATATATATATATATATATATATATATATATATATATATATATATATATATATATATATATATATATATATATATATCAGAAGTGAAGCTCATCTCATTAGCCATCTAATATGATCAAGTGGTCTGTGAATTAGAAAATGCAATGGTTGTTGATGGACTTGTACTCTTTCTAAGTTCATATATGTAGGTGAGGTGACTCAATCATGTTCATCATACTTGTATCCAGCTAGCAAAGAATCAAATTTAGTTTATTACCTAGAAAAAGAAAGATAGAACAAGCATTTCATATAGAATTGATATTCCTGGCTCAGAGACATACAATTAGGTTTTTGAACTGATGCCTCATAAATACTTGCCAAATGCTGGAGGGAAAAATAAAGTTTTGTGAAGCTTGAAATCTATTTTATTTTATTTTGCAAAACAAAGTAGATGGGTTTTGGGAATATACGACCTAAAGCAGAATTAACATTACAGATCTTGATTTGAAATTATGGGATACAGTCCTTGGAAGAGCTAGAGAAGATATCTCATGACCATCTTGTTGTCTGTCTTCATGTTGTTGGTCTTATGACAATGTTATCTTATTTAGACTTCTTACTACTTATTACGAATTTTGAAAAGTTGACCACTGCTGCAAACATTTGCAAGAATAATATGTACTTTTTGTATTTCAATTAATTTTCGACCACATTCCATTTTCTAACTTTGAACTAAACTACCACGTAAAGACATGGCACTTCGTACCCCTTGTTTTGTTTTGTTTTGTTTGGTATGATGCTTCATTAATTCTATAACACCTTATGTTTGGCATCTTGGTATGAGTGTAAAGCATTTATCCCTCTATTCACCTTTTACAAAACTCTTGTTTTTGGTTTCAATTTCTTTTTAATTCAAAACAAAATCAAAAACTAAACTATTATATAATAATTTTTTTGGGAATATTTTTATTTCATAATTTTTATATATACATAACAAACGAAAACTAAATAAATTTCCTTTTTCCATTTCAATTCATTCGCTTTGACTTGGATATTAATAATTTTTAAAAAATAAATAAAAATAAAATCCTTTTAATCATATGTGGCTTCTGTTTTTAAAAAACAAAAACAAAAAAACACACTATTAAATGTAACATATAAAATGTTCTTTTTCTCATCATTAATTGTCTTGTTCAAATTAAAAAAAGCAAAAGTTTTCAACTTGGAACGCCTTTCTCTTTCTTCATTCATAATGATTGAGGGAGTTTCTAGTCATGTGACGTTAAGAAAGCTTTTTCAATCTAACTTGTTTTTATTCAACCTTTACATTATAATTAAAGGTTTTTCCCATAATTTACTTATAAAACAAGAAAAGCGTTTTCAAAATTTTTACTGCATTTTGGAAAATTAATTTTTAAAATCTCTTTTGGAAATATAACTTTTAATGGGTGGATTAACTTTTCAAATTCTAAAAACACATCTTTAATTTCACATTACCACGTGTATTTAGGTTTGTTTTTTTTTTTCCTCCACATATGGTTTTTTATTTTATTTTATTTATTATCAAAGCTTTTTTATGCCAAGCAATTTAAAAACAGTAAGTTTTTATTATTTAAGAAATCAATTTTTTTTTCAAACTTTGATCTTTTGATGAGGACTAACATTTATAATTATTTGACCAAGACATATATTTTAAATGTTTTTATTAACAATAATTATAATTGATTTTTTCTCCCCCTATTTAATTCCTTTATAAGCTTTAAACGTCATAGTTATTTGAAGGAGCCTTATTTGAGTGTGGGATATTTTGCATCTATATCTCTTGGTTTTTCTTTGAAGATTAAATCAAATTGGATAAATTTGTTTTTCATAATGTAATGTTATTAAAATTATTTAATTTTTAGCGTTTAAGAAAACAATGCAATAATTGTTTCTAAAAATGATGAGATGATTGCACTTAAACATGAAATTAAATATCAAAATGACATTCTTAATTATTTTTAATGCTTTTCTAGTGAAAAAATGATGTCTATGCAAAACTTTCTTGATGATCTAAATGATAAATTTACATCTTTTGCACATAGTAATTGCTTTAATATTGATAACATTTTTTGTACTTCTCAAACACCTACAATTCCTTTGAACACTTCTTATACTAACTCCAGCTTAAAAATCATGCACAATATGAGCTATTCGGGTGGTCCACTTGATAAGTGTGAAAATAGTATTTTTGAAGTTCTATTGCATACTTCTAATATAAATTATAAAAGTCTTGATTTTAATGATTCCCTTGCTTCTAATGAAAATTAAGAATATTATTGTCTTCCTCACTGTAGGACTTATAATGCAGCTTATTTTGATTATAATGCATGTAATGCTCATGTTTTACTTTAAAATGTTAAATCTTATGTACATTATAGAAAATATGGGCATTGTATATCTAAATGTCAAAAATTACATTGATACAAATATTGTGGTAAATCCACTCATGAAACTTTGTATTATTAGAAAATGATTAAATCTCATACATCTAAGGGTAAAATTGTTTAGTTTCATAAAAAACATGAATCTTCTAAAGACTTTGATATGTCTTCTTGGAATAATTCTTCTATTGATTTACATAGAATATCCTTTTCAAGTGATACATTTTCTTTATCTTCATTTTGATACTCAAACTTTTTTAGCAATTCCTTGTTTTCTATTACATAAGATATATGCTTTTATTATTTTAACTAACTTCTTTTCATGGAGGTTTCACACTTTATGATAGAAGTTGTCTTTGCTTAATTTTTTCTACTTTTATATATACTTTTATTATATTATGTATGAAGATTATATTTTTGGCATATTAGTTACTTAGCTTGAAAAAATAGTGTTAGCTTGATTGTTTTGCAGGTTTTTGGATCATTAATCCTTCTTGTTGGTATTTTTTTATTATAGATTGAACACATTGTCTGAATAGGATTCTTGGAGATTCTTGGATGTCACACTTTCATCCTTGTGACTTTCAACAGTACTTTTTTTCTTTATTCTCTCTAAACTATTATAATTCTTCTTGAAGGAAGTTTCTATTAAGGAGGAGTATTATGTAATTTTAGATCCCTTCTTTATCTATAAAAAGTTTTCTCCACTTTTGTAACATTAAATCAAGTTTAAAGGGGAGTGTTGGAGAATTAACCTTAATTTGGGTCCTTTTTTAGTCTTCTAAGATTTTCTTAAGTTTAGATTGTGTGTTTATTTAATATATTTATAAATATATTTAACTCAGATTTATGAAGTGACATTTACCTCTCTAATTCACTTGTTGAATTTGGTGTTACTTGTATGTAGGTCTTTTCCTCTCAGATAACACACACATCCTCCCCAGTTGTAAGAGAATTAAGGATACATGACACATATGTTAGAGCTTGCACTTGTAACTCTTTTTCTCTCTTAGTTATTTATAAAGAGTTCTCCTCTCCCTTCTTTAACACATTTTTCATGTGATAAAATTTTGATCTTGCTCATGCATCCTTAATGCTCTCTTAGCCTAAGGCCATTGTTATCCTAATTTTTTTTTATCTCACTCTTAGCCTCTTTATGCTATTGTGCTTGGATTGATTATTTTTACAAATGTTACCAATATATTGTGATTTTTTTCTCTGTATGATAGTTTCCTCACTTGTCATATTCACCTCAACTTGTGGTTTGTCTATTTTGCAAGGTAACATTGTTTCATTACTTATTTTCAATGTTTTTTTAATTTGATTCTTGGTAATATTATATTGGGCTATGACCTCATTTTAATTCCATCATAACTTGAATATAATTTAATTTTCATGTTTCTTGCACATAGCTTATAATCAAAAAATATAGAAGCATTCAAATATTTGTTCAAAAAATACAAATTTTAGATTTTGTGTATTTCCATGTTTATATTCATTTTATTTTTTAGGCACTACATATGATATATATGCTAATATAGTTATTTTTACCATACATACATGCTTCACTTGTTATTTTCAAGTGTTCATAGATCATTATAAGACTCAAGTCCGTCATACAAATCTAGAGATGATACTATTTAGCCATTGAGGGCACATACACAAACACAGAGATTCAACATTGATACATTTACCTATTGGGGGCATCATTCTACACAACTCTTGATTCTCTAGATTATAGCTTTCTATACTCCACATCATAGATTTAAATAGATTATATCTTGATATTGATCATCCTATAGTACACTAATTTTTTGATGACTACTACTACAGACTCAATTTATGTACATCTTTAATCTTATACTAATTTGTACCACATGTCTATCTATAATTTCATTTTTTATTTTACTAGTTTATATTTGATTGTTTCTCTTCACTTCTACATCTAATTGAGGGCATTTGAATATGTCATTGTTTTATGGATCTAATATAATTAATTTCATTATGTGTATACTTTAAACATGTTCCCATCTCTGTGTGTGCGCTTCTTGATTATATATGTGGACATTTAAACATGTCCTTCCATGTGGCTCTAATCCAACCTTATTTTCTCTATACATACATGCAAATTTTAACATGCCTTTATATGTGTAATTTTATTAGACTTAGTGACATGTATCCATGTCCCTTATATTGTGGCCCCTTGACCTACTTTGATGCCTCATGTATTTGTATGTATTATTTTATGTATGTGTCATGACCATGAAACTTGTCTCTTTTTTATAATATTCACATCTAGTTTTCGATGCCATGATGGACCTCATGCATCTTACCTTCCTCCTTGGGTGCATTGATGGACATCATGCCCCATCCCCCTAGGTAGTTACTCATATTATATCTAGATTAATTATTCATATACATGCTTAAAATATTTTATCTAACTTGACAATCTTGTTAATGTTATATCTAACATACATTGTACATTACCAACTTATGATCAAGATATTTTACATTCTGATGTGATGTATACACATTATATTGATCTATCACGTAAATATCATATGTTTTAAGTCTAACACACATTATTCATATATTTTATTTTGAGTATTGTTATTATAGAGGTTTAACAACTCCCTTCAAAATAAAGGGCATTCACAAGGGTTTATCATAGAGATCAAGCCATTTTAACGCACTTCGAACATACTTTTCAATATTTAAACATAAAATATAAAGCCCAAATTCCAAAAAATATAAAAAAAATTAGTCACATATAGATCAATCTTAAATTGCATAGAAATAACATATTTGGTTAATAACATGACATATAAGACACTAGCATGATGTGTTATTAACAAGGGACCACACTATTATTGTTTTACTATTTTTGGAAAACTATAAGTTTAATTTCCTAATTAGTAAAGGGGTCTAGATTATGGGGAAAATCAATAAATGAATATACCTTGATTAACCTATTGATTTATTGAATCTAGAAGTGCAAAGTTAATTTTTAAAAATAGTAAACAAAAAGAAGATAATAAAAATCATCTTGTTCTAGATTTAGATGGAAGATTCAAAGATTGATATTTATTGAGATGATGGGGTAGACTATCAAAAAATAAGACCCAAAAGTCTATTTTCTATCTAGACAGTAGCACCAAAAATTGGAAACTTTAGGGTCCAGTGCTACAGTTTTATTTTTGGTGCTATAGTCCTTTTGATTTGCTCTTCTTGATCTTTTTGGGTTTTATTCATCTACTCTGGAAGATCTTGCATACCAAATTTTAGGTCTTGGAAGTCACTAGAGCTCGTTGTAGGTCTGTTTCAATCTTTAATATCTATACTTGTCTACTCACATGAAAATAACAAAATAGATCAAATACCAAAGAGGAAAAACTAGGTTACAGAAAGAATGATCACACAATTTAGAACCCATACAATTCTAATTTCTACCTACATTAACCCTCAAGTTAAGTTCTCAGATCTAATGTAGTTCTCCCTTAGGGAACATGCTTAGTCAATGTGCATGATTGATGAAAGAATGAAATTTACTTGGGCCCTTCATTGATCAAACATGCAGATCTAAGTGTGATGTTGAGAAGTTGAGCTATATTATTGACTAATTTTTATTATGTCTAATGTGCTAAAGTAGTGCATGTTAGATATAAAATACCTTTTGAAGTGTTTTATATAGGAGGCTTGTTATTTTTAATTTGGGAGCTTTATTTGTATTTAGCTGATAAAGGGAAAACTTAGGAATGAAGCAAATAAATGAGCTAAAACCTATCTAGCAAAGAAAACTAACTGTTGTGGGTCATATTGACCTTGGACAATAGCACTGGAAAGTAGACACCCTAGGTTTCAATGCTATAGTCTAGTTTCTATTGCTATTATCCAAGGGGTTTGGGACCTAGGGGGTTGGGTCAGGGTCCAAAAAAGGTTTTTGAGCTTGAAAGGGTCAAACCTGGTAAGCTATGAATGATTGAGAATTAGTAAAGAGATGTATAGGGAAAATAGTGAAAACCAAGATAAGATAGATAGAAGGACCTGACTAAATATGAAAAAATCTCATATTCTCTAGTTAGAGTCTCCTATGAAAGGACCATGAAAAGACATAATATGTCAATTTGCTTGAAAATTTAGGGTGATTACATTTTATCCCCTTTTAGTGTAGTGATGTAATGAAATGAATTACTATAGTAAAATAAAAAAAGAAGATGTGTACCTAGACTTACCTATGTGAAGATAAGTGTGCTAAAAGGATCCAACTTCCTAGCTAGGGAAGTTTATTGAAGAACTAAAATAGTGATTAGAGAAAAATAAGGAATCTATGTATTAGATGCCCCCTTGTACTCAATCTGAATAGTGCCTAGAAAAAAGAATGAATCTCTGTAATAGATCCCCCATGTACTGAATCTAAATAATCTAAACTAGATTTTGAGAAGTTCTCAGAGGTCCAAAACTAATATTTATCCTCTATCCTACACAAACTCCTAGGTCTAAGTAATATTATGGACCAATCACTACATATGATCATATGGTCCATCTTGGTGATAACTTGAGTAATGCCTAGATGTATACTAAAAATGTTGGTAAATGTGTATGAAGAAAATGGCATGTCCTGCCATCTCAATCTGTATAATCCTAGAAGATGAAAGACATGATCATCTATGCCATGCCCCCAAATATGGTATGTGAGTGATGCATCTAATAATTTATAAATTTATATATATATAAACTAAAGGTGTATCCCTCTGAATGTCCTACATAATGCTAAGTGATCCTAATGTAGTTTGAATTACTATATAATTTGACCAATCTAAGTTGAGTAATGCTAAGTGACCCATGGAATCTAAACCACTTGTGTAATCTTGACTAATATGAGCTGAGTAATGCTAGGTGACCCCTGAAATTTGAATCACTTGTGAAATCTTTGACCAATCTGAGCTGAGTAATGCTATGTGACCCATGAAGTCTGAACCACTTGTGAAATATTGACCAATCTAAGCTGAGTAATGGTAAGTGACCCTTGGAAAATGAACCACTTATGTAATCTTGTGAAGTACATAATGTTGTTAATCTAAATACTTTAAGGTTTAAAAACAATCCTGAGTGACCCATTAAGTCTAAATCACTGTATGTTTTGACTATTCAGTGTTGAATCTGATAATTTGACTACTAGAGGTGTGAGAAGCCTGGTGTACTAGATAGGTATGCTAGGTAAACTATGGGAATAGGGATGGTAGGAATGATTCCCCCCTTTTTTGGAGAGGGACAAAATCTATGATAGAGGAGGTTAAGCCAAAAGTGATGACCAATGGTAGAATGTATAGAAACTTGGTTGGCCTAGATCAAATAGATTGAAAAGCTATTATTGCATTGGTGAAATTGGAATGTATAGAGTTAAAGGTATCTTTCGTTGATTAGGATCAAAGATTTCATCTAGGTTTAGTAGTATACAAAATTTGTCATGCCATGGTAGGCAAGTGAGGTAAAAATAAATTAAATGGGATGAAATATTGATTTGATCAAACAAGTTGGGTTGTTTGAATGTTTTGAATAGGCATTCAATTTGTAGGGATTAATCTAAGTACCAAATAGTTATATATATGTGTGTCTCATAGTGGATAAATAATATAGTAGGAGAGTGAATCTTGATTTATTGGAAAGGTGTCTGTGTTATGAGTCTGAGGAATAAAATGGTTTGCAAAACAAAGCTATAGAGCTCAAGTTATGGGCTAAATATGATGTTGTTTTTTACTTGGAAAGGGGTTTGATATTGGAAGGATTTGAATGATTCATGATTCATTTTCTCATTGCATAGTTAGAGATTGAAGTTTTAGAGTGAAAGTATGTTGAGGAGATGAGTACCTATTATGACTTGTTATGAGCAACTGGTTGCATAGATTCAAGCTAGTAAGGGGATTTCCCTAGTGAGTAAGGATAGTTTTCAACTTCTTTGTGTTCCTAATGTCTGATTTTGGCAAATTTTAGCTATTTTTAGCCATTTTTAAGTAGTTTTAAATTTCCTTGTTTAATTCTAGTATGAATGTCCCATGCTCAATGCTATTATCCTTGATTCAATGTTACTGTCTAGGTTCCAATGCTAGTGTCCTTTTGTAGTGCTAGTGTCCACTGTGGATGAATTTTTCAGTTTTTGAGTTGTTCATGCTTTGCTATTTCTTAGGTGTTTATCCTTGGATTGGTTGTCTAACATATAGTCTATTTTTTGGTTTTTTCCAAGCAAGGTAAGGATGAGAGAGTTTTATAGAGGAAAAGTTATGGAGACTCTGAGATTATTGCCATTATCTATTGATGAGTGTGTTGTTATCGATAGCGTTGGGTTGGGTCATGCATATGATCTTGGTACAATGTAGTGGAATAAATATTTGATCACAATCTTATGTGAGAGGTGGAACATTAATATATGCACATTATAACTTTTGATGGGGGAGATTACTATGACTCTAGAGGATGTGTATCAAATTTTACATTTGGCAATCAGTGGGCAATGAGTGTCACTATAGGATGACATAGGTGTAGATGTTGTTGATCGAGCATCAAAATAATTTTTAAGAGAACCTATAGGAGTACACCATAGGGGTAGTGAGAGTGATATTTTACTATTGATTATTATGCAGTCGAGTGTTCCATGCTTGCAAAAGTGGTTGGATGTACTATTGGCTTCTTTTATTATTATGGATAACAGTGGAGTATCTATTGCTTATAGGATGCATAGAGTGTTTCAAAGTATTAAGATGGATGGTACCATATTTTCATGAGAGAGGACATGCTTGCTCATTTTTATAGAGATTTGTATATATTTACGTAGGAATCTTTTAGTAGTGGTGTGGGTGTAGCCACTTTGTTGTATTGTTGGGCCTATGAGCATATAGCAATTGTATAACTAATTAGATTACCTAAGGTAAGTTAGGCATATCCACAACCATTTTGTCAGAATTGGAATAGTGAGTTGGCTATTCAATCCCCTAGGATGGACCACTATATGTAATTTCTAGATAAATTTGTGGATGATGACATCAGATGTAGACCCTATAGAGGATTCCCTAGATGGCCAAAGGATGGAGAGTAGTTGTGGCTCATGAGAGTGAGTTATTGGTTACGTGATCATTATCTTGGAGTTTACAAGCACTTTAAATATGAGCATGTGACTAGGTAGTTTGGAGTTTGAAAAGATATTCCTCCTGTAGCATGGATATGGTTGAGGAGTGCACAAGCACCAATGAGAGTGGGAGCTCATCTTAGACCAACTGAGGTGGAGTTGACACAATTGCTATTGGATGCATGAGATGAGATTATAGATGTTCTTGACATAGATGATGTGGTATGCACTAAGGGTTACATAGTATGGTGGTCAAGGCATCAATTGGATCCACTATATCTAACTAGTGTGCTAGATGTTTCTATATATGAGCATCTTGAGCTGATTCAGTGGGTGGCAGGTGAGTGGTTATAATGTGACCTTGTACCTTATATGTATGCTTTATTGTTACTTGTGGATTATGTGTAAATAATTGGAGTGTAATGTTGTGTAACTAGGTAAGGTGATGGATGTGTAGGGTGAGGCATGTGCTGAAGTTAGTAGTGAGGATGATGTGTTTTGGGAGACTATTATTGAGTCTACATTACATGAGTTTATATGGCATATTCCTAAAGATGTTGTGGAAGAGGATTTGATAGAGAAAATGATAATTATGGCTGGTGTTTATGTTCACTTATTTGATCGAGATGTTATAACTACAACCACCTATGTTAAGGTAGAAGGAGGGAGAAGTGAGCTAAGAGTTAAACGTGATAGACATAAGATGCTTCCTCTGGATCATGGAGCAGTGAGCTCCAAGATTGTGGATGACTATATGGATCTTTAGTGGTGACATGCATATTTGCGTGAGGTGTATGACTATTTATTGGAGTGAGATACTTGATGCAAGAGGCATTCAAGAAATTTAGGAGGTGGAGAGTCATCAATTGCTATACATGATTATGCAATCAACACCGGAGGAGAGAGTAAGATAGAGAGTGAAGGCATGACCCCTATTTATGATTGATTGACCCTAACATGATGTATATTTTTGTGATAAATTTGTGATATATATATATATATATATATATATATAGATACTGGTTTGATTTTGAAACTCATGTTATACTCACATTATGGTTTCTAGAATATACTGGTGTTGCAATGTTTTGATTTGAAATAATTTATTGGATGTTGATGTTAAAGTTATATATATTTGGTCAATGGCATTTGGGATATGTCATTTGATTGTTTTGATATGTTCGATAAGATGATATTTAGGACATGTTTAGATGTAGTTGTTTGTAATCATATGTATGCAACAATCTTATTAGGTTTTTGTAATTAGTAAAATTGATTTGGTAAAGTGAATTAGTTTGTAAGTAGGATATAAGTAAGGTTTGGATTTGTGAGATTGGTAACCTGTTTAGATAAGTTGAATTATTTTGAGATTAGTAAAAGGTTTGTATAATTTGATTTGGTAAGATCTACACTTTAATAGGTTAGTTCTTGGTTAGGCATGGCTATTTAGGATTGGGAATGTTAGTTATTAGTAGAAAGGAAAAGTAAAATAGTCTTATGTACATATTACCTTCCTAAGAGTGGCTCAAGAATATAAAGGTTAGCTAGAACTTTGTCTCCATCATTGCCCTACTAAGTGAATCTATAAACTGATGTTGAAATGGCAGTATTGTTTATAACATTCTATTAGAACACTATCTAAATCTTGATGGCCAAGTGAATACATGCCCATATTGCTCATGATGTGTAAAACCCTATCCTGAGGCTGATGTTGAATGTGATGTACTAACTATAGCAAGATGTGATAAATCTAGAAAATGTAATATGATTAGCTTTGTTGTAGGAGATGTATTTGAAGATGTTGCTATGAATTCTAAAGTGATCCAATAAATTGAATCTACCTCAATCAATCCCAATTTTTTTTCCAATGCTAGAATTGTGTAACACAAATGTCTAATACAAGGCTCTATTTGATATAGTAAATGCTTGAGGAGAGGTTGGTGAAGGGCCTTGATAAAGATATGTTGAACCTCTAGATATGCTATTTTTTATATCAATCTTAATAAATGAGCCTTAAATCTTAATATGTGCTTGTTGACTGGCTCTGAATAATTTTTATGTAGTGTGGCAAGTTTATCATATGTAACATGAGGGCCCATGTGTATACTATAGTTTCTAATAAATGCCTCCTCTAAGTCATCATATGTGTGTAATGAACTGATGGGGAGCAGATGAAAGAACCACTTTTTTTTTTCTACCACTAATGTCTATTGAAATAATTTGAGTAGAATCAAAGGGCTTGCATGAGTTGGCAAACCCTTTTGAAAGGCTTGAAGATGTACGAATGGATCTCCGATTCCGTCAAATCAAGGAAATGGTGGTGTCTAAAAATGCTTAGGCAATATAGATTTTATGAATGTCTTTAGAACAAGGTTACCATGTATATCATTAGTATCCATCTAAGATTTATAAGCTTTGTTTTCCAGTGTAAGGAGATGTATTTGGTGGTTTAATTCACCAATTTCATGCATCAAAGAGATGATATCTTGGGATGGTACATTAATATCTTGAAGTGGTTCATTTAATCATTTAATTTAATTGTTAATTTTAACTATGGGAATGCTACATTTAGTAATGAGATCATAAATAAGTGGTGTGCTCACTTGAGCCTTGGGAGTAATGGTAGCTTGGAAGATGAGAGAGGGATTTGGGCTACCTTTCTCTTCAGGTGATGGGTGAGAATTGGGTTCTACTTTAGTGAGGTGTGTCTTAACAGATTAATTGGTATCTTTATGTTTTAGTGAATCACATTCTAAATTATTAAAATATGTGCTTGTAATATTAACATGTGCATGATTGGAATATAAACATTCATAGTTTTAGAATCAACATTTTGGCATGTATGAGACTTGAGAAAAGGGTAAGAAGCATGAGACAGTTTATTTTTCAATATATACATAGTAGTCATCATTATTTCATGTATTATCACAATATTCATTTTGTTTATTTAAAATAAAATAATTTAAATTGTCATTTGCATATTCATCTTCATTTTTGTATTCATTTCCATGTTAACTATTTTATTCATAATCACTTACATCATTACTAGGGAGAGGTGAAAGAGAAAGACTTGATTCCTTTGTAATATGCAATAATTTATCATTAGATTTTGGAATAACATGTGTATTTATGAGATCCATGGATGGAATATATAAATTTACTTCATTTGTAACATGAGAAGTAAGATTAGAAGAGTTGTCATTTGAACATTCTTTTGAAAGAGTAGAGTTAGGAACACTTGATGCATCATTAGAACTATGCTTTGGTAATTTGATTCTATTGCATTTATATAGTTTTATTTTAACATAACAGTAGCAAAAGGTAGAGAGAGATTAGGTTCATATGGAAGTAAATCATCACCAATGAGATGTTCATTTGAAAGTGCATGATTACTTTGTGCATTTTGTGCATTGTGCCTAGGAGAATGAGGTGAGAAGTATTTTTCCCATTTATCAAAATTATTTTCATTAGAAGAAGGAATAAAGGAGATGGATTTAAGAGAAAAATAATCATCTATTTGTGATTCATCCTCATCATTACGTACATCATCATATCCTTCATTATAACCATAGTCATTATCTTCACTATCAATGAAATCATTTTCTATAGTTTTAAATACTATGCAATTTTGTGAATTTGTCCAATCATTGTCATAATTGTAAGAAAATTTGAGAATTTTATCTAAGGGATGACAAGGATGAAGTGCATTTGTGGCCATTTTATCACCAAATAGAATTTTGAAAAGTACTGTGAAACAAATAAATGCACAAAGAACTACTAACATTGAATTTTGAAAATTACTTTTACTAACCTAAACAATTTGTAATAAATTCAAATTATTTTTCTAAAAATTGTAAGGGAGGGTAATTTGAGGTTTTAGGACCTAGTTTGGGAATCTAGGGTCTTAGAATTTTTTAAAATTATACAATAATTTAAAATTATAAAATTATTTTTGAGATGGAATAATTGCACAAAACTTTATACAAAAATTAGAATTTGGAAAATTAAATTTTTACATAAGAAACTACTGATATTTAAATAATTTTTGGTAAGGTAATTATTTTACAAAAATTCCAAAATATTTGTCTAAAATTGGCAAGGAGGTAGGCTTGTTGTTAGATGACTTAGTTTTGAAATCTAGGTTTTCAGTGAATTTATTGAAAATATTTTAATTATTTTTTAGTTTTTTATTTTTAAATTTAGGAAAAAATAGGAAAATATTGCTAAAAATAAAAAATAATTAGCCCTAGGTTTTCTAGGGTTTTTGTGCAAAAATTAAAAGTAAGTCGGGTTCACCAAATGTTTCACTATGTTTGGGAAACTATAAATTTAGTTTCCTAATTAGTAAAGGGATTTGGATTATGGGGAAAATTAGTAAATGAATGTACCTTGATTAACCTACTAATTTATTGAATCTAGAAGTGGTTAGTTAATTTCTAAAAATAGTAAACAAAAGGGAAGATAATAAAAGTTGGCTTGTTCTATATTTAGATAGAAGATTCAAAGGTTGATTTTTGTTAAGCTGATGGGGTAGACTATTGGAAAATAGGACCCAAAATTCTATTTTATATTTGGATAGTAGTGCCAAAAATTGGACACTTTGGGGTCCAACACTATAGTCCTATTTTCGGTGCTATATTCCTTTTGATATACTCTTCTTGATCTTTTTGGGTTCTATTCATCTAATTTGGGAGATCATGCATACCAAATTTTAGGTCCTAGAAGTCATCAAAGCTCACTAAAGGTCTATTTCAATCTTTAATGTCTGTACTTATCTATGCACATGGAAACAACAAAATAGATCAAATTCCAAAGGGGAAAAACTAGGTTAGGGGAATATTGATAACACAATCTATAACTCCTATTATTCTGATTACTACCTATATTAACCCTTAATCTAGGGTCTCAAATACAATGTAGTTCTCCCTTAGGGAATGTGATTAGTCAATATGCATGATTGATGTAAGAATGAAATTTGTTTAGCCCTTTCATTGATCAAGAATGCAGATCTAAGTGTGATGTAGAGAAGTTGAGCTATACTATTGACTAATTTTTATTATGTATAATGTGCCAAAGTAGTAAGTGCTAGATATAAAATTCCTTGTGATGTCCTTTATATAGGAGACTCATTATTTAAAATTTGGGATCTTTATTTTCATTTGGTCGATAAAGGAGAAACTTAGGAATGAAGAAAAGAAAGGGGATAGGACCTATATAGTAGATAAAACTAATTTTTGGGCTTCATATTGACCTTGGACAATGGCACTGGACATTAGACACCCTAGGTTTCAGTGCTAAAGTCTAGTTTTTGGTGCTATTGTCCAGGGGGTTTGGGACTTGGGGGGATAGTTAGGGTTTAAAAGAGGTCTCTGGGCCTGAAAGGGTCAACCTGGTAAGCTATAGATCATTCAGAATTAACAAAGAGATGTCTAGGGAATATAGTGAAAACTAAGATAAGATAGATAGAAGGACCTGACTAAATACAAACAAAGTTCATATTCTCCAATCAAAGTCCCCTATGAAAGGATAGTGAAAAGACATAAGATGTGTGTTTTCTTAACCAATTTAGGGTGATTACAACTATCTAGTAACCATAAAATTAAAAAAAATGGAACTATCAAAAATTCACAATAGGTATAATGTAGATTTTCATAGTCTCAGTCATAGATTACCAAACATATTCAGTATATACTTAGTTTTCTCACATATTACATAAGTTTTTATTAGATTGGAGGCATCATGCATGGCATGATTACTTCTATTTTAATTTTATATATGCATACATATATTATTATTATTATTATATAGTATATAATCCATATATATAGATATCATAATTGGGGGCATATGTGCAATACATTATTCTCATATGTTCAGTTTGAAACTAGCAATCTTAGATGGAATGGTATCTCTATGTCATTCTCCACATTGTTACTCTATACACTATTTTCACTAGTTTTACACTAGGTTTGAACCATATTTATGCCTTATTCCATCTATAGTGGTTGGTATTCTCAAGTGTTCCATGAGTTACATTTCAAAGTTCTTGAGTGGCCCTTGAATTATTTTGCATTCCAGAGTCTTTCAGTGGCCCTAGAACCATCCTACATAGTTTTAGTTACATCACACAAGTTAAATTACATTATGTAATTTAAATTTTAGATTCATTTAATGCACATGGTTAGGTAATGAAGGAGTCATAGTCTAATTGAGTTCATGAGCCACATACATAAGTTAATTGAAAAATCCATCGGTCCAATCCAAGTTATTCATAGATTATGATCCACTGAACATGGGTGAGAAATAATAGAGTCAAGGTGAGATTGAGTTTTTGATCCACCTACACATGGTGATTGAGCACTCCATCATCTTAATCTAGGTTATTAATCATTTGATCACTATCTACATGCACACATAGGATGTCACCAGGTTTTAACATTGGTTCATATACCTAATGATAGGTATTCATTAATTTATTCTTTCTCTCATCTCTTTACTTAGTTTTATCTTTATTTTTTATGTTTCTTAAGTAAGGACTAATTCATTAATGTTTCATTTTTAGGTCACATAATATAACATGCTTCATAGACTCAAACATAGATTCAAAAACTTTTTCTCATAAGTAAGTCCAGGTACATATCTTATTTACTTTATCTAAATTATTTAACTTTAATAGATTTTTAGAATAAAAGGGTGAGGAATTTAGTCATCTAAAATGTCAATTTAGTGCAATGAGTGTCACTTGAGACCACTTTATCCTTAACTTATCCCTATACCTATTCCAAGGCCTCTCTTGATCATTTTACAACTTTTTTGTGATTCCAACCCATTCCTAGATATACCAAATGGTAGTGATGATATCCCCTTGCTCTTTAATCTTACATGGGATATATTTCCTTTCCTCAAAGATAATTTAGTATCATCCTATATATATTTCACATATTAACAAGTACCAAACCAATATATATATATATATATATATATATATATATATATATATATATATATATATATATATATAAGACACTTTCATTCATTCATCCCCTAGATGGAAATTAAATGCAAACACTCATAAACAAACTTAGAAATAGTTGTGCAAATCAAGGTCATTAATCCCTATTCTAACCAAATTTTTACATACACCCATATAAAATATCCCATAATTCATATTACTTAGATTTTCAATCTCAAGTCACACTCAAAATACTTAACCTAACACTCATACTAGCATTCACTTGTAATTATACCAATACTTAGATTGAGATAACTACATCAGGATTGATCCTATTTTGAGGTATTGGTATGTAGGCAATGCTCAACACATTGGGTTTTGAGTTCACATCCATCCTAACATTATAATTCTAATTATTTATAATTATACTCCTAAAATACCCCAATAAATATGAAGGTCTAGGGTTTTACATTAAAATTAGTTAAAATAGGGAATAATCAACAAACCAACATTAGTTGACATAGGGACATGCTTCTCAAAATCAAGAGAAGGTCCATCTAGAAGCTCATTGTCCATGTTGATAAAAGGATAATAGAGTTATATAAAAGACACTAGCACATTGCACTACTATAGATATGATTGCACTATTATCCAATAGGGTTTATGACTCTTGATTATTATTTATTACACCTTGCATAGTTTTTGTACTAGTTTTAGGGCCTATCAATAATCCATCTTAGTCAGTTTCTATCTAAGTACATCCTTTCTAGTTTATTTTTATATATAGAATAATTAGATAAGTGAAAATTATAAAAATTAGAGGTTGTCGATATTTATATATTTATTCCATGATTTTTTATTCTAGAATTTTAACAACCTAGGGTTTTACATTCCATAATCCATTAAAATTTAAATTAGTACATATCTTTTTTGAATAGAAAATTTTATCTAGATTGAATAAATTTATCAGATTGTTGCAAGTTGATTTAATATTTTAATGTAAATTTTAGAAACATTTCTTGTATTAAAAGATTAAATACATATTTATATGCTTTAAAATTATTTGAGGGATAACAAACATTGATAAAAATAAAATATGTGTAAATCTCTAATTTATAATGAATTTCATTCCTATATACCTAACCAATGGTGGTTCCCAACCCCAATTCCAATACAAGTTGAAAAGAATGGAAGAAGGGTGATTCAAGTAATCTATATCAAGGATATAGACATATAGATAATAACAAATAAATTCTTAGAGTGGAATATAAAGTATATTTATTAGGGCTATGGATGCTTGGATAATAATAAAGAAATGTTTGTCTTTCCATACACATAAAATTTAAAATCATGAAAAATATGATACGGTAAAGAGACCTCAGATTTTTTATAATCATTTTTGAAACTCTCATAACAAAGGTAAATAACCTTCATAGAGTCACACATGATATTAAATTTGAGAAGTGTTGGCATGTTGCATGATTATATTGAAGTCTCTTATAGTTTTGTAATTTATTTATTTTACCCTTATAAAATTTATAGTTTTGCATGATGATCAAATCATAAATTATGGAAAATACTAAAGAGTATTTACCCATGAAATCACCATTTTATATGACCAACACATCCCATTTTCAAAAAATAAAATAGGGACCCATTTAACCTAAAAAATATTATTGTTAGTCCCTATCAATACATAAATTAACCATAAAAATATTTCACACTTAAGACTAAATTATTTATCCACCTTTTATTTTCACAAATTTTGGCTTCAATTTGGTTTTAGTATTTATTTTTAAATTATTTTACTAACTAAAATAATCAAATATTGTTCAAGTTTTTCTATTTTATAGGACAAAAAAATATTAAAAATTATCATTTATTCACCAAAAGTTCCACAAAATCTTAATCATTATTTGAACTATTGGATTATTGGGTTTTGATATTCAAACTAAGTGAGATTAATCCATGTGTCCTAAATTTGACACATCTAAAACAAATCAATATTTTAAGTTTAAAAGACATGTGACCATCTAACCACATGAGATCATGCCAAGTGTCACTATCTTGTTTGATCATGGGTTTTGGGTAGAAAATAAAGTTATAAAGTCATGTGACCACTCAATAAAGTGAAATCAAACCACATGTATTCATCTCTTTACATCACACATCTCAAGTTAAAATTATAAATCACAAGATCCAATATCCATCTGAGTGATCGAGATCATACAAGTTTGACAATCTCATTTGACTTATAAGATTTGAGACAGAAGGGGAACATCCATAGAATCCATGGCCAACTAAAAAAGTGAAATCATGATAAATGTCACAATCTCAGTTGATTATGGGATTTGTGATAAAGGGGAAAAGCCATAGAATAACCAACTGAGTGAGATCACACCACATGTTGACATATTGCTACATAGAAGTTATAATATGAGAGATGTGGTCTAGTCAAATGATTTAATGACAAAGTGTCACATGGCCCCTTATGCACAGTCAAATACCACATGTCATAATATGATTGATCTATATGGACATGTAACATTTCAAAAATTACCATGTGTGAGGACATGTGTCATCATATTATGGCTCTATATTTTGAAAAACCCAAATATTTGGTGATAGGTGAAAAAAGTGATTAAGTGGGAAGGTGCCATGTGTTCATAAGGGCCCAGATAGAAAATTCAAAAGGCCAACAAATTATGATGCAGTGACAACTGTAAAAGAGGAAAATTATAGAAGATGACTATGTAGTTAAAGATAATGATAAATTTCCATGTGTCAAAGTAAACTTGTGAAAAATGAGATCATAAAATTAAATTCAAAATGATAGATGAATGAAAAATACCATTATTTTTTAATTAATTATCATGTGTTAAGGATTTGAGCAATAAATTCACAAAGATAATTAAATCAACTATATGTTGTGTCCCTACATTAAATCAAATATTTTTTTCCAGTGGTTAATTACAAATTACTATCTAGATCTCCATAGAGAACCAAAATCCATAAAATTCAAAGTTTGATATAGAGATAGAATTTATCAAAAAATGAAGGCACAAATGTAGCTTCTTAAATGTTTTGTTTCAGAACCAAATAAGAGTACAAATATTTATAATTTGATAATATCAATTTACTTGGAGCCTTAAAACATCATACAAAAATCTATATTGAAGTTGAGCTACCCACCCTTACAAAGACGAAGATAAATTATCCATGGATCAAATGGAGTACAAAGAAAAATTGATAACAAGCAAGATAATTGTACTCCACAAGGAAATAAAAAAATTAGAGGTATTCCATTGTGCTAACCTAGTTTGTAATTTTTTTGCCACATGTACTTGTATAATAAAAATCTTTCACAAAAATAATAGTACCCAATCTATAGCCTTTGTAACATACTTAAATTTTTAATAATTATATAGGCTTTTGCCACCAACCATGTCATACAACTAGATAGTAGTCAATAATATATCTAAAATAAACAACATCAAAAGAACCTTGTTAGAATGAGCCTAGAACCCTAATAAGTTTTTCATGAAAATGAGGGTCCCAATTTCCAAATTCAAACCCTATGTTAGAATTGCCATGGCTTTGATGAATAGATTAGATGGGTATTTATAAATCACTCACATAGATGAGGACTGGGTCCCATTATAAGCTATAATGTTTTATGGCAAGAGCATTGACCCACTAGGAGATATTATGAGATTTAACCTAATAACCCAGAGAAAATGCATACATGACCAAATGGATTCCCATTTTTACATGCTTTCATACTTTCTGGACATTATAAATGTTGAACTATTACCTCAACCAATGTTCTTCCCTGGGAACAAAAAGGGATAAATATTATATGTGATTATTTTGACCATTTTCACATACAAAAATATAGTATCATATGCAAGTAATTAAAAAAAAATTCTACCCAATGGTGTATAGAACCATAAATGGGAAACCTATGTTTTGGTTGTTCAACCAGAATAAAATATCACTCAAAATAATGGGAGATTATTGGTTTTAACCATATCAAACTTTAATTAGATTTGAGGGAACCTTGGTATTCCATTTCTTTCTAGCAAGACTTGTAAAAAATAAATTAATTAAATAGAAGATAACTTATCAGCTATCTAATAGTGTAGATGAAAATTTTAAAGATAGATTATCCAAGTACCATAAGACACCTCTCCACATTGGGAGATAATGGTTTTAAACTAGGATAAAATGGACAAGACTTCAAATCATTTGGGTTCATTCGAGTTTTTATTATCTAATCATAGATGGTGGGATCTTAGGAATGTGACAAGATAACAAATAGACAAAATCTCTAGGTAGTTTTAACAAAACTATGGCCACCAAGGGTATGATAATGCATTAATATTCCTAAAAAATAAATATGATTCAAATATATATGCAAGAATGATAAGGGTAAAAATGTCTATGAAGATATCCATAATGATATAATATGACCAAACTATATTAAGGGAAGATGTAGTTAGTATTTGAGCAAGAATAAAAGGATTATAACCAATCTAGGAATGCACCAAAATAAATAAAAGAATAAAATGATGAGAATTTAAGGGGAATAATTATGAATAACATTAAAAATACACAATAAATGAAGTAACAATTTATAGATACATGGAAAACCCAAAAACTCATAGTTGCATTCATTCCACTAGCTACAATAATGTTTTCACTCCAGGCTCCAACAACAATAAGTCAATTCTCTTTTCCTCTTTCCTCAAAGATGACTACCACTCCTTAAGTTGTAAATTATTTAATAATATATATTCCTCCTTCTATAAAAATCCCAATTGATACAAAAAATGAGGAGACATAGGAGTCTTTATATGAATAGGAAGAAAAAGCAAATTTAGAAATAAGTTATTGTGGCAATCTAGGGGTAGGAGCATCATTAGACATATTTTAGAAGGTGCCCTTATATAATAATTTTGGGATTAAAATTCCCACTCCTCCCCATAATATGGAAATTTAAATATATATAATCTGAAGATGAAGATAAATTAACTATGACAATTAACACTAAAATGGGTATTTAAACTATTCTAGTTGTCCCACGTATGGTCACTTTGATGGTTTTATTAAAAGGGTTGACACATGTCACTGTATCCTTTGATTTTATATTATTTTATCAAATTAATATTGTTACCATGGATTCATTAGGTATGGAAATAATTACAAATTTTTATTCTTTGAATAAAATTATCACTCATATTGATCCTATGTCTATTGTATATCCTTCCATTAACCAATTTATGAAGTGCCTAAACTAGGATACCATTAACAACCATAATTTCCCTCACATAACCTAGGCACTAGAGTGATTAGTTCAAATTTTCAATACCTTATTCAAAGATAATTTTCATCTCAGAAAAATTATAAGCTCATCTAATTACTCAATTGTATTTTTCCAGTACTCAGTGGATCCCAATAGACTCTATAATTGTTTTAGTTGAATAGTCTCCCAATCTAACTAAATATGTTTTTATGACACCTCCTTAGATAAATATCTATAAGGAGAGGTTGATTATTCCACATCACCTTCATTACCTATACCTACTTGATCCACTTATTCATATCATTCCATCCTCATGCTACAAACAAATAGTCATCCATTTCCATCTACCCCCATTCTTTTGCCATAGAGCATTTCATCATCTAACTCTAAGACCTATCCCTAATATTTCCTAGTGACTCCTTCACGGATACATAATATGTAATTAGAAACATCATCTAGGAAAGATCTAGTGATAATTGAGGATCTCATGTTGAGTATATAGTTTGATGTATCATAAAAAAATAAAAGGGTGAGATGAAGGACTGCTACTATTGCTTGAAAACCTACAGAGCCTATGAGAGAGGAAAAGATCTTATGCTTTTCAAATAAGAGGAAAACCAAGCCTTGAGATAAAGATGAAAATAAATAGGAACCCATATCCATGATATATTATAATAGGGGAGTTTTTAAAAATTTGTTTCATGGTCTCCAATATACAAAAAAATATTAGAGGCACAAGGAAAAATAGAGCATCTAAATGATATACTAGACAATGTACATAGTTTGGATAAGCCCACTATGACACAATATACTTTATCCAATAGTCTATAGGAGAATAAATGCCTCAATGGAATAATTTGGTTATTTTTTATGAATTATCAGAGAACATGGATGCCAATTTATATTTCATTGAGAAATTAATTATATGAAAACAATACTAACACTTGAATTTTATATAGCTTCTAGATTTTGTTTTGGCTCAAGATTTTGTGACTAGAAAGAGAAATTTTCTCATGGAATTACACAAGTTGATGAAATATATAATGGATTAAAAAAATCCAAGAAAAAATGAAGTCCAAAATATCGGTGACATGCCCATTAATGGTATATCTACATTACTAGGCAAAGTACTCACTAAACCATTTTTTTAGAGCTTGTTGATAACAATTGCATACAATTTCAAAATTGAGGTAGAGATCATGGTTTTTAGGATCAATGACCAAGTAATTTAGTTAATTATTTTTACCAAAGATAAGGTAGAAAAATAATAATCCTTAAGCACTTTATTTACTCTTTGAAGTTACACATGAAGTTGATGGACATGTGATGAGGGTCATCAATCCCCTTAATTTAATAATATCAATTTAGGGTTGGTGTCCAAAGGCAATATGAAATAGGATAAAGAGATATATAGAAAATGGTCCCTTATACCACACTCCACACTTTCAAAAATTGAAAATTATTCTTTCATAAATTAAATCACACATGCATGGAATTAAATCACACTTATAGAAATTAAATTTATGAATTAAAAATAAAAGATAAATAAATAAAACCCCTATAGGTTTAAAAAACTATAAAAAGGAGTGGTTACAGACATAAAGAAATAAAATAATAATTTACAATAATATGATAATTATAGAACAAAGAAATAAACAAAAAAACACATTAATCCATCTTCCTTGGAATGAGTGGCTAGCTCATTCCTTAGAAGAGGACTTTATTCAGAACACAAATGTTTCTATCACAAACTTTTAGATTAAATTATTTAGAATAATGGTGAGAGAAATTATATTGATTGATTTTATTCAAGTGTGGGAGGTTTCATTTATAATCTCATACCTATAACTAATGCCCTCAAGAGTAACAAGCTATATATTCTATCACGTCTCAATCTCCATAAAATATGAAGAGAAAATTATTATAGGGATCTAATGTATTACAACATATTCTAAATAACTATAAAATATGGAGAGAGGTATTTTATTGGGATGAAATTCTCAAATCTATATTTATATACAATATATAAATGGAAAGTCTACATACATATATAAAGACTATAAATAGAAAGTGTTTGTGTTATAATTGGAAATGATATTAGTTATCTTATAATGGACTAAGCAATAATTATAATGCCTAAAAAATGCTATTCAAATATGTCTATAGTGGTTCTGTCGAAGTCTGTAGCAAGCCTATCAAAGTTCATATAAAGCCTATAAAGTCCATAACAATATTTTCAAATTTTGTAGCTCACTTGTGGAATTTTTTAGCTTAGTTATAGAAGTCTATAGCTCACATGTAGAAGTACATAGCTCTCTTGTGAAAGTCCATGGCTCAGTTGTGGAAGTTTGTAGCTCACTTGTGGAAGTCCATAGGTCACATAACCACTATAGACATATATGGACTTCCATATCTCAATTGTAGAAGTCCATAGCTTGAATGTGGAAGTATATAGCTTAGATAAAATGCTAGATCTTATTTAAGATATATTGTAGGAGACTCCAAAACTACTCCAACATTATTCTTGAATGGTTACTCTTCAAACTCATAATCCTTTCTAACTTAGTATGGACTACATATGCACATTTGACATCTTTTTTCCAATAATCATTATAAATAACTATTAAAGAGATAATAATGAATTATAAATAAATAACCATGATAGATACATTATATTTTATTCTTAATAAACCATAAGTTCAGAAATTATACCTAGATTCACTTCTTATGCAAGGAGGGAGAATACCATATTCCATATACAATGAGCCATTTTTGGGGCTCATCATTTCCCCCATGCCTAAGCTGATGCATGTCCTCATACATATCACTATCCATGTCTCTTGCTAATTTCATATATGCATGAATTTGATATTTTTTGTATAGGAAAGAAACTTTGGATTTGTTATCATAATATTACAAATAAATTTCTCTTTAGTATGTCTATTTCTACATGCCAAACTTTCAAAGATAGATTGTTTTGTAGACTCTTCCTTCTTGTTTCTACATTAAGTTTTCATGCATAGTTTATTGTGTGGAGATTTTCCTACTGCTCCATATATATTCTTTTTATTTTCTCCATTTTTTTGAAGGTAGGAATAGGTTCTTGTGTGGATAACCTCCTAATGTGATTTTTGGTATACAAATCAATATAATCATGAATGGTGTTGTGCCATTAAAACATGGAGAAAATTTAGTAAAAATAATTATTTAAACAACTTATGCTACTTTGAATTTTCATAACATAAAACTGTATAAAATATTTTATCATCATGATCAAATAGATGTTTTCTTTCAAAATAGGCCATAAATCCTTCATTCATTGTCATCCTCAATTCTCCAATCTTATGCATGATATGAAATGTGGATATTTATGTAATAACAGAACTTATAAGTAAATTTAAATTTAAAATATTAATTTAAGATACCCTAGCATAACATCAATCTTTGTTGCCTCTTCCATGGTATCCAAAGTGAAAAATGTTTGGAAAAGTATTGATAAAATTATAGTCTTGCTATACTGAGAGACAAGAGAAAAAAATTACACAACCATGTACTTTTTTTATAGATTGAAAAAACTACACCAAATACTCCATTTGACATTTTTATTTTATTTTATTTTTGCCCTTGACTAGATAGTAAACTAGTTTTCTAATCAAGGCTCTTGTTTTGAAACCTAGTTTGTCAATAAGTTGGTTTTCAAAACAAGGACACGAACAATGCCTGAGGGTTTTCATTATCTTTTTTTTTTTGAAAACTTATGACATGGAAAATGTTACCTATAGACTATATACATCCTCATACTTATTTCAAATGTATCATTGAATTTCCTTTATGTGGAGTAAAATTGTTGAAATTTCTTCATCATTAGTCTGTGTAGTGATGACCAATAACTAATGATGGATACTTACTGATTCTTCTACTTAATTTTATCAAATATAACTCATGATAAGGTGTCAACTATTTGATGAAGTTATGGACATTAATTTATCCATTAGAATCTTTAAAATACTCCTTATGATGAGATTATCCTACAAAATCTAAAATAAACAAAACCTTTCCATACAAGTATAGTATCAGCAGCATCACAAAATTATAAATGTCAATAATAGGAATATGAAGAGGAACATTTGAATATATATGGAGGTATGTATGTCATCCTACTTATAAAATATTGATGGTTCATGAATTAACATTAATTTATAATGGAATTTTTATTGCAAAAAATAAGAACTCCCTCAAATAAGTTATTTTATTAGAAAAGTGGATATGGTTCCAATTAATTCCTAGATATGAATGGAAATGGATGGAGTGGAATGTCATAAATTATTTTTATTTATGAACTATGTAGAAAATATTAACTGTTATTTTTACAAGTACTATAAAGCTAGTTTTTAAAGTAATTTATACAAATTTATTAAAATTCTAGTAGTTGAAAAACATACCTAGATAATTGAATTTTAGAAGTCATCATTTTCCTTGAGCTAAAAATATATTTTAAATGGATCTTCTTGAAACTAAAAAAATTATGTGTTATTCATCAACTACTTGGTCTAGATATTCATCATGTTGAGAAATCTATTCACCATCTTCTTCTTTGCTAGGAAATAAAAAAGTGGGTGTCTAGGGGTGACAACCCCCAACAACATCCAGAGGTAGCTCCACTTATGCACTCCCTATCAAAATATAGGGTGGAGTCGAGGGGTGGATCCCCTAGAATCCAAGCTCATTTTACCACATTTTTATCCTCAGATCTGATTACCATCAAATATATTTCTATGATTTTGTGTTATTTTAAAAAGATTGATGAAAATATGTAATTCTTACTAATTTTTAGTATCTTCATCACTAAGAAATGATTAAATAATTATCTCCATATCATGATATGTAAATTTAGTGTCCTAATTTTTATTTTAGTCTTTTCTAAAATATAATTCTAATTTTTTTTAGATTTTCATCATTTTTTTTAAAAATCAAAAACTTCAACATCCATGTAAATTAATAGTAATCATAGAAAATAAAATAAACAACTAGCATTGAGACCATATTGGTTAAATTTTTTGATTATATTGGGTTGTAAGTATTCTAATAAAATATTGACACTTTGCATGCAAATAAAATATATTTCTATTAGTAAGAACCTCAACAATCATACTACTAAAAAGTAATGATTTTGTAAGACTTACCTTCAATGTTGGGATGTGGTTATTTAGCCCATGCAAAATTTGGAGAATTATATATGTTTTGGTACATGATGTATTTAAAAATTATGAAAAATAATTATATTTGGTGAACAATCATCTCACTGTCACCAAATATTTGTAGGGATTTTATCCCTCTCCTTGGCTAATTATAAGCTTTGAATCAAAGCCTCATATTTAGTTACATTATTTATACAGTTGAACTAAAGTTTGAAAGAACAAAAATATATCTTCCTATGGAGAGATCAAGACAATGCCTACACCTATGCCATTCCTTATTTTCAAACCATCGAAGAACAATTACCACATCCCTTGAAGATCTTTAGTTGGCTTTACTAGGTTTGGGATAATTGCATCATTTTCATGAATGCAATATGTACCCAACCCTATTTATTTGAGTGAGAATGGTGAGTTGGAGGATATTTTCACCTAGATTAATCATATCATGAATTTTATGGTTTTTTTTAAGACACAAATTATCTTTATATTATTTATTTAAGTTTTATAATCTTTTTAAGGAGTTGAGTTATGGAAACCAAGGTGGCTTATATAGTTGTGTAAGGGTTGTGTAAGAGAGGCTTTTGAAATTAGTCTGTAAAAATATGATCTTTTATTTTTTAATAGAATCCAATTTTACCATGATCTATGTTGCATGTGATTTTTATTATTCTGAACTTGTCAAATCTGTTTGACCCACATGGAATCCATCCAAAATAATTAACTTTATAAATGGTGATATATTTGCATGTAATATTTTTGGATTCTTGATTTTTACACTTCTCTAAATATCTATATGAGTATTTCCAAAAAATTGGAAGAGTGAATACCCAACATTATTTTGGCTCAAGTGTCTTATTTATCAACTACACAAACTAGATTGTAGACCATTTTTTTGGCTATGTTCTTATTATTTTCCATTTATATCAACAAAGATCAATAGTGTGATTCTCTTTTGAAAAATTGAGTAGTTGTAGATTTATGATTATTGCAATGCCATCTCCATGTAACCTCAACCAACCTTTTTTAAACTTTTAATGTCTTAGAATTTCATTTCCAACCTACATAAACAACTAAATATTCCTTTGTGATGTTAGATGTTATATTTGTTTTACACAATTATGTTAGTGTTAGTATGAGATTGAGGAATTTTTTTTAGATGTTTAATATAAAGTTTTAATTGCATAAAAATAAATTATAATCTATGTTTATAGGAAAATAAATTCTAATCTATGTTTCAAGAAAATAAATTCTAAATAAATAGTCAAATAAGTATCCCTTATCACATAATTTGTAAAGAGACATTCTATCTCACTAGGAACTTTTCTTATCTCGTACTGCTAGATAATTTTTTTAGTAAATTCTAAATCTATTAATAACACCATGGTCCCTGATAATGATACCAAAAATGATGAGGGTTGTCAATCCCATTCATTTTATAATTTCAATCCAAGGTTGGTGTCTAAAGTCAATATGCAGTAGGAGAAAGATATCTATAGAAAATGTTCCCTTCTACCACACTCCACACTTGAAAAAATTAAAAAACACTCTTGCATAAATTAATCACACATACGTGAAATTAAATCATACTCACAAAAAGTAAATTGCTAAATTAAAATGAAATAATAAATAAATAAAACACCTATAGGTTCACAATAAAATTTAAAAATGAATGGTTATAGACACAATAAAATAAAATAACAATTTACAACAAAAGGATAATTATATAACAAAGAAATAAACAAAAAAATACATTGATCCATCTTCTTTGGAATGAGTGGCCAACTCATTCCTTAGAAGAGGATTTTATTCAGAACATAAGATTTTATGTCACAAACATTCAGAAAAGATTATTTACAATAATGGTGAGAGAAATTATATTGATTTATTTTTTTAGGTTTGGGAGGTTGAATTTATAATCTCATGCTTCCAACCAACACATTATTCAGGAGTAACAAACTAGATATTCTAGCATATCTGAATCTCCACAAAATATGGAGTGAGAATTATTATAGGAATCTAATTTATTGCAATATAGACACAATCACCATAAAATATGGATAGAGCTATTTTATTGGGATTAAATTCTCAAATATACATTTAAATATAATATATAGATGGAAAGTTTATATATAGAAAAATTATAAATAGAAAGCATGCGTGAAAGCTGGAAATGATCTTAGTTATCTTAAAATAGACCAAGCAATCATTAGAATGGCTTAGAAATTCTTTCTAAATAAGTTTTTATTGGTTCTACCAAAGTATATATCAAACTTCTCAAAGCTCATAGCAAACCTATCAAAGTCCTTGGCAAGCCTGCAATGTCTGTAGTAAGCATGTCAAAATTCATAGTTTTCCTATGGAAGTCTGTAGTATGGAGGATCAATTATATTATATTGATTCCAATAATAAAATACATAACATAGCTTCATATTTATACAATAATATGATATTTTAATAGTTCTTATAAAATGGAAATGATAAAACCATAGAAAACTGAATATCTACCAAATATTACATGGGAGTAACAAAATGCTATGATTAAAAGATATTATATATTTACTAACTTAACAACCTATTAACTATGTAATAATTAATAATTAAAAATATTTATGAGTAATTAAAAATTACTCATTTATTTTATAATAGTGAATTAATGATTCTAACATCTCCCCCCCCGCCTTAATTCAACATTGTCTCAAGTGAACAAAGGATAAATTCTCAAAATGCCTCAAATTTTTCTTTTGCAAGTGCTTTGGTAAAAACATCTTCACATTGTTGATCTATTGAGAAATACTAGAGTTGGATGTTGTTGTTCTGAATATGTTTGTATATGAAATAAACTTTCACCTTAATGTGTTTAGTGTGTTCATGAAATACTAGATTGTGAACAAGCTTCACTACTCTTTCATTGTCTACATGAAGAATTATTGGTTGATCATGTGGTAATCCAAATCCTTAAAGTATATGTATGAGCCAAATCACTTCATAAATAGATCTTCCTACATGATATTTTCATTTTTTGGAGGACCTTGAAACATAATTTTGCTTCTTACTTCCCTATGATATCTATCCAAATCCCAAAAAGAATACAAATTTTGAAGTGGATTTCCTATCATCAATGTTCCTTGCATGATCTAAATCTGAGTATCTTGTTAATAAGAATTATCATTTTTCTTGTATTCTAGGCCAAAATCCATAGTTCCTCTGATGTACCTCAATACTCACTTTATTTCTTTGTAATGATTGATCTTAGGCTCTTGCATGAACCTTCAGAAATAACAGACAACATAGTGATGTATGGCCTAGTGTAGTTCAGGTAAATGAGACTCCCCATCAACTACTGATATAGAGTTACATTCGCCTATGGTGATTAATTTATTTAAAATAACTTAAATTTTGTTTCCATATGTGTGACAATTGGTTTTTTATACATAATTTTAAATTTATCGAGCATTATATAGGGATTTTTGAGCTAAGATTCAAAAATGTGATTTTATCTTTGCCAAACTTCTAAGCCAAGACAATAATGTAAATGCCTGAGATCTATCATGTTGAATTATTGATTTAGATCTTTCTTTATTAATTCAATCATCTTCACTAAACTACCAGTGATGACTATATCATTAGCATATACAAATACAATTACTATTTCCCCCCTTATTGTTTGAGGTAGAGATTCAGATCATATGGACTCCTTTTGAATCGATGTTTCAAGAGACGCTTGCTAATCTTGATATATCATGCCCTAGAATCCTATTTAAGACCATATAGTGATTTGACAAGTTTATAAACTTTATATTATTTTCTAAATTTGATAAAACCTTTTGGTTGAGTCATGTAGACTTCCTCCTATAAGTCTCCATTAAGGAAGGCACTTTTCACATCTATTTGATGGAATTTAAATCTAAACTCTGTAGTTAGAGATAAAATCATCCTGATAGTTTTGATTTTTATTGTGGTAAAAAATGTCTCTTCATAGTCAATTCCTTCTTTTTTGGCATACCCCTTCATATGCAGTCTTGCCTTATGCTTGTTGATACTACCATCTGCTTTGTACTTCATATTAAAGATCCATTTGGATTTGATTAGCTTCTTCCCTGGTGGAAGATCTACAAGCTTCCATGTTTTATTTTTCATTAGTGAATTATATTCTACATCCATGACATCTTTCCAAAGTTTTAACTATAGGGCTTCTTGAACTGTAGAGGGATCAATAGATTTAACAACTATATTGATTTAAACTAAATTAACCTCACCACGAGCCATACTGTGGTCCTTAGTCTAGTGGTGGATTTGTTTGGAACACAATCTAATTTTACATCTATGATTGTATTTGTATACCATTTAGGCATACATTGAGTAGCTATTTTGGGTGGTAGAGCCACACCATTATTCTTATCATCATTACTATATTCATCTGGGATATTATCATATTTTATATTCTCTATGTGACTAAATGTTTTTAGGTGCACTTGTATAAGGAACTTTTACTTCTTTCTTTCCCAATAATTCAACATCCCTATTGGTGTAAATTTGTTTGGTTTTTAGATCTATGAGTCTATAGGCAAGTGCTTCTTTACCATACCCTACAAACACATATTTTTTGGATTTCATATTAAGTTTAGTCCATTCTACTTTGAGAATGTGCATACTTATTTGAAATCAAAAAAATAAAATATGTGATATAGATGGTTACTCAAGAGCTATAGTGGGTACTCTATTGAGTAGATATATAACAGTCTTGGTAGCTTCTACCAAAAATGCCTTTGTCAAGCTTGAATCATGTAGCATATACATCACACAACTTATACAATAGTATGATTCCTCCATTTAATAACTAAATTTTGATGTGGTGTATGCAGAGGTTTCATTTGATGATGAATTTTCTTTTCTTGTAGAAAATTTTGAAACTCATTACCAACGAAATCCCCCCACCATCTATGTGGAGGGTCTTGATTTTATGACTATATTTTTTTTCAACAACCACTTTGAAATTCTTGAAAGTTTCAAAGGACTGATCATTTTTTTTTAGATAGTAGACCCACATTTTTATGAAATAATCATAAACAAAGAGAATTAAATACTTAAATCCAACATGGATAGGTATCATTAGTCTACATAGATCAGTGTAAACCAGATCAAGTTTACCATTGGATATATATGTACTTTTTTGAAATGTAACTCAATGTTTCTTTCCTTCTAAGCAATCATGACATTTATCTATACCCGTTTTAAGAGGTGATAATCCTCTTACCATGTTATTATGGTGGACTGTGTTGAGATATTAGAAACTAATGTGGCCAAATATTTTATGCCACAATTATGTTGATTCTATGTCCTTTGCTATGAGTGCTTAATTATTTTTTTGAATTAAATCAAGCTAAAACATATGGTTCACATTAGATGTTCATGTAATAAATTTTGAGTTTCAATATTTTTCTCTGATCAAACATAAATTTTATCCACATTTATAGTCAAACTCAATATTCAAATTGTGGTTTAAGATTTGGCTTACTGATAAAAACTTTTTAGCTAAACTAGGTACATAGAGAACATCTATGATTTTACACGTTTGCATGCCTTGGGATAAGGTAATGTTGCCAATTCCTTGCATACTATTTAAAGTATCATCACCCAAAGAAACATGATTTTTATGGGTGTGTCCTTCAAAGTGAAAAACCAATATTTTCTAATTATCATGTGTCAGGTTGTACCCAAGTCAACATACCATATGAAACTTTATGATGTGGATACATCATGGATATCTATAGAGTACAGGGAGTCATCTTCCTCATCATGTTATTCTTGTTCAATAATATCGCCTTTTTTCTTTAATTTCTTCTATCATGTCCCCTTTTTATATCCTTGTGTCTTAATAAAAGAGTTAAGGGGTGATTGTTGGTTAATGTAATTCTAACCACTATAAGATCCTTTTTTGAAGGTAGTGTACCAATAATATTTTAGGTCATGTCCCTGATGGCCATATATGATAAATTGTTTTTGTGACTTTCCTCCTTGTGAATTTTACCTTGAATAAGGTTTTGATGAATATTTGACTAGTTTCTTGCCTTTATATTGATGAGAAGTCAACACATGTTCTTATTGGTTGTCATGTGTATTGAAAGCCTCTTCCTATTGTAACATATTTACCATTTTTTCAAAACTTGGTTTCTATTATGTGAAATTCAAAGTGGTCAAAAAAATCATGTATGAGGGTGATAGTGCTCCCAAGATGATAGGTACAAGAGAGTCATCTAAAACTATCTCACCCAAGGATTGAAGTGATGCCATTAGCATTGAAACACATCTTAAAAGTGCCTCCACTATTTCTCCTAATCTCAATTTGAGAAAATGGAGTTAAATTTTTAAATACATAATAATACTCTCATTTTTGGCCTCATATATAATTTAGAGTTTGTCTCATGCTTCCTTAACTATTTTGGCTTCACGAATGTATGTTTGAACTTGATTTGATAATCTGAACATGATTATCAACGTAGCCTTTTAGTTGGCTTTGTCAAACTTACATTTTTTATCAATGTCTATTACATTTTGGGTATATGAGCCATCTACTATAAACCAAATTACTTCAAACTCTAGTTGAGTGCTAAGATATTTATTCCAAGCATAGTAGTTGTCACCTTTGAGTAACTATGAATTTGGTAAAAAGAATTTTGGAGCCTATATAATTATTATCAAGACTTTAGGTGATGGATTGGTTCCTTATCACTATAGGTATATAGGTATCCCTTTATATATACCATCATATTGATATACTAAACCTTTATTTATATGTGTCTTCCTTTATACCCATTAGTACAAAGAATAAACTCACCCTTTCTATATAGCTGATAGTTTATGAAAGAGACATAAACATATAGAAAATAATTTGATACTTGGTACCTAGATAGTATGGAAAAAGGTTCATCTAATCATTATCACCTAATAAGATGTATTTCTACATATGTGTGAGTATCCTTGCCATATACTTGGAAATGCCACTAGTCAGGATCTATGCCTTTCAATTGTAATGAATAGGTAAATAAGGGGAAGGATATGAGTGTATGTGCCTTATTTCTCCCAAATGATTTAAAATGTCAATGTCCAGATGTCATTGTTGTAGCTATGTTAGGCTTTTTATGTATTAACTCAAGCATGATGACATTACCTATAAATGTGAGTCAGAGGCATAACTTTGACTGAACACTATGTTGAGTTTGAAAATTCATGATTTGGTGTAATAAAATTACAATTTTTTTCATACAAATAGGAAAGTTACAATGCTTGTAAAAAATATAAATTCACTTTTTTTTTCATGTGTGAGCTCTTTGGTATCTTTTTGGTAAAAAATCATTTTTTTAATTTTTCCTTTTTTTTATATTACTTTTTCTACTAATTTAGTTAGTTATAACTAAATTTAGTGGTTTTCTAGATTTGGAGGGCTGATAAAAGTTTCACCAAAAAAGTCTTTTGGGGGATGTAAACCTCCCACCTATCCTCTACCAAAAAACCTTCCCAATAACTTGCCTATATATCATTTCAAGAATTGAAAAGGACAAATTGGTATTTAAAGGCTTAGAAATATGATTTTCTCTGAAACCATCCTCTTACCTAATACCATAGATTTCCCTATAAGCTATTTTTTGAAAACATTTCAGCAAAGGAATAATATCTTAGGCAATTTTGAGAAATAAAAAGGCAGTTTTGAGAATATCTACAACAAATAATATATTTTGAAGGTGGTTTTTGGACTTTAAAAGTTGGTTGGGCACTTTGGTTTGAATCTAATAGCTTGTAAAATGCAAAAATAAAATTATAAGCTCAAAATAAAATAGACAAACCTCTTTTTTTAAAATTCTAATCTCTAAAGATGATGCCTTTGTTCTCATTTGCTATTATGCCTTTGCTAATCAGGCATGCCTTTACTGAGATAAACCTTTATCTTTATGATGCAAAGGATGAATGAATTACCCAATCTAATACTTCGATGCTTAGATTAGACAACTCTTTTTTATTAAATACAAATTTTATTGGCTTTGGAATTTGAAGATGATGCCAAATTAGTTCATACTTCTACTTCAAACTCCAACACCAAGGACCACGCTTCTATTTTTTTTAACATATTATTTTATTATTCCAAGCTCATTAAAACCTTTGTCAATAGAGCTAGATGCAACTCCTGCAATTCCAATTTCCATGTTCTGGCTGACATCCTCCAGGCTGGTAAATTGAATGTAAATATAATTTGGTAGGAATATTTTCACCTCATCTTCAAATACATTATAATGAATACCAAAACTAACACATCCAGCTACATATATATATTTATCACCAAAGCAATATGTTAATAGAGATTATATGCTTCTCTTTTATCTTCAACATCTATTTCTAATTTGGTCTGGGAGTGCATGGGATTCTCCTCACACAATGAAACTTTATAAACTTTTGGAGAGCTCAGGTTTCTCCTCAATCAAAGGTTTAAAGATTTGAGAAGCTATGATACCTTATATGGAGGATAAATTATATTATATTTATTTAAATAATAAAATACATATAAAATCTTCATATTTATATATGAATATGAGATCGTAATAGTTCCTATAAAATAGGAGTGATAAAACCATAGAAATGTGAATATCTCCCAAATATTACATGGGAGTAACAAAATGATATGATTAAAAGATATTAAAGATTTAATAACCTAAATAACCCAATAACCTATTAACTATATACTAATCACTAATTACAAACAATTATGAGTAATAAAAAATTACTCATTTATTTTATAATGGTGAATTAATCACCCTAATATGTAGCTAACTTGTGGAAGTTCATATCTCACCTGTAGAAATCCATAGCTCATCTATTCAAGTCCTTATCTTGACTATGGAAGCTCATAACTCATTTTTGTAAGTCCTTAACTCAATTTTGGAAGTTATTATCTCACTCACGGAAGTTTGTAGCTTGCATGTGGAAGTCAATAGCTCAATTATGAAAGTCTATAGCTCAGTTGTGGAAATTCATAACTTGTCTATGAAAGTTTGTAGCTCACCCATGGAATTCTATAGCTAAACTAAAATTTTGTATATTATTTAAGAGACACAATAGGAGACTCTGAAATTACTCCAACATTATTTTAAATAGTTACTCTTCATACTCAGATTCCATTCTAGATCAGTATGGACTACATAAGCACATATTGGTATCTATTTTCCAATAATCATTAGAAATATATAATAAAGAGATAATGATAAATTTTAAAAAAATAACCATGATATATACTTTCTATTTTATTCTAAATAAACCACAAGTTCATAAATTACACCTAGATCTACTTATTATTCAAGGAGCGAGAATACCATATGACATATATAATGAGCCATTTTTGGGGCTCATCAACAAGATTCCTTTGTTGTTTAAGCTCCATATCATTAATTTTGAGTCTATTAAGTTGGATTTTATAATGTGTATGACCAAAAAATAAAAATTAAAACAAGGATGGCTATACACTTAGGTAATAGCTTTGTATTCACAAGGTCAAGTTTTGATGTTCAGGTCTCCTTTTACCAAATATACATCAATCAACATGTTGATAAGGCCAGTTATGGTTACCTTACCTCCTGATATCATTCCTTTTCATGTTCAACCAATACCAAATATATCTAAAACTATAGTTATACCTTCATGGACTTTGTTTATGATAATAATTCAAGGATTGTCTACACCAGTATCCCATATTTTGTGTATCTCTAGTCCATCAGCTTAAATTTTAGTTCAGTCAAGTTTCATTATAGTTTCAAATACTAATGCCACTCATACTTCATGACTACCTATTGGAGTTCCTTTTTGATCGAGTTATTTATGTATTAATACACAAGAAGAAGAGATAAAACAAGACATTATTTATAATTCATTGTAAAACATCCAAAGTTTACATGAGTAGATAGCCTTATTTTATATTTGACAAATTTAGACAAGCTTATTGGATGAGGTGATCCCATCCAAAATTTACATATAGACATGTTTTGTATCTATTATTTTTTGTGGATATTTTGGCAATTAATACAAGTAAAGATTGTTTTATAATTTTTCTATGAGTTTGTGTGAATATGTTTTCTCTTCCCATTTTATATGATTCATTGATGAATTTCCATTAAGTTGATAAAATTTATGATAATCTAAGTGTATGGTTCTGTAGAGATAAGATTTAACAACTTGTTATTCTTGTCAATTATTTGGTAATAAATCATATATATAACTTTTTAGTGACTTAAGATGTGCTGAGAAATATGGTACTATCAATATCTTTGATCATGGTCATTGAATCTAATTTCAAGTATTCCCTTAGATTATTCACCATTTGTTTCTGTATTTTTTTCTTTAAGCTAATTTAAAATATGCTTTGGTATTCTCATCATAATGTAATTGAGTTAAATTGGAATTGATTAATATCTAACTAAATCATAAGGCACTCTCTTTTATACCTTACATTTCCCTCATTTTTACCTTTAGTTTTTGGATAAACTTGACCTAGGTTAGATCCACCCATCCATATCAAGTAGAATCCAAACATTTATATGTGTATACATCACGTCAATATGGTATACTTAGAAAATACATATCATGAATGTACATTCAATTCCTAACACCATCTTGATGCCAAAAATCTTATGTATGCTATCTCTTATACTTATTACTTATCTATTAGTCTGAATAGATGTTATTATGATGAATAAGATGCTTGTAATACTCAAAATTCTATAAACCTACTTATCTTATATATATTCAAGTTTGGGGCCTATGCCTATTTTCTATCTTATTAGACACTTGCATCCCAGTAAGATTACTACATTGATGCAAGTGTCATGTTCTAACACAAGTGTTAAGTTCACTAAATTATTCAAATTTACAAATGAAGCATATCCCTATGGTCTACCCAAGTGTTTTAACATGATATATTTATAAAAGGGATTGATTTATATAAAATATCAACCCTCATTCATTCCTCACCGAGCACAAACCTAATAACCCATAAGAAAACTTGCCAAAATCATTCAATCAAGCATACAAGTGAACAAAACTTCCCTATTTTGTTTTATTTACATATTATTCATAGGAAATTACCATCTATAGGTTTGAATTACTAAAGGATCAATACATGAGTACTATTTTCCAAGCTATAAGATAAGTCAATCTTGTACTTTCTTATCATAAGTTCATCCTTATGCACACACAAACTAACACATAGGGAAGAAATACATAAGTTTGAGGACCTCTTCAGAGTAGTAGATATGTAGGAAAAATTGACTAACATATATATATTTTGGGTTATATCAACACCATGATCCCACTAAATAATTTTTCCCAAAGTCACTATGAAGATGAAGAAGTAGGGTTTTTATATTTGACAAAGAGCAACAACCCATGATCTAGATATAAGCACACTAGAGTGAAGGTGAGATGAAACCTAAAATATCCTAGGTGGTCGAATCTATATCTATTAAATATTTTGTATTGGACACCTATGTCTAAGTTAGATAGAAGAATCAACACTACTATCTGAGATTGACATAAGTGTTTGAGGCCACAAAAGTCAATTTTACAAAATTTTATGTTTAATCTAGAATCCATATCCAGTCTATTTCTAGCCTATTTCATATTTGATTTGAATGCTCATAGTTGGATAAATAAGTAATATTGTTTTCATTTAATTACTACATCAATAAATTATTTTACTTACTATTTATAACATATCTTAGTATTTAAATTTATAATATTGTTTATCTAAGTTTAAAATTTAATTGGCTTGATATAGATATGTTTATCACCATTTTTCTTATTCATTTCTATATTATTAACCATATACTATATTAACCCATCCTAATTTAGCGTTATATATTTGATGAACCCAACCTTTAGTCCCCAAAATCCTAGATATTGATCTAGGGTTTATTGATTCTTTGTTCTTAATTTTTAATTTTTAATTTAACAATATTTGACAAGTTAAAATCAGATTTCATTTTGTTACAAATATGTGTGTGTGTGTGTGTGTGTGTGTGTGTGTGTGTGTGTGTGTGTGTGTGTGTGTGTGTGTGTGTGTGTGTGTGTGTGTGTGTGTGTGTGTGTGTGTGTGTGTGTGTGTGTGTGTGTGTGTGTGTAGTAAAGGAAAGAGGCTCAAAATTAGTGAACAAGTCACAAGTGTAAAAGAGGCAATTAATACAAGATGATTAATCAATGAAAAATGGTAACAAAGTACCACATGCAATGATAACTTGAAAAAGATGACATCATCAAAATAAAATTCAAATTTAATGGATGAGTGATGATAACCATTATTTTGTGATAAATTCTCAGTAATGGATAATTCAAGTAATTAATTCACAAGGTAATCAAATCAAATATAATTGGCATCCCTAAGTCAAATAAAATTACATTTTTGAAACTCCTAGTTATGAATTATTACCCAAATATCTACAATGAAAATATTTCTAAATAATTAAAAGTATGATACATAGCTCAAACTATTGAAATAAGGAGGAAAAAAATAAGGAACCAATGTCCTTAATGTTATACTTTAGAACTAAGAAAAAATTAAAATATATAGGTTTTGAAAAGACTACTTTACTTAGAGTAGTCAAACACTACACAACACTTTATATGGAGGCAAAATTTATCTACCCTTACAAAGAAGACTATAAATTATGCCTAGACTAGAGAGAGTACATATATGACCTATTGTCAATTAAGGTGGCTGGACTCCATAAGATAGTAATAAATATAGATTATTTCCTTGTAATAACATAGTTTTCAATATTTTTCTATGGATGATCGTACTAATGACATCTTACATAAAAATAATAGTTCACAGGTTATAGCCTATGAATGAGGTGTATACATATAATATTTTCAACTTTTATCAATTACTGATGCTTTACATCTCGTAAGAACCTATGGAAACTCAATCTCTCTAAGTTTACACCTTAAAGGGTGCATCAGCAAAGGGGTGGGCAGACCATTCATGTTTCCCAAGATTCTTAACCCTTAATGCCATATTATTACCAATCCAACTAATTCCAAAAACCATTCCATAAGCTATTACCCCTCCTTTGCACACTCCTTGAGTCTTTCCCACTTTTCATCCCTATTTTCCTCACCTTAATTCCCTTTTTTTAGTTGGCTATAATAGGTTGATTGGGTTGACCCTATACAGTTTTGGGTGATTTTCACTGAGGAACTAGTTTGGCTCTTGGCTAGCCTAACTCAAGACCTAGTGAATAATTATACAAAATTATGTAAGGTCGACTAGGTCAACCTTGTCAATCAAGATTTTTGGAAGGTTTAAGGGTCAAATATGATTATATATACAAGATCATTTTGTCATTTTTTCATATGTAATAAAGAGTTATTATTTATTTATGCTTCTTTATAATCTGTTCTTCCACCATTCTACTTGAGGAGTCTTAGATTAGTGTTTCTACAGGGATAATCTATTATTTTGGATGAGTATTGGATGATTTCACCTTTCTTAATGTTCCTTAAAAACCACAATAACCTCTTTTGAAGCCCTTTTGGCCAAAGGAGAGATTGAGTCATGATGGGTTCATCATTCAAGTAAATATTCTTAACTTTGTGTAGACACCAAAATCGTGTCTATTCCTTGGTCATCCTCCCTCTTGGTCCCCTTGGTCCACTTATAACACTCCTAACCCACACACTTATTAATTTAAAATAAAATACTTATTTTAAATTAATAACACCACCCTTGACACATCACCCTTGACACCTCACCCTTGGATTCCTCACCCTTGGATACCCTCATTCATTACCCTATGACTAATCATTCCAACTCTCTCACTAATCTCCATGCCTATTAAACCTGCCTTCAACTATTTAACCATGACCACTGAACTCGATAGACAGAGGAATGGGCAAAAGGCTAAAAATAACCTTTTCACCCATCCTCCAGCTGCCGACGTCAGTCGACCGTCAGCCGATGCCAGCGGGATTACCGACGTTGGTTGCTTAAAACCAACTCACAGACCAAATAGAAAACTAATCACAAACCAAAATGCTAATTCTCTTTCTCAAATTGATTTTCTCTGGCTCCTCAACTCTTTGCAAGTACCAAAATTCTATCAACACTCTCCTGGCTATAGAGACTCTACCCAAGTGACTTCAGATTAGATTGGAGCATGGTACAGGGATCTCGACATCAGTTGTAACAGGCACAAGTGTTCACACCCCTGATTCTTCAACAACTAAGAGCTAAGTATTTCTACTAGTTTTTATTTCATTACTCTTATGATACATTAGTAATTAGTCCATTGTCCATTTCTAAGCACTGTTGACACAACCCAACTTGTTCTTCCCAAAAAGGCTGAAAAGCCTTCCCTCATCTTTATCTCCCTTTCACTCATGTCCTCTATTTGATCCCCTTTTCAGGTCATACTCTCTACCCTACAAATCCTGTACAAACCATTAAACAGACCTAGACTCCTTCTAGACCCCTCTGTCGACCACAAAAGCTTGCCTAAGGCCATTGCCCTGACTGACATCGGCCATTTCCCATAGCGACATCGGTAGACTAACTGACGTCGGCAACCAGAACAACCAACGCTAGCAGAATAACTAACGTCAGTAATTGTGGCAGACCAACTGCAAACAAATAAGTACACATTATCTAATTTCCTCTTTGCTAGTCATTCATCATTTCTTTATTTTTGACACTTTTACTTATAAATAGTGGACTGTCATCCCTCAAGGAAGTCTTTGCGCTTCTAGGACCGAGCATATCACTTGGAAGTCCACCTTATGTCTACCTAACAATCTCTATGTTTGAGTCTCTTTCTTCTACAGGTGTCATCCTCCACAGCCAAAAAGGAGCTCCTTTAGTCATCTGGATACGGTGCGCAAACTTCATCTGGGTACATACAAACCCCTGACCATTATCTTAGTTTCTTATTTCTTTTGAATGTGAAAAGCGAAAAATAGTTAGAAACATTCTGGCACGCCCGGTGGGACCCCTTGAGTTTTCCTTGGGTTCATCCTTTTTCTTCTAAAGTCAAACATTCATATAGGTGCATTAGATTCCTTCTTGCATCCTTCTTCTATCTCTTTATTTTGAAAATACATCATAAGCGGAAGTTAAAAAGAATCTCTTTATTTTTCCTCTTGTCACCTTTCTTTCTTGCATCTTAGAGTATTGAAGTTCATACTCTTAACCTTTTCTCAACTTGTTTGCATCCGAACACACATTTCAATTTGGGCTTAAAATCTATTGCATCTCATTTCTGCCTGAATGCATACTTAGCTCTCACATCTAGTAATTAAAAATGCATTATGAATAAAGCATAGTGCACTTATGTTACACGACCAGACCACTTTTACAACTAAAAATCTAAACATACCTGAGACAAGGTCCGACTAGGATGTCATCACCTAGCCGATACCTTACCCTTCCTAGTAATCCTACTTAGACTTCACTACCAAGGGGAGAACCCACTCTGTTCTCTGGTAGAGTATAAACTCTAGGGGAAGTATATATTGGCTAAGCAACCCAGCTTATCTCTGGGCTTGTGAAGTGAGGGGAGCTTGCTCCTTAGCACCAGGCCACGTATGGAACCTAATACAGACTTTGAGCACCGAAACTAGCCCGAAACCAACCTTAGACTGCCTCTTTTAGGACCCATTTTAAAAGCCAACTTCCCAAACACACTCTTCTAAGGCATAAGCCAACAAGACTCTAAAACTTATTCTTAGGAATTTAACATTTAGAGTTTGCTTGTCTTCGTCTATTTTTCTATCTCTATCTAGTTTTTTGAGCCGATGAGGTCGCATTCTGAGCTCCAAGAACAACTCAGACTTTCTTCTTTCTTCTAAAAACTTTCAATCTTCTAAAGTTTCTAGAAATACATAGTAACTAACATCAGTTTTTCCATCGATGTCGGCAACTTTATTAGCCGACATCGGTTATCTGACCGATATTGGCAACTTTATTCACCGACATCAGTTTTTCTGCCAACGTCGGTCAATGTCAAAAAATTTCTTCTTAAAATAGCAAGCTAAAAACCTGACTTTTTGGCTGTCAAAAACACCAACTTTGGTTTTTTGAGGCTGAAACATACAGTTTTCAGAACCTAAACCCCCCTTTTGCCTTGGATGGTTTTGACACGTAGTCAAACCAAGACTCTTGTTGACCACGCAAGGCAACAACCACTTCTGCCTTCACCCTCCATGACAAGTCCTCTAATGGAGAATCATTCAGAGACTGAATGAACTCCTACCCAACCAACCCTGACTCAACCCCCTATTATTCTTGAAGGGGACCAAGACTTTGAAAGGTTCCTTGACCTCAATGTCAAGGCCCTTCAGCACTATCTTGTGAGAATTTAAATGCGAGAATCTTTAGGTAACCCAATTTATGGGATGTCGACCTCCTTAGTTGAGATGGCAGTCATATCAACCACCTCCGTAATTCAACCCATAGACACCCAGGCCATCACCTCAACTAATAACCCAACCATGACCAATCTTCAAAGTGTGGCTTCTCCTTCTATTTTTGGACCTACCTCCTTTGGGATTTTGGTACCCTCTCAACCGCAAACTATTCAACAAAGTTCTACACCATTCCAAAACCTAGTTGTCTCCATCCCACCTACTCTTGCACCTATCAACACCAGGGTAGCTACTTGTCCTTTGGCTAGTGTTGCCACCATCCAACCACCTCTGGCGACATCAAGCCAAGTTGTGCCTCCTAGCTTCATGACACAACCACCCTTGGATTCGACATCAGTCCCTATGACTAGTTACTAATATGTTGCACCTATACAAGTGCAACCAACTATGTCATACACCCCTCCTCACACCTTCCAAGTGCCTTACAATCTAGGGGGTGCCCCACCTGCAAATTTGTCAATCGATCTAATCAAGATGTTGATGGACAAGATGTCTAATCTTGAGACATCCATTTTCAGTTCAAGTAATGTTCTCTCAAATGAACAAATTTGTAATGAACCCATTCATTCTTCAGTCCCAATCCGACCATATCCTAGTCAGTGGGAACTTCCCAATTTTACTCATTTTTAGAGTAAGGAAGACCCACAACAACATCTACGAGCGTTCAGACATGCTTGTTACCTTATAGCCCATGATGATGCATTATTGCTACACACATTTCCCATGTCACTTTCTAGAGCTGCCCTCGATTGGTATAGTTCTATTACCAGTCACTCTCTTTTTACATTCACCCAAGTAGCTCAACTTTTCCTTGACCACTTTTTGATCAACATCACCAAAAAGGTCTCCGTCACGGACCTATACTCTATCAGACAGTTTGACGATGAATCAATAGCCAATTTTGTTGCCCATTGGAGAGGCTTAATCAACCAACTCTCCTTTTCTTTACCTCAACCCAAGCTCATTGAGCTCTTTTCACAAGCGTGTACCAAACATATTTCCTCTACCTTGTGGGTCCAAACATTCTGCACATTTGACGAAGCTTTCACCATGGCCAGGAAGCTTGAACTCTATGCTATCAAAGAAAATAAAGTCCAACTGCGAAGTAAAAACACTAATGCCAAATCAAATGACCCTTCTTCCAAACCATCTTCTTCTTCCAATCCCAAGTCCAAGGGATTGGCAAATACTATGGTCGTTAGACCATCACCTTTAACAACAAACAACCAATCTAAACCTTCCACATCTCAAATTATTACACGACAATTCCAACAATGATACGTATAGCGTCAATATACTCCACTAGTAGAATTGTACGCGTCCGTGTTGGATAAACTTGTCAAACAGGGAGTCCTTAATCTCCCCCAAATTTGACCACTGCCTTAATTTAATCCTTCACATGCCATCCCTGCATGGTATAGGGAGAATGACTTCTGTAATTATCACCATGTTAAAGGCCATGACATAAACAACTACAAAACCTTCAAAAACATTATCCAAGACATGATAGATAAAGGGGATCTTGTTTTAGATAACCCAAATGTGCCACCTAACCAAAACATAGACATCTTTAGAAAACCTTTTCCTAACCATCCCCCTAGCCAAAACAACGTACAGACCATGGTCGATGACTCCCAAGAGCGTAATATACGCACAGTCAACACTGTCTCTCCTCTTATGCCTAACCAACCTCTCTCACAATCTGAAGAGGTTATTTAACCTATTAGTCCATCATAGGGGGATGAACCTTCTACTCCCATTAGTTTTCCATCAACCTCTCTTATATTGGAGGATGCTCTGACCATACCAGCACCACTAGCCCCACCTTCATCCTTCCTACTACCAATGGAGGACCTTACCCTTCCTACTCCTCAACCACAAGTAGAAGGCACCATCATCCCTGCCCTCTATCCTCTTGAGGAGTCACATTCTCTAATTGCTTCTCCACCAAGAGAAGAACCTGTCTCTTCACCTTCTTCGACCAAAGATGATCCAGTTATGACTCTCCCACGCCTTGGGTCTGAGATCACTGCATCTAACACATTTTCGGTCTTGCAACCACCCACATCTCCTAAAGAACCAAAGCCTCATCCAACACCTTCCTAACCATTCTCTCAATTAGTGGAGAAACTAGGACTTCTCCATTCAAGGAAATTAGAGCATGAGGCATTATGGGAGTGACTCAAAGCTCCTCACCTTGCACGTCCTATCTCATCTCGTACTATTGACCCTCCTGTGACAAAATCTCCAAAAGTCTCCAACAAGGACCGGACTTCTACTTCTAAAGCTCAACCATCCGCATCCAAACCTAAACTCTCACAAACATCCACCATATCAAAACTAATTAAATCCCTCGGTGTTCACCCCATACCTAACCTCACTCACCTGCAAGTGAGGGTAGACTTGAACCTTGCCTCACCCAATAGTAGTCCTCAAACCAAACCAAAGAAGGCTACTAACCACGTTGGCAAACTCCTACCCCACCATCATCATTTCCCTCCATTTTTTGCCCTCATCCTTCTACTATAATAGGAGTGCTCCCTACTCCAACCCCTAACCAAAACAAGTTACCTCCATTACTCCCTTCACCCACCACAAGCCTACCTCCTCTAAAAAAATTTGGCACCCCGCATGAAGAAAGTGTTTACTACACAAATGGCCGCACCACCAACCCAAAAGGTGGTACAAAAGTCTCCTTTAACAACTCCCAAACAAAAGTCATCAACACCTAGTGCATCAACAAGCATGGACCCCTTAGTAGGTTCGTATGCTTTGATACTACGCTGACTTTTGCAAACTTTTAGCATCACTCTTCCACCTATTAAACCACTTCAACCTCTCGGACCAAAACCGTCTTGGTTCGATGACACTAAAATTTGCCTATATCATCGCACACCTGGGCATGACACTAAAAATTATTGTGCCCTTAAGGTTGTCATCCACCAATTCATGGAAAAAGACACCCTTCTTGTTGAAGATACTGTCAACAAATCTCCAACACCGTCTCATGTCTCCCAAACCTCCTCACCTTCACACTCATCAACTCTCGAATCAAAACCATCTTGGTTCAATGACACTAAATTTTGTGTGTATCATTGCACACCTGGACATGACACTGAGCATTGTTGCGCTCTTAAAGCTATCATTCATCAACACCTAAAAAAGGACACCTCTTTCATTAAATATCCTTTTGACCACCCTTTCAATAAACCATCGACACCATCCCACACCTCTCAAACATCCTCACCTAAATCGGGAGCCTATCATCAAACTGTGGTTCCTCTACCACATTTTACCCCATTATTCGAAATCAACACCATCAATGTGGCCACTAGGTCAAAAACTTTAAAGGATAAAGATAAAGAGAAGGTTTCTCTTCTTTAAACATATCCATTCATCAAGCCTTCTCAACCATCAAAACCCAAGATTTCAATTTTGGGCACATCTCGACCAACTTTTTCGAAACCAATTCATGACCCCATGGTGAAACAACTTCACCAAACTTGTGTGAAGACATCTTTGTATGACCTCATACAAAGCTCTCCACAACATCATCAAGCCTTGATCAAAGCCTTACAGACAGTGAAGGTCCAACTCGAGGACTCCCAACCACTAGCTACCTTAGTCCAATCATTACCAACCATTGCCTTCATCGCCGTCCATAATTTTGAGATTCCAAACTCCAACCTAGAAGATCAGGATCTCATCCTCTCAAACTAAAGCCTATCAGGCAAAAAGCTTCACAGGATGCATCCTTGCATCACACTCCTTGTCTAAGATGAGCTTCATCATCTTATCTTCATCTCATTTATCCAACTCATTGATTATCTGCAATGGGTGCCAAACATTGTCCCTATCACAAGCGACTGGGGGAGTTCGAATCTATATTGACTATCACGACCTCAACCAAGCATTGACCTAACATCAACCAACATGTGACCAATTTGGAAAGAAGAAAATGAGGCAAGTTTGCTCCTAATTGGCTTGGACCTTACATCATAACGCACAAGTATGGATCAGGGACTTATCGTCTGTCTTCTCTTGAAGGCTGACCAAAACCTGAGCCTCTTAATGCCTTGCATCTGTGACCATTCTACTATTAATCAAGTACTCATTCACTTGATATTTAACTTGAGCTCATCCCTTGAGCAATCCCTATGATTTTAATCCTCATTCCTTTTAACCCTATTCCCCTACACACACACTATGTGACCCTTTTATAAAATATGGATGCTTTGTCCTAATAAAAGGGAGCCCTTAAGCTTCTATAGTCTTGTCCATGACTACAAATCCTGTCAAAAATAAATTGGGATGTCAAACAAAATATCAAAAGGTCATAAATTATAAATGCAGACTGTTCCCTCGAAGGATAGCTACATCATCATTATTGTAGCTAATAGATTGTTCCTTTGAAGAACAGCTATTCAAAGCCCTCAAAAACATATAAAGCAAAAATATAGACCACTCCCTCGAAGGATGGCTATGCCTAAAAATCTTGCTACAAATAACACACTCTTAGAAGCTTCCCACATCGATCAGCTTCACAAATGACCACAAAGCAAAATGACATCCCTATGTAGACTTCCCGCATTGATCAGTCTACCCAAAAAAAAAGTGTCATGGACTTGACTTATAGTCGTTCTCAAGGTCACCTAAAAAAGGGGCAAAGTTATCCTTGCTAAAAAGAGTTACACTATCCTCCCACCTCACATAATCAAACCTATTACCCCAACATACTCAAAGGATTTTGAGCTCACTTAATGTCAAGTGATTCGACTATTTCTCTAACACAACCAATGGTCAACGGCGTAATGCATGAACGGGGCCTTTGTTTCTAAAAACCCCCTACCTATGCTATCATTATGGTCTTTGTCAATGAATGGGCAAAATGCCTTTCACTTCCTCTATACCTTTGTCACATTCAACCAAATCATTTTCCAAACAAACCAAACCAACCAAATCTTTTTCAGACCACTAACATTCTCATAGCCTATTCACACTAGTTTCTATGGAAACCAATACACATGGAAACTATCGACCACAAAATTTATGCCAAGCATAGACCATTACTTGCTAAAGCATAAATAGAATCATTTCATTTTTAGCATACACCATCACCAATATGGAAAATTACTAGGGATGAAAAAAATCACAACCAATGTTACAGAATACACCATCGCACAATATGGAAAAGGCTGTAACATCATCTTTCCCCTCATCATTTATAACTTGACCAAACCAACCTATCAACCAGCCTGAACTACATTGGTCTAAGGCCCTTCCAACAAGGGCTATGTAGGCAACACTCAGCTGACATGACATCTTCTGGGGTTAGCTCAGCCACATCCGTTTGTTCATCTATATGATGGACACACCATTTAACCTTTAACCATGACTTAACCTAGTCCAACCCACATCCACAACTGACCCTCTTCCTCCCTTTTAGGGAGAACTACATTGGCCTGAGGCCCTTCAAATAGGGGCTATGTAGGCAGCACTCAATTGACATGGGGTCTTCTGAGGTTAGCTCGGCCATTCCTTCATCCATCCATCTCATGGACCAACTATCTATCCCAACCCAAAATCATGACCAACCACCATGGAGATCACACCTATCTCCTCTGACCATGACCACTTTCGAGACAACTATGCCTTGGTTGTTTTGATTGCATGTCTACTACCTCACGAATAGTTAGCCAAATTATCTGCAACCCACATTTTGAACCTCATAAGTATTGGATCGCGAGCAAGTTGATCCCCACTACTTGTAACATTTTTGTGTTTTCCAAGAGCACTTCCTGAGCCCGAGATACTTGGCACACGGTGACCATTAGAGATACAGCTTGGATCGAATAACCTAATCAGCTACTACTAAATGTTGGGGATTGGTTATTTTGATTTTAGCACTCCTCAACCCTTGACCTGCGACAATTTGACTTGATCTATCGCGTGGAGTGGTATATGTGCAATCTCACCCTTTGCAGTGTTCACACTCAAACTTCACCATTTCCATCCACTATCTATCAAATTGGCACCTAATTTCAAGTTCCCTTCCCTTGATTCCTGCTTTGAGGGGGAATACCTCATCCCATAATTGGGGCAACCTACATTCATTTTTGTTTTGTAGTTTATTAGAACAACTAATAGGGCAAAAACTACCTCATCCCATATCTGGGGCAACTTACTCCTATTTTTGTCTTGTAGTTCATCCAGAACAACCAACAAGACAAAAAGGGGCAAATGTAGACACCAAAATTATGTCTATTCCTTGGTCATCCTCCCCCTTGGTCCCCTTGGTCCACTTCTAACACTCCTGACCCACACACTTATTAATTTAAAATAAAATACCTATTTTAAATTAATAACACCACCCTTGACACATCACCCTTGACACCTCACCCTTGGATTCCTCACCCTTGAATACCCTCATTCATTACCTTATGACTAATCATTCCAACTCTCTCACTAATCCCCATGCCTATTAAACTCACCTTCGACCGTTTAACCATGACCACTGAACTCGGTAGATAGAGGAAGAGGCAAAAGGCTAAAAATAGTCTTTTCACCTGTCCTCCAGCCGCCGACGTCGGTCAACCGTCGGCCGACGCTGATGAGATCATCGACATCAGTTGCTTAAAACCAACTCATAGGCCAAATAGAAAACTAATCACAAACTTAAATGCTAATTCTCTTGCCCAGATCAATTTTCTCTGGCTCCTCGACTCTTTGCAGGTACCAACATTCTATCAACACTCTCTTGGCTATAGAGACTCTGCCCAAATGACTTCAGATTAGATTGGAGCATGGTACAGGGATCTCGACATCAGCTATAATAGGCACAGGTGTTCACACCCCTAATTATTTAGCAACTAAGAGCTAAGTATTTCTACTATTTTTTATTTTAGTACTCTTATGATACATTAGTAATCAGTCCATTGTCCATTTCTAAGCACTGTTGACACAACTCAACTTGTTCTTCCTAGAAAGGCTAAAAAGCCTTCCCTCATCTTTATCTCCCTTTCACTCATGTCCTCTATCTGATCCCCTTTTTAGGCCATACTCTCTACCCTACAAATCCCACACAAACCATTAAATAGACCCAGACTCCTTTCAGACCCCTCTGTCAACCATAAAAGCTCGCCTAAGGCCATTGCCCTAACCGACATCGACCATCTCCCATACCGACATCGACAGACTAATCGACATCAACAACCTGAACAACTGACGCTGGTAGACTAATCGACATCAGTGACTATGGCAGACCAACTACAAATAAATAGGTACGCATTATCTAATTTCCTCTTTGCTAGTTGTAGACACCAAAATTGTGTCTACTCCTTGGTCAACTCCCCCTTGGTCCCCTTGGTCCACTTTTAAACATTCCTAACCCACACACTCATTAATTTAAAATAATAACTTATTTTAAATTAATAACACCTCACCCATGACACATCACCTTTGACACCTCACCCTTAGATTCCTCACCCTTGGATACCCTCATTCATTACCCTATGACTAATCATTCTAATGCTCTCACTAATCCCCATGCCTATTAAACCCGCCTTCGACCATTTAACCATGAACCACTAAACTTGCTAGACAGAGGAATGAGTAAAAGGCTAAAAATAGCCTTTTTATCCATCTTTTATCCACTGGCATCAGTTACCCGTCGGCCGATGCCAGTGGGATCACCGATGTCGGTTGCTTAAAACCAGCTCGTAGGCTGAACAAAAAATTAATCACAGACCCAAATCACAATCCCGAATCACAAACCCAGAATCTGACTTCTCTCTCTCTCCCAACCACGAATGTGAATTCGCTGGCTCCAGGTTCCAAGCTCTCTTGCTCCTCAACTCCTTACAGGCATCAGCATCCCAACAACACTCTCCAAGCTTAGAAACTCTGCATCAATCACTCAACACTGGATTAAAGGTTGCACAAAGTCTCTCACATCTACCATAACAGAAACAGACCTCCTCCACTTCTGGTTCTCTACAAGAGCTAAGTATTTCTATTGGTTTTTATTTCAGTACTCTTAGGATACATTAGTAATCAGTCTATTATCCATTTCTAAGCACTGATTGACACAACCCAACCTGTCCTTCCCAAAAAGGCTGAAAAGCCTTCCCTCATCTTTATCTCCCTTTCACCCCTGTCCTCTATCTGATCCCCTTTTCAGGCCATACTCTCTACCCTACAAACCATGCACAAACCATTAGACTCTCACAGACATCCTAGACCATTCTGTTGATCATAGACAGAGCTAAAACTCATCCAGAACCCGTTCAAGGCCATTACCCTAACCGACATTGACCATTTCTCTTACCAATGTCGGTAGACTAATCGACCTCAGAAACCTTAACCAACTGATGATGGCAGACTAACCAACATCGGTGACTGTGAGAGGTAGACAGCAAAATATAGGTACGCATTATCTTTATTTCTTTCATTTAGCCTTTCATTATTTCTCTTTCTAGTAGCATTCTTTTATCAACTAGTGGACTGTCATCCCACAATAAAGTCTTTGTACTCCTGGGATTGAGCTTTGCTTGGCAATCCACCTTATATCTACCTAACAATCTCTTTGTTTAAGTCTTTCTCTCTACAGGTGTCATCCTCCACAACCAAAGAGGAGCTCCTTCAATCGTCTAGATACAGTGTGCAAACTTCATCCAGGTATCATCTAACCCCTGACCATTACCATATTTTATTTCATCTTTGGAATGTGAAAAGCGAAAAATAGTTAGAAACATTCTGTCACACCCAGTGGGACCCTGGGGTTTTCCTTGGGTTCATACTTTTTCTTCTAAAAACAAACTTTTCATATAGGTGCATTAGGGAATTTTCTCTTCTTGTATCCTTCTTCTTTCTTTCTCTTTCGAAAAGACATCATAAGCAAGTTAAAAAGAATCTTTCTTTTTCTTCTTGTCACCTTTCCTTCTTACATCTTAGAGTTCATACTCTTAACCTTTTCTCAACTTGTTTGCATCCAAACAAAACATTTCAATTTGGGCTTGAAATCTATTGCATCTCATTTTTGCCTAAATGCATACTTAGCTCTCACATCTAGTAATTAAAAATGCATTATGAATAAATCTTAGTGCACTTATGTTACACGACCAGACATCTTTCACAACCAAACATCTAAACATACCTGAGACAAGGTCCGACTAGGATTTTATCACCTAGCAGATACCTTACCATTCCTGATAATCCCACTTGGACTTCACTACCAAGGGGAGAGCCCACTCTATTCTCTGGTAGAGTATAAAGTCTAGGGGAAATATATACTGGCTAAGTGACCCAGCTTATCTCTGGGCTCGTGAAGTGAGGGGAGCTTTCTCCTTAGCACCAAGCCACGTACAAAACCTAATACAGATTTTTGAGCATTGAAACTAACCTGAAACCAACCTTAGACTGCTTCTTTTAGGACCCATTCTAAAAGCCAACTTCCCAAACATACTCTTCTAAGGCATAAGCCAACAAGACTCTAAAACTTATTCTTAGGAATTTAACATTATATTTTTCTTATCTTCATCTATTTTTCTATCTCTATCTGGCTTTTTGAGCTAGTGAGGTCGCATTCTGAGATCTAAGAACAACTCAGACTTTCTTCTTTCTTCCAAAAATTTCAATCTTCTAAAGTTTCTAGAAATCCACAGTCACTGACATCAGTTTTTCCACCGATGTCAGCAACTTATTTTCACTGACATCAGTTATCTGACCGACATCGACCCCTTTATTCACTGGCATCAGTTTTTATACCGACATCAGTCACTGTCAAAATCCTTCTTCCAAAATAGCTAGCTTAAAACCTGACTTTCTTGCTGTTAGACACACATTCTAAGTTTTTGAAACTAAAAAAAACACAGTTTCTGGAACCTGACCCTTTTTGACTTGAATGGTTTTGACACGTAGTCAAACCAAAACTCTTGTTGACCAAGCAAGGCAATAACCACTTCCACCTTCGGCCTCCATAACAAGTCCCCTAATGGAGTGTACTTTAGACACTGAATATTCTCCTATCCAGTTAACCCTTGATCAATCTCCTATTGTTCCTGAAGGGGATCAAAATTTTGTGAGATTCCTTGATCATAACGTCAAGGCTCTCCAACACTATCTCGTTAAGAGCTAAACGCGAGACTCTTCAATTCAACCAAGTTCATCACATTTTTAGAACTTGATTGTCTCGACTCCACACACTCTTGCACCTATAAATGCAGGAGTGACTACCTATCCTTTCACCAGTGCCATCATTCAACCACCTGTAGCGACATCAAGCCAATTTGTGCCTTCTAGCTTCATGACACAACCACCCTTGGCTTCAACCGTAGTCCCCATGACTAGCCACCAATATGTTGCGCCTATACAAGTGCAACCAACTATGTCATATGCCCCTCCTAGCACCTTCCAAATGCCTTATAATCTAGGGGGCAGCCCACTTGCAAATCCGTCAATCGATCTAATCAAGATGTTGATGGACAAAATGTCTAATCTTGAGACATCCATTTCAGGTTCAAGAAATGTTCTTTCATATGAACAAATTTATAATGAACCCATTAATCCCTAAGTCCCAATCCGACCATATCCTAGTCAGTGGGAACTTCCCAAGTTTACTCGCTTCTAGAGTAAGGAAGACCCACAGAAACATCTACGAGCATTTAGACATGCTTGTTATCTTATAGCACATGATGGTGTGTTGTTGCTACGCACATTTCCCATGTCACTTTTTGGTGCTGTCCTCGATTGGTATAGTTCCATTACCAGTCACTCTCTTTTCACATTCACCCAACTAGTTTAACTTTTCCTTAACCACTTTTTGATCAACATCACCAAAAAGGTCTCCATCACGGACCTATACTCTATCAGACAATTTCATGATGAATCAATAGCCGATTTCATTGCCCAATGGAGAGGTTTAATCAACTAACTCTCCTTTTCTTTACCTCAACCTGAGCTCATTGAGCTCTTTTCACAAGCCTGTGCCAAACATATTTCATCTACTTTACGGGTCCAAACATTCCGCACATTTGACAAATCTTTCACAATGGCTAGGAAGCTTGAACTACATGCCGTTGAGGAAAACAAAATCAAATTTCATAGTAAAAACCCCAACACCAAGTCAAATGACCCTTCCTCTAAACTTTCTTCTTCTAATTCCAAATCTAAGGCATCAACAAATGTTGTGGTCTTTAGACCATCATCTTCAACAACAACTAACCAATCTCAACCTTCCACATCTCAAAGCATCACAAGACAATTCCAACAATGATATATATAGTGTCAATACACTCCAATAGGAGAGTCATACGCGTCTGTGTTGGATAAACTCATCAAACAGGGGGTCCTCAATCTCCCCCAAATTTGACCACCACCTCAATTCAACCCCTCAAAAGCCATCCCTACATGGTATAGGGAAAATAACTTCTGCAATTATCACCGTGTCTAAGGCCATGACCTAAACAACTACAAAACCTTCAAAAACATTGTCTAAGACATGATAGATAAAGGTGATCTTGTTTTGGATAACCCAAACGAGCCACCTAACCAAAACATAGACATATTTAGACAACCTTTTCCTAACCATCCCCCTAGCCAAAACAACGTGCAGACCATGGTCGATGACTCCTAAGAGCATAATATACACACAGTCAACACGATCTCGCCTCTTATGCCTAACCAACCTCTCTCACAGTCTAAAGAGGTTAGCCCACCCATTGGTCCTTCACAAGTAGAAGAGCCTTCTCCTCCTATTTTTCCTCCACAGGTGGAAGAACTTTCTTCTCCTATTAGTTCTCCATCGACCTCTCTTATATTGGATGATGCTTTGACCATACCGATGCCACTAGCCCCACCTTCATCCTTCCTACTACCAATGGAGGACTCTACCTTTCCTACTTCTCAACCACAAGTAGAAGGCACAATCATCCCTGCCCTCTACCCTCTTGAGGAGCCACAATCTCTAATCCCTTCTCTGCTGAGAGAGGAACTCGCCACCTCACCTACTTCGGTCGAAGAAGATCCGGTGAGGGTAGACTTGAACTTGACCCCCCACAATAGTGGCCCTCGAACCAAACCAAAGAAGGATACTAAACCACATCGGAGAACTTTTCTCCCACCATCATCATTGCCCTCCATTTTGGGCCCTCATCCATCCACCTTAAAAGGAGTGCTTCCTACTCCAACACCTATCAACAACAATTTGCCTCCATTACTCCCTTTACCCAACAAAAACAAATCACCTCCATTACTACCAACACCTAACAAAAACATACCTCCTTCAAATCATCCAACATCTCCTACCACAAAAGTGCCATCTACATGTGCGACCACACCGCCAAACAAAAAGATAGTGTGAAACACTCCCTTAACAGCTTCTAAATAGAAGTTGCCAACTTTTACTACAACAAAACGTGCAGACCCATTAGCAGGTTCTTATACCTTGCTGTTACACCAATTGTTACAATCCTCTAACATCACTCTTCCACCTATCAAACCATTCCAACCTCTTGAACCAAAGCCATTATGGTTCGATGACACTAAAATTTGCCAATATCATCGCACACCTAGGCATGGCACTGAAAATTATTGTGCCCTCAAGGTTTTCATCTGCCAATTCCAGGAAAAAGACACCCTTCTTATTGAAGATACTATAAATAAATCTCTTACACCATCCCATATCTCCCAAACCTCTTCACCGACACACTCATTAACTCTCGAATCAAATCCATCTTGGTTCAACGACACTAAATTTTGTGCGTATCATCGCACACCTGGACATGACACTGAGCATTGTTGCACTCTTAAAGCTATCATTCGTCAACAATTCAAAAAGGACACCCTTCTCACTAAGTATCCTCTTGACCACCCTTTCAACAAGCCATCGACACCATCCCATGCCTCTCAAACCTCATCACCTAAATCAGGATCTCAACGCAAGACTATGGTTCCTCTACCACCTTTAACCCCATTATTTAAAATCAACACCATCAATGTGGCCACCAGGTCACAAACCATGAAGGATAAAGGGAAAGAGAAGGTTTCTCTCCCTCAAACATATCCATTTGTCAAGCCTCCTCAACCACCAAAACCCAAGATTTCAATCTTGGGCGCATCTCGACCAACTTTTTTGAAACCAATTTATGACTCCAAGGTGAAACAACTTCACCCAACCTTTGTGAAGACATCTTTGAATGACCTCATTCAAAGCTCTCCACAACATCGACAATATTTAATCAAAACTTTATAGACAATAGAGGTCCAACTTGAAGACCCCAAACCACTAGCTTCTTTAATCCAAACATTACCAACCATTGCCTCCATCACCATCCCTAATTCTGAGATTCCAAACTCCAATCTAGAAGATCAGGATCTCATCCACTCAAACTAAAGCCTATCAGGCAAAAGCTTCATAGGATGCATTCTTGCATCCCACTCCTTGACAAAGAGAAGCTTTAATGTCTTCTCTCCATCTTATCCAACCATTTCTCAAGCATTCTCCTCATCACCAAAATAACTAGGGGAATTTGACTCTATATTGACTATCATAACCTCGACCAAGCTTCGACCAAGCATCGACCAAGCCTCGACCAAGCCTCGACCAAGCATCGACCAAGCCTCGACCAAGCCTCGACCAAGCATCGACCAAGCCTCGACCAAGCCTCGACCAAGCATCGACTAAGCCTTGACCAAGCACAAACCAAGCATTGATCAAACATCAACCAACCAAGCATCAACCAAACATCAACCAACTTCTTAATCATATTTAACACATCTCCAATTTGGAAAGAAGTAAACGAGGCAAGTTTACTCCTAATTGGCTCAGACCTTGTATCATAACGCACAAGTATGGATCAAGGACTTATCATCTATCTTCTCTTGAAGGCCGGCTAGAACTTGAGCCCCTTAATGCCTTGCATCTACGACCATTCTATTGTTAGTCAAGTACTCATTCACTTGACATTTAACTTGAGCTCGTCCCTTGAGCAACCCGTGTCATCATCATTCCTATTCCTTTTAACCATGTTTCCCTAAACCAACACTATGTAACCCTTTTATAAAGTATGTATGTTGTGTCCTAATAAAAAGGAACCCTCTAAACCTCTATAGTCAAGTCCATGACCAAAAATTTAGTCAAAAACAAAAAATATAAAATTGGGATGCCAATATCAAAAGGTCATAAACTATAAATGCAGACTGCTCCCTCGAAGGACAGCTACATCATCATTGTTGTAGCTAATAGACTGCTCCCTTGAAAGACAACTATTCAAAGCCCTCAAAAATATATAAATAAAAAATATAGACCACTCCCTCGAAGGATGGCTATGCCTAAAAATATTGCTACAAACAACACTCTCTTAGAAGCTTTCCACATCGATCAGCTTCACAAATGACCACAAAACAAAATGACATCCCTATGTAGACTTCCCGCATTGATCAGTCTACCCCAAGAAAAGAAAAAGAAAGAAAAAAAAAGTCATGGACTTGACTTATAGTTGTTCTTAGGGTCTCCTATAAAAAGGGGCAAAGTTATCCCTACTAAAAAGGGTTATCCTAATCCTAACATATCACATCACCTACTCAAGGGATTTCAATCTCGTTTTAATGTCAAAGTGATTCGATTACTTCTCTAACACAACCAATGGTCGATGACATAATGCATGAACGAGGCTTTTGTTTTTAAAAACCCCCTACCTATGTTATCATTATGGTCCTTGTCAATGAAAGAGCAATGCGCCTTTCACTTCTTATCCATACCTTTGTCACATTCAACCAAATCATTTTCTCAACCAAACCAAACTAACCCAAACATTTCCAAGACCACTCACACTATCATAGCCGATTCACACTAGTTTCTATGGACAACAATACACATGGAAACTATCGACCACACAATTTATGTCAAACATAAACCATTATTTGCTGAACCATAAATAATCTCTTTTCATTTTTAGCATACATCCATCACCGATATGGACACTTACTAGGGATGAAAGACCACTTAACAAATGTTACAGAATACACCATTACATAATATAGAAAAGGCTGTAACATCATCATACCCTCATCATTTATAGCCTAACCAAACCAACCTATCAACCAGTTTGAACTACATTGGTCTGAGGCCCTTCAAACAAGGGCTATGTAGGTAGCACTCAGATCACATGACATCTTCTAGGGTTAGCTCGGCCACATCCATTTGTTCGTCTATTTGATGGACAAACCATATTACCTTTTAACCATGACTTAACCTCATCCAACCCACATCCATAACCGACCCTCTTCCTCCCTTTTAGGGAGAACTACATTGGCCTGAGGCCCTTCAAACAAGGGCTATGTAGGCAGCACTCAGATGACATGACATCTTCTGGGGTTAGCTCAGCCACATCTATTTGTTCATTTATCTGATGGACAAACCATTTAACCTTTGACCATGACTTAACCTCATCCAACCCACATCCATAACCAACCCTCTTCCTCTATTTTAGGGAGAACTACATTGGCCTGAGGCCCTTTCAGCAAGGGCTATGTAGGTAGCACTCAGTTGACATGGGGTTTTCTGAGGTTAGCTCAGTCATTCCTTCATCCATCCATCTCATGGACCAACTATCTATCCCAACCCAAACATCATGACCAAACAACCAACCCTCACAGTAGAAGTCATTTTCGACTCCTCATAGGGCACACTTGAGATTACTTATATCTCAACCCAACACGACCAACAACCATGGAGATCACGCCTATCTCCTATGACCATGACCACTTTGCCTTAGTTGTTTTGATTGTATGTAGGCTACTTCATGAATAGTTAGCCAAATTATCTACATACCATATTACAACCCTCACAAGTATTGGATCACGAGCAAGTTGATCCCCATTACTTGTGACATTTTTGTGTTTTCTAGGAGCACTTCCTAAGCCCAGGATACTTGGAACACAACGACCCTTGGAGCTACAAATTGGATCATTTAACCCAATCAGCTATGACTAAATGCTGGGGACCAGTTATTTAAATTTTAGCACTCCTCGACCTTTGACCATGACAATTTGACCTATCTATTATGTGGAGTGGTATACGCGTAATCCCACCCCTTTGTAGCGTTCACACTCAAACTTCACCATTTCCATCCACTATCTATCAAATCAGCACCCGATTTCAGGTTCTCTTCCCTCGACTCCCGCTTTGAGGGGGAATACCTCATCCTACATCTGGGGCAATCAACTCTTATTTTTGTCTTGGAGTTCATTAGAACAACTAACAGGACAAAAAAGACCTCATCCCATACGTGGGGCAACTTACTCTTATTTTTGTCGTGTAGTTCGTCAGAACAACCAACAAGACAAAAAGGGGCAAATGTAGACACCAAAATTGTGTCTACTCCTTGGTCGACTCCCCCTTGGTCCCCTTGGTCCACTTCTAAACATTCATAACCCACACACTCATTAATTTAAAATAATAACTTATTTTAAATTAATAACACCTCACCCATGACACATCACCTTTGACACCTCACCCTTGGATACCCTCATTCATTACCCTATGACTAATCATTCTAACTCTCTCACTAATCCCCATGCTTATTAAACCCACCTTTGACTATTTAACCATGAACCACTGAACTCAACAGACGAAAGAATAGGTAAAAGGCTAAAAATAGCCTTTTTACCCATCTTCTAGTCACCGGCGTCGATTATCCATTGGCCGATGCCAATGGCATTGCCGACATCGGTTGCTTAAAACTAGCTCGCAGGCCAAATAGAAAATTGATCACAGACCCAAATCACAATCCTGAATCACAGACCCAGAATTTGACTTCTCTCTCTCCCAGCTGTGAATGTGAATTTTCTTGCTCCAGGTTCCAAGTTCTCTTATTCATCAACTCCTTGCAGGCATCAGCATCCCAACAGCACTCTCCAAGCTCAAAAACTCTACATCAATCACTCAACACTAGATTGAAGGATGCATGAAGTCTCTCACATCTGCCATAACGAAAACAGACCTCCTGCACTTCTGGTTCTCTACAAGAGCTAAGTATTTCTATTGGTTTTTATTTCAGTACTCTTAAGATACATTAGTAATGAGTCCATTTTCCATTTCTAAGCAATGATTGACACAACCCAACCTATCCTTCTCGAAAAGGTTGAAAAACCTTCCCTCATCTTTATCTCCCTTTCACCCATGTCCTCTATCTGATCCCCTTTTTAGGCCATACTCTCTACCCTACAAACCCTGCACAAACCATTAGACTCCCATAGACATCCCAGACCATTCTGTTGATCACAGATAGAGCTAAAACTCATCCAAAACCCATCCAAGGCCATTGTCCTAACTGACATTGACCATTTCCCCTACCGACATCGGCAGACTAATCGACGTCGACAACCTTAACCAACCGATGATGGTAGACTAACCGGCGTTGATGACTGTGAGAGGTAGACAGTAGAATACAAGGATGCATTATCTTTATTTCTTTCATTTAGCCTTTCATTATTTCTCTTTCTAGAAGCATTCTTTTATCAACTAGTGGACTGTCATCTCACAAAGAAGTCTTTATACTTCTGGGACTGAGATTTGCTTGGCAGTCCACCTTATATCCACCTAACAATCTCTTTGTTTAAGTCTTTCTCTCTATAGGTGTCATCCTCCACAGCCAAAGAGGAGCTCCTTCAGTCATCTGGATATGTTGCACAAACTTCATCTGGGTATCATCTAACCCCTAACCATTACCATAGTTTCTTTCATCTTTTGAATGTGAAAAGTGAAAAATAGTTAGAAACACTAGTCATTTGTCATTTCTTTATTTTCAACACTTTTACTTATAAACAGTGGACTGTCATCCCTCAAAGAAGTCTTTACACTTCTAGGACTGAGCATATCACTTGGCAGTCCACCTTATCTCTACCTAACAATCTTTGTGTTTGAGTCTCTTTCTTCTATAGGTGTCATCTTCCATAGCCAAAGAGGAGCTCCTTCAGTCGTCTGGATAAGGTGTGCAAACTTCATTCGGGTACGTACAAACCCCTGACCATTATCTTAGTTTCTTATTTCCTTTGAATGTGAAAAGCAAAAAATAGTTAGAAACACTTTGTTCCTTTCTTTAGTATATATAAGTAGCATAAGTATTGGCTTCAAGTAATATTACTCTTTTTATTCCATGTATTAGTTTCTTGATCATACATAACTTAATTGAGATTCTCCTATACATGTTTTTTTTGTTTACTAACCCCTCATATTATGTCACAAGCTTTGGTGAGCACTAAATTAGATTTATTTTACTTGTTATTAGTTTAGTGAGATATAAAAACACATGACTCCCTTAGGATTATTGCATGCTTATGTTTGAATAGAGGCTTTGGAACCCTCCCTAGCATAGTGTATTATAGTAAGATATCTCCTAATCAAGTCTAGCAGATCCCCATATTGTTCATGTTCCCACTTAACAAATGTGTCCCTAATCAGAAGTGTATGGTATGATCTATCTTCTTCAAGATAGGATTTATTTATAGACATGATGCATTTTTAATTACATACATTTTGGTGAAACTGACCTGATTCTAACCCTTGCAAGTTTTGCTTCACTTATTTTATTACTTTATAATTTTATTTTTCATATATTTATGATGTTGGGTTGGCTGTATCAACACAATATAATAACTTTTGTGCATAGGTTTAACACACAGTCACTTCAATACAACTCTATTTTGTTTTTGTAAGTTCTTCTTTAGGTATAGGCTACTAGGTCAACCTAGTCAACACAATACAAGTTTTTAGGCTTTTAGACATCCATTTCAACATATGAGGTTAACCCAATTGACCCTGTACACTTTTAGGTATCCATTTCAACATACTAAGTCAACCCAATCGACCATGTACATTTTTTATGTCAGGAATCTAGAACAACAAACATGCTCTGACTTCACTATTAGGACCGAGGAAGCACCATTGATTACCATGTACAAGCAACTTAATATGTGGAATTAATCTAGAAGTAACAAGTAACTACAATTCAAAAATAACACAGAATATGAGAGACAATACCCAATTGTATTAATACTCTTCTAGAAGGAAATACAACAAAGAAGATGCCACAGTCTTCTTCTTTACATTTCTAGAGCTCATACACATCTAGAGCATAAACAGTAAATCTCTTCAAGAGCTCACTCTCTCACTTACGATCCCAACACACAACTCAAACACAGAGTTGGTGTTCACCTCCAACCAATCAGTATCTCTACTGCCAGTACACAAGTGCTCCACGCACTCCACAAGTTCTCCACGCACTCTAAGTACTCAACATACTCCAAGTAGATCTCTCATGAACTTGCAACAACCTGCAACTCAAATGATCTTACTTTGGAAGGAACTACCTTGCCTTCCTCTTTGCTCTCGAACTGAGTACACACCGTACTCCAAGTAGATCCCATCTGATCTTGCTCCCTATTGTGTTGCTGTCACCTTGATCTTGTTGCCACCTACAGATCAACCTGGTTCTACACACCTGCAAACCTAGACCTTGCACACACAAACACCTGCAGATCAATGATCTTACTTACCATGTAGATCTCCAAATGTGGCCTTACACACCTACTGACCAAGATCCTACATACATGAAGAATCCTTCTGATTCTCCAAACTAGCACCCACACTTGGCACTGTGGCACTAAGAGGAACACACCATGCTCTCTTCACTCTGAAGGAGCTAATATTTGCTCTCTTATTATCTAGCACAAATTACAATACAGCCCATGATTCTATTATATAGATCTCATGAAAACAATAATTAGACATCTAATTACAATAATTAGATCCATAGCTCAAGACTAAAATTAGCCTTCTTCATGCAAACAACTAGTTCGTTAATGAACTATCTGTGGAACTCACAGTTCAGAACCACATAGGTGATCGACGTCGGTCCCTGTCTACCTGGGGGTGACCAACATCAATCGATCTCTGACCATCGTTGGTAGCTTCCTATCTCCACCTGACTAACATTAGTTGGCCTGACCGACGCTGGTGACTGTGACACTCAACACCCTCCTCCAATGTATGCATCAGTGAAGCTTTTAGCTCCATAACCTAACAATCTCCCACTTGGAGATAAATAGTTGCACTATACCTATACCTATACCCCATCTAATCTATTTCCTAGCTTGTATCCCTCTTCAAGATCAATCCTGAAGACCACCCACCACACAACCTGTGGTGCACCTCCTGTCATCCAAGTAACCTGCCACATCCGAACCTACAAACCCATGTAGTGAAGTCTTGACCTTGCATAGCATGTATACCTGCTGCTGGTCCCTCTCAAATACCTGAGAACCCACTTCCTCGAATTGGCTCCTAACTCTCTGACAGCTCCCACTACTGGGGAAAACTCAGGTCTATACCATACCTCATGTGATTTTGAACACTGAACTATCCAGCCCTTGGTGTGCTCCAGTTCTGCATCTTGTGTATTGAACCTCGCTAACACCTGATTCACATTAGCTCCCACTGGAGTCAAAATCAACCTGTGATCTTCCATGTCTCTCATGCCAAAGAATTTCGCTGCTCCAAATTCCTCATGACATGTCACTGAACTAACCTTACCCTTAGCTCAACAAAACCCTGTATGTATAAACCTGCTAGCTAGCATACCATCCACATATAGTAATAGGATAATGTCATGACCATCATCCACCTGGTAAGACAAACACAATGGTTATAATGGCACTGACTAAAGACTTACTTTGTCATCTACCTATCAAAACCTGTACCACTGTCCTGCAGCTTCCTCAAGACCATGTGACCTGGCCTTCCGTCTCACGTGTCCATTCTCTCTATTCTTTAACTAAGGTATCCATTCGTCTTTTAGTGATTTTTTTTGTTGGCAACCCTACCAAATCTCTTGTTTGGTTTTTCATCTTACTCATGCCATGCTCCCACTATTTCCTGGATCCTTCCTACTCTGCAGTGAGCAATGAGTATAAAGAAGAGGAACAATGAATTTGAGACTTACTTACCCTTTTAGTCCTCCATATGGGTGTTTGAGACTCCTTAACAACTTTTTGTCTACCCAAAATCCATTAAAGTGACTGACCTCAGTCACCACACAATCTGTATCTGATTAATGTCGAATCCCATGTGACTATCCTTTCTATCGATGCCAATTTTCTGACCAACGTCAGTCTTACCTAGTCACCGACGTCGGTTCTCTGACTGACACCGATAGCCACCCTGCCTGACACCACTGGATCTAGTCTACACATGACCAACATCGACACCTTTCTGTTTGACACCGATTACCCTTGACTGATGCCAGTAATTGTGTTTGCCTGTGAGTGATGACTTTTTACCCATGAGCTCTCCATGGATCAAAACCTTGTCTAAATCACCCTACTCAGAGATGTCCAACCTTCTCCACTAATCTCTATCTGTCATCTCCTCCAGAAACACCAAGGCTTTCCAGTTCTTAAGTTTGTCAAACACATCTATCTTTCACTTAAGAACATGCATCTCCTTCTTGCTCATGTGACCAAGCCTACAAAGCCACTTCTTCACAACAGAAGAAGAATCAGTAATACAAGCAAGTAGATAAAGAGTACCTAATTTCTTACCACATGCTAATTCAAGTGTATCCACTGTGAGAGTTCTTGTGCATCTCTCATCACCCAACTTTCTTGAATAAATTAGCCGCATCTTCAAGACCGGGACCTGCATGACCTCCTTCAACACCCATGTGTTGGCCGCCTGCAATTTCAGCTTTCCCTTTGCCAATACTTTGACAAAGCACACCAGCCCCTCTATATGGGGCTACATGGAAAGAGGCAATAGAATCTATAAACCAAGATTCTACTTTATCTAAGGAACATCCCAGAGCATCCTGTACAACAACACCTGTAACATCTACTTCTTCAGTTCCTTCATGCTTATCTTTTACCAGCCAACAATTTCTCTTTACCTATTCTTTCTTTCCATAACACCATAATTGACCATTCGTGCTTTTCAATTCCTCCATTATTAGCTTACTTTCTTCTACCATTGCTATACTCCCACTCAATCAAAAACCCCTGAGAGTGACCTGTAATCAAACACAAACCTGCTCCCTACAACCTTAGCTCTGATACCAACTGTCAGTGGTATCAAGCTATGAACTAGTACCTTGGCTCTGATACCAACTGTCAGGAATCTAGAACAAAAAACATGCTCTAACTCCACTGTTAGGATCGAGGAAGCACCATTGATTACCATGTATAAGTAACTTAATATGCAGAATTAAACCAGAAGTAACAAGTAACTAGAATTTAGAAATAACATAGAATATGAGAGACAATACCCAATTGTATTAATACTCTTCCAGAAGGAAATACAACAAATAAGATGCCAAAGTCTTCTTCCTTACATCTCTAGAGCTCACACAAATCTAGAGCATAAATAGTAAATCTCTTCAAGAGCTCACTCTCTCTCTTATGGTCCCAACACACAACTCAAACACAGAGTTGGTGTTCACCTCCAACCAGTCAGTATCTCTACTGCCAGTACACAAGTGCTCCACGCACTCCACAAGTGCTCCACACAATTCAAGTACTCAATGTAATCCAAGTAGATCTCCCATGAACTTGCAACAACCTATAACTCAAATGATCTTACTTTGGAAGGAACTACCTTGCCTTCCTCTTTGCTCTCCAACTGAGTACACACCATACTCCAAGTAGATCCCACCTGATCTTGCTCCCTATTGTGTTGCTGTCACCTTGATCTTGCTACCACCTACAGATCAACCTAGTTCTACACACCTGCAAACCTAGACCTTGCACACACAAACACCTGCAAATCAATGATCTTACTTACCATGTAGATCTCTAAATGTGGCCTTGCACACTTGCTAACCAAGATCCTACATACATGAAGAATCCTTCTGATTTTCCAAACCAGGACCCACACTTGGCACTGTGGCACTAGGAGGAACACACCATGCTCTCTTCACTCTAAAGGAGCTAATATTTGCTCTTTTACTCTCTAGCACAAATTACAATACAACCCATGAGTCTATTATATAGATCTCATGCAAACAATAATTAGACATCTAATTACAATAATTAGATCTACAGCTCAAGACTAAAATTAGCCTTCTTCATGCAAATAACTAGTTTGTTAAGGAACTATCCATGCAACTCGTAGTTCAAAACCGCACAGCGATCGACATCGGTCCCTGTCTGCCTGGGGGTGACTGACGTCAGCCGATCTCTGACCGTCGTCAGTAGCTTCTTGTCTCCACCTGACTGACATCAATTGGCCTGACCGACGCCAGCGACTGTGACACTCAGGACCCTCCTCTAATGTCTGCATCAGTGAAGCTTTTAGCTCCACAACCTAACATTTGAGCTATCAACAATAGGTTTCTACAAAGTTAGGTCAACCTAGTCAACACTATTAGAAGAATTTGAAAGTATTAATCAAGGATTTTTAATAGTAATCTCAATTCTCTGCATCCTCTAACCCACTAGGGTTCCTTTTTATCCTTCTCTCTCTCTTTATAGTCCTATTTTTCATAATTTTTAGTCTTTAAAACTACCCTTGTATAGTCAATTAGGTTGACTCTGTTGATGTAGTTCTATATTTTGTATTCTATCTAAAAATCTAGGTCAACTCTATCTAGATAGTTCATTTTCATATCTTTAATTTCATAGTACAGGGGTGATATTTTTGACTCTATTATATATTCTCTACATACATTATTGATTGAATCGATAATGTACTTTGTTTCAAATTTGGAATTGACACTTATATGCTAGTAATTATCTCACACTTTTAGTTTTTATTGCTTGCATGCTTAAGTCTAATTAGGTGGTTTTAAATATACCATTTATTTTCACTATTTTCACTTTCATGTACACACTACCAAATCACAAAATCTGAAAATGCACTTTAATAATTGTCTACCCAAGGACTACCTACTTGGATTTCATCATTGAAGGGGAAGCTAACTTGATTTTTTAGCTAAGTATAAACACACTTTTAATGATATATTCTGGATAAGCACCTAACACCCTTATCATTTTGGTGTGTGAAGTGAGGGGGTAGGCCCCAATGCCAAGCTAATACCATTACCAATACAGATCCCTTTTAGCCCAAACTTCCTAAAACCATCTTTAGATTGCTTTCTAATTTTTTCCTTACAACCATTATCCTATCATATCTAAAACTATATTCTAATTTCTAACAACATTTAGGATGACCACTTAGTTAGGTTTTACTTTCCAAGTTGGCTACTTGATCTTTGCTAAATTATATGTTGTATTTCAAAAACTTGCATTAGTTAGCATTGGTGCAAGGTTTTGTGTTGTGTGCCTCAAATGTATCAACCTCATTGATCTAATTTATTGTGTTTCCTTTCATTTCTTGCTTGCATAAGTACTTACAAAAATAATTCTTGTTTTAGTACATAATCAACCCTATCGACATAGTATTCATTTTTTCCCCCTCAAATACAAGACTAGGTTGACCTAGTTGACTATGCATCTTTTCCTACTTACTTTCTATCTAGGATACAGAACTAGGTTGATGCAGTCAACCCTATATTCCTATTTCATCAACTTTTAGACCATGTTTACTATACTAATTCAACCCAGTTAACTCTATACTATTTTCTATTTTCCCTATTTGCTGACCTAGTTCTTTGTTTCTCTTTCTTAGCATTTTTCTCATTTCTTTCAAGTCATTATGAAGTTCCCTATCAAAATCTTCTTGGAAAACCTAAAATTATTTAGACACTATATGGGGTTCTCTTTGCTTCTTGTTATTTCCTATATTTCCTTCTTATTTCTATCTTGTGGGGCATCTTATGATGCCCATCCACACATTACTCTATCCTTTGAGGCATATTATAATGCCCATGTATATATCATTTCAAACTTTAGGGAATCTTGTGATTCCCATCCCTACATCCAATTACCCTTTGGGTCATCTTGTGATTCCCAATCTGATTCTACCTAGCATGCTACCAAACTAATTCAACTTCAAGAAACCTTTTGAGACACATAGGAATAGGAATAGAAAAATCCATCAAGAAAGTTAAAATCCAAATAATTTAAACCAAAAGGGAATGATATACAAAAATGCAACATATGAATTTCAAAAGTCAAAATCATGCCAAAATATGTGATTACAAGCACATCTCCTATATCTAATTGAAGCTAAAACTCCAAAGTTGGCCTCACATAGAGCCAAGATATATTAGGGTATGGCAAACTAGTAGATTGGAATAAGAGAATTCAAAAAACTCTATGGTGTTACCTACTTTTTCATGCAAGTACCCAATCTTCATAATAGATCAATGGCTCTGTAAGGGGTCCTAGAGAATAGGGAACATGTTGTGGGAAGATAGGTCTATTTTAATTTTCATGCATATAGCCTTCATAAGATGATATACATACTACATTTGTTGACCTAAGACTTTTGTGGCTAAGAGAAGTTATTAAGAGTCCTTAAGGTCAAAATTCCTCTTATTTTGACAAACCTCATTTGAGTATTTTGACTTTGATAAAGTGTTACTCTACCTAGGTTTTCCTTCATTTCCCCCCCTCCCACCCATTTCATTTCCCCCTTGATATAGAAACTATGATTCCAAATATATTTCCCCTCTTCTTTACTTCCTTATTCTTCACATCTTATAAACATTTTATCATTACTTTGTTTGAGTTTTATATATCCTTATATCAAAATAACATGTTTGGGAAACTAGGGATTACTTTATTTACACCATAGAACTACATTTATAAACTTATTTTACTTCCTTTCACCAATTATCACTTTTTGTATTACCCTTCTATTCTAGAAACCTGAGTTCATACCTTTGTCCATTTTTGCATGAGGTTGACTTGTTACTTCTCAATCGACAATGTCATTTTCCTTTTTTATTGATGTTTTTCCATTATTGTGTGAGATAAAGATTGCTACTTCTCACTCATCAATGTTGTTTTACAGTTTTTTTTACTACTTTCACATCACTATTTGATTACCATCCTTTTCAATAGGTATCCTTGGTTTGACTTGGTGAGTTTGCCTTTCTTACTTAAGGTTTACCTTTTTGAGTTTTTTAGTCTTTACTCTTATTTTTAACTTAGTCATTCAGTCTAACATAGCGCATGGCACCCCATATTGGCAAATATCCACGTATGTCCCATCCTCATAACAATAACTATCTTGGCTTTCCTGTATTTGTTTATTTTTCTCTTTAGTTTTGTATTCTTAGGTTTGTTGAAAGCAGTTTCTACACCCTACATAATCAAAACTAACAACACAATAGACAACTATCTAACAATACAGTTAAGTCAAGGTATACACCACATTTACTTTCAATTATTTTATGATTTAAAATATTGTAACTTTTTTTAGCATCAGTCTTATGTGTTATTATGTTCTTTCTCAAAGCACCATCCCTTATTGCACCTTAGTGACACTTGATGATATTTGATTGGGGCATATGTATACACATAATAATTTCAAATTTTATCAATTATTGACACTTTACATATTGTAAGAACCTATCAAGACTTAATCTCTCTGAATGCATGCCTTAAATGGTGCACTAGGAAAGGGGTGGGAAGACCATTGGTGCCTCATAAGATAGTGATCCATTTTATACATTATTACCAATCCAACTAGCTCCTAAAACCATTCCCTAAGATATCACTCCTTATTTGCACACTCCTCTAATTTTTACCAATTTCCATCCCTCTTTTCTTCATCTTAATTCCCTTTTGTCAATTGGCTATACTAGGTCAACTAGGTTGACCTTGTACAGTTTTGGGTGATTTTCACTTAAGAACTAGTTTGGCTCTTGGCTGACCTAGCTCATGACCTAGTGAATAATTGTTCAAAATTATACTAGGTCAACAAGTCAACCCTATCATCTGATATTTTTGGAAGGGTTTACAATCAAATATGCATATATATACAAGATCATTTCATCATTATTTCATAGGTAATAATGATTTATTATTCACTTGCACTTACAATATACTCTTCCACCATACATGAGGAGTCTTAGCTTAGGGTTTCTACTTGCATAATATATTCTTGTGGATAAGTCTTGGATGCTTTGGCCTTTATTAGTGATCTTTAAAAACCATAACAACCTCTTGTGAAGCCATATTTTCTAAGGGAGAAATTGAGTCTTGATGGTTCATCATTAAAGTAAGTATTATCTAACTTTGCTCATCTCTTTAGTAGATAGAAGTAGCATAACTATTGGCTTAAAATAGTATTACTCTTCTTATTCCATGTATTAGGCTCTTACTCATACATATCTTAATTAAGATTATCCTATACATGTTTTGTTTGTTTAATAATCCCTCATATTGTGCCACAAAATTTCATGAGCAATAGATTAGATTTATTATACTTATTATTAGTTTAGTGAGATATCAAAACACATGACTCCCCTATAGTTATTGCATGATTGTGTTTGACTAGAGGCTTTGGAACCCTCTCTAGTATGGTGTATTATGGTAAGAGAAACCCTAATTGGATCTATCATATCCCCATATTGGTCATGTTACCACTTAACAAATGTATCCTAATCAGAAGTGTATGATATGATCTATCTTCTCTGAGCTAAGATTGAATTATAGGCATGATGCATTTCTAATTACATACACTAGGTTTGCATTTTAATTAACTTTATAGTTTTCCACCACCAACCTCCTCATATAACCAAGCATTAGTTAAAAAATGGTTAAAGAATAATTTTGATATAAGTACTCTACTAGAATGGGCCTTGAACCCAAATAGATTTGTCAAGAAGAATAAAATCCTAATTTCCTAATTTAGTATAGGTGTTAGGATTATCATGACATTATTAAATATATTAAATGTAGTACCATAAATAACTCATGTGGATGAGGTATAGGTCTCATTATTTTTTTCAATATTAGAAGGCCAAAACATTTCCCCACTAGAAGAAATTATAAGTTTTAGTTTGAAGTCACAAAGGCAATGCATGTAAAATTGAATAGATGCCTATTTTCACAAATGTTTTTACCTAGTAGATGTTATCTATGGTACTCTCTCTCCAACTAATGTTCAGCCTTGGGATCCCAAAGGGGTAAAATAATATGTAATGGTTTTGACCATATACATATTAACAAATATAAGGATCACATGTATACAATCATATATAACTTCTACCCAATGGTCTACAAATCCATAAATGAAAAATTTATTCCTAGGTTGACGAAACAAATTAAAATATCATTTACGACAATGGGGGATTATTGGTTCTATCTTGATCACATTATTAAGGGATTGAGGGCACCTTGGTATCCCATTTATTTCTACCAAATCTTGTACTAGATAAATTAATTAAAAAAGAGAGAATATTCATAGTTTAAGAGTGTGGATTAAAATTTGGTGAAGGGAGGGTTGGATAAATATAAAATGCCTCTCATTATTAGGAAAAAATAGTTTTAGAATTGGGATTAGTTAGATGAAAATTCAAATCACCAAGGATCATTTGAGTTTAAATTGGATGACCTCAGATGGTGGGACCCTAGGAGGGTCATGAAACAACACAAATAAATTCCCTAAGAAAATTAGGAAGGACTGTGTTCACCATGAATATAAACATGACTAAATCTTACTCAATGTTGAGGATTATTTAAAAATCTTTAGAAAAAATGGTAAAATTCCAAATGTCCTTAAATTTTTTGAAAATGATATAATATTACCCAACTATATCAAGATATGATGCTATCAGAACTAATCAAGAAGAATTGAATTGAGAAATTTGGGTAGGGACTAGAAGAGACATATGAAGAAACTAATGAAAAATTAAGAGAAAGAATACTCAATAATGTCCCAAGACTATAGGAAGTAATGTAAACACTTGTTGAGATGGTGATCCCACCAAAACTTGATGTTGACTTCACTTAACATGATACAATAGTTTTTCCATTCTAAGATCCAATCACAAGTCAGTTTTCTTCCCCTTTTTTTCATAGATGACAATATCTCATTAAGTCAAAACTTATGTGATAAGGTTTGTCCATCCTTTCATATAATATTTAGTTGATACATAAACACATGAAATAAAGGAATCACCACGAGTAAGGAGAAGAGAAAAGTCTAGATATTAGATATGGGGAGAATTTAGGGCCAAGCACATCATTTTATGTTTTGTAGAAGGTACCATTTCATAGTAACTTTTTGGATATAAATTCTTATAAAAATAACACTTTCAACATTGAGCATGAAAAAGGTGAATACGTAGAGCAATGAATTATTACATTCAATACTACAATGGTTTGTTCAACTATTGCAATTATCCCACCTATGGTATATTTTATAACTCCTTCACAAGGGTTGAGTTAGGTCATCATTTACCATTATTATAAAATAATTCAACCAATTACCATAAGTAATACAGATTCATCTGATATGATAAGTATTCCACATGTTGATTCTTTAACTATCAATGTTCCTTATACTATTTTTGTGTCTATTTTGTATACTTATAGTGAAAATTATTTCAAATGTATAACATAGGATTCCATTACACAACAAAATATCCCTATACCTAACTTAGGTACTATGGTGGATAGTCGACATTTTAAAAATCTAGTATCATAGACCATTTTTTACACATCCCATATAGGGTAATCTCCTCATCCAATTGGGTGTTCCTATTAATATGGGTGCCTCAATAGATTATATTTTTTTTTTAATTTGAAAATATCCATACATTACCAAATATGTATTTAGGACACCTCATAATACCAATATATCCTCTAGAGGATGCTCATCCCACCTTTTCCTTCACTTCTTACACCTCCTCACCCCAATTCTTCACCATTATCCTTGTTCATGCTACCTTATATGAGCCCTTCATCTCATTATAATATCATGAAACCTATTGATTATAGTCTTTCATCTTCTTCTACCATCATGATTTGACCACCAACCACTTCATACACTACCATTTAGACCTCTTCCCTAACTCTCCTAGTGACTCTTACATGGATTAAGAAAATGAAATCAAATTAGTTAGCTAGCTAGGATCTCATGATTACTAAGGAACCAAGAATAAATATAGAATTTGATGAAAAATAAAAAATTAAAATAGTGATAAAAATTAATATGAATACTAGAGGGAAGCCTACATACTTTTTGAGGGAGGAATAAATATTCTCCTTAACCAAAAAATATAAAAACAAAGCCTAGAGAGGACGATGAAATTTAAGAGGATAGTTTTTTATGGTAGATGAAATTATGGAATAATGAAGACAATATTTCATGGTATTCAATATACCAATAAATTATTAGAGGCATATATCAAGATAGATCCCCAAAACACATAGTAGATAATGTTCATAATTCAACCAAAATAATATATGACAATGTATGCTTTATTTGGCGGTGTAAAGGTGAGTCACAATCATAATAGAAAAATGTGGTGAATTTATATAAAATAATAAATAATTTGGATACTAAACTAAATTTTATTGAGATGTCAGTTAATAAAATAGAAACATACCTTAAATTAATATATCTCCAAGACATTGCTTTAGCCCAAAATTTTATAATGTCTAAGAGAACTCAACTCATGGAATGATACAAACAAATGCAAGAATTGGTTGAGAAAATGATTAGCTAAGACCAAAAGAAATTCCAAATCCTTGATGACATCTACATAATTGGTATATACACCCCATAGGGTAAAATAGTCACCAAACCTTTCTTTAACAACCTATTGGGAACTATTTCTAATAGTTTAAAAACACAAGTTGAAGGTATAATTTTTAGTATTAGTGACTAGGTAATCCAGTTAATTATTTTTTCTAAGAATAATGTAACAAATTAAAAATCATTAAGTAATTATTTCAAGGCTTTGATGAAGATACATAATAATTTTATATATAATATTCCCATATTGTTTAAAAGGCCTATCATTGATAATGAATTTGTTGAGCTAGATTTCATGACATGTGTAGCTTAGTATGAAAGGTTAAATCAATTAGGATGATAATTTGATCAGCCATGCGATTCATATACATAGCTCAAGTTTTGAAGAATAATTCCTATTTTCATAATTACATAATAATTTACACTCCCATAGGACCAATAATTGTGATTAGACCTCCCATCCCCAATCCTTTGCCCATACAATCAGGACCGATTGTAGTTAAAACTAATGTAAATCCTTCATGTAATTTAGTCATGATACTAATATAATTATGTTATACATTTATGTCCATTATTTACCATATTTAGATTCTATTAGATTCAAATGCAAATTTGGTCAAATTCTAGCATAATTTTGACTACTAGTGTCACCTAGACTCTAGGACAGATATCTAAAGTCCATTTTGGGATTGAGTTATATATATTTATGTATGATCAAAGAAATAAGATAAGACTCATTGATTTATTTTTAAAAATGTATAGTCTAAATAAATAGATAGTCCTATTTTAGAATTTACACAAGTTCCAAGGATGACTTCATGTAGGAATTAAATGAAAATTTCTTATATCTATTTTTTTTGAGCAAAAGTTTTGGAAATTACTACAAGATAAGAATTTTTTTTACTTCTATGAGTTTTTGTGAATGTGATTTGATATTAAAAAATTAAGTCTTAATGATAATTTAAATCAAGTTAATATAATATATAATAGGATGTGTGATTATTTATTTTGAAATTTCTCAGATTGAAAATATTGTTAATTTGAATTCTTACTGATTATTGATCATACTTATTACTAGTTAGATATAGGGATGTCCATAAAATCTAGTTATAATCATATTTTTTTATGATAATTAGGAGTGTATTACAAATATTTCATTTGGTTGTTAAATTTAGTTGTGTCAGTTGTGTAAATGACAATTTTTAGTAGGTAGTAGTTCTCATGCATTTGCTCAACATAAGATAGAGGAGGCTAGCTTGGAAGTGTTTATTTATTAGTGGAGCCATATATACCTTTATTTTTATCCCTACCCTTCCCTCTTTTTGACCATGTCCATTTTAGGTCAGATCTACCCATCCACCTCAAGTAGATTTTAAACTCACATCATATCTAAATCGTCTTCAATTGATAACTACTCCACTCACCGATATTATACCATGTGGTTATTTATAAAACTAAGACTCATAACTTGTGACTTAGAGTGAAATATTTAAATGATCATAAAATTGTTGGGACCTTAACATATTAAACTTTGATATACATAAAGCCCACATCAACATGTTTTATTTGGCCTTAGGAGGGCCCATAATATTTGATTGTTAAGGTTCACTTGAGTTGTGTATATTAGACCACCAATAAGGCTAATAAGAGATAATTATGATTATTCTCTTTTATTTATATCAAATTTATAGGTTTATAAAATACCAATATTAGATGGAGGTGTCCCTAAGAGATAAATCATCCACTAAATATATCAACCCAAGAGAATCAACCTTAATCCTTTAATATGTATTGATTATCTAGTTCAACCATCATCATAGTTGGTATCATCCATGATCTACTTAAGAACCCCAAAACTATCTACCTTCATTCTCTCCCTCTGGGGGATGATCTAAAAAAGAACATATGGAAGCTTTAAATATTTATCTAGGGTTACTAAACATAGTTCATGAGGATGTTACATGTAGGATATTATGATTCAAAATGCAAGATGTTACATATGACTAGCTCATCAACCTTCCAAAAAGTTTAATTACAAGATGAGCCCAATTTCATGACACATTTATGGCATAATATTGATAATTTACTAGTCCCAACATGATATAAAAATAATTTTATATCATGATAAGGGAACTTAATAAACCAAATATATCCTTTAACATAATTTTCCAAAATATATACAATCATGTGGCCACTACCTATAGACCTAATGATGCCTTAACACTTGATATGTGTTAAAATGCCTTAGATCCAATGAATGTAGTATTCCTACATAGATATCTAAGAATTATAAACTAAAAAGTGCCTCTACTAAAGACATTAAAATTGATGGGTATTTGAACCTTCAATTATAGGCCATAACAAATATTGATTCACATTTCTTGGTCTTGAATCCTATTCTAAACACTAGTCAGAATGTCATAATAAATAATTAAGAACTAGGGTTTCAATCAATTGACTTTGAATCATGCTATGATGAATCAAAACCTAAGGCTTTTGAACCATCATAAGAATGTGTCAAATAAACATAATTAGAATCATGATTTCTTCTCATTAAAAACTTCTACCACACAGGGGATAACCTTTTATTTTACCAAAGTAGAGTTGGATGTCATCTAATGCATGACATAAAATCTTAGAAATGAGTTCATAAACATGGAAAAATTATTAGGGAACACTTTAGGAGAGGAAACCAATAGGAAATTTATGTTCTATAGACATATTAAACCATTAAATAGGTTAGGTAAAAATTAAGAGCCTTAGCCTAACAGATTACTTGAGTTGAATATTTGTCAGGTGGTTGTGCCTAATTGGTGAAATGTCCATAACATTGTCCAATATTACAAATTGGAATTTATGTAATTATAATTTTCAAATATTTAAAAAATATATGGAAATATATGAGGTGGTTCTAAATCAACCCAGTACAACTATAATAGGGGCATCTAATACTTCTAGTATAACCATTACATTTGAGATCTATGAATTTCCATTCCCTATTGAGAATGAAAATGAACTAAAAGACTACATAGAAAAAATTTATGCCTTTCAACAATTTTAGATGGAAAATATAATATGATAAACAAGAATAAATATCCCATTAAAACATATACACCTCTAAATAACACCACAACCACTCCCTGAGATCCAAGTGATAATAATAATCCACCTCCTCCTACAAGGAATGATAAAAAAATATCAAGTTGATCCAAACACTAAGAGTGGGTATAATATAGTCAAGGATATGAATAAAATCAAGGCTAATATTAATTTTCATGAGCTGGTGTAAATTGTAAAATAGAGAGAGATCTTGATCAAATATTTAACTATCAAACCATACGTTGATAAATCAAAAGCTTCACATGCAAATATGGCCATATACAAAGACAAACATAAGGTTATATGCTTCCTATTGACTTTTAGAATATTTTTTAAAAGCATACATAATTTCTTAGTCAACTTAGGTTCCTTAACTAACATAATACCCATGGGGATATGCAAAAGACTAGGGTTGACCCCAGATAAATCCAAAAAAGTAGTCTTATAGATGGATAAATATTAATTATTAGTTTTTTGAAAAAATTTAAATGTTCATATGCAACTTGCCTCTCAACCACATGTCCAAAAATATATTGGAATATTAGTATTTGTCATTCCTAAGGCTTATGGTTTAATCTTAAGTTGCAATGAGTCAAAAAATTGAATGGATAAAATGACCATGAATGTTTCACATGTGGCTACCCAAGAAAGGAGTACCTAATTATATCAAGGTAGAGAACCAAAAATGAAGCATAGGATCATATAATGTAATGCCAAAATGAGAGAGTAAACTTTGCTTCATCACACGTAATTATGTGTACCTCCACAACTAATACTAAAAACGTGAACTATAATTTTAAGGTCAATCATAGTTCTAGACATTATATATTAATAGTTCTCAATCCAAAAAGGGATCTAATGTGGGTAGAACATTGACTAATCCTTAGTGTATGTAGTAACTTACTAGTTTTAGACTACAATTTCCATGCACTAATAACCATTTTTATAATATGAATCTTTAATCTTAAGTATCTAATTCACACTAAAACATAATCTCAAGTAGTTACTAATGTTTAGAGACTCAAAGCTTGTTGTTAACCAGATTAGGAGTTGATACCAATGAAAACATTATTATATCAAGAAATATAAACACATAGCCTAGGATCTAATTTAATCATTTGAGGTTTTTAATATAAAAATAGTCCTTATGGAGAAAAATCAAATAAATGATTCCTTGGCCTCTTCTACAACAAATATTTCCCAACTTAAGGAATAAAAATGAAGAAAATCCATGTAAAATTAATACCATGTCCTTTAGTTCCTAATAATATTGATCAATTTTAGGTGTTTGATGATGCCCAATATGTCATTCAATTCATTGTTAATTCTAGTGACTTTGAGTCTCATATTACTGATGAAAAGTATTTTATCCAATGAATTAGGAGTACAAATAAAATGATGGTACCCTCCATTTGAAATAAAATAAGATACCTAAAGGAATGATATCCATAAAATGAGTCTTTGACATGGGCTATGATGCAGATAAACATAAATAGTCTAAGACTAATGAATGTGACTTTGCCAAGGTAAATCTAGGAATAGTTGAGTATCCACAGATAGTTAATATTAGACTAAGCTATACAAAATATGAGAATAAAAGACAAATGGAGTTATTGAAAAAAATAAAAAATGAGTTATTAACAAAAATACAAATATGTGATCATTTATACGTTCAAGGATCTAAGCATTTTTTATCATATAGCATCATACACACCATACCAATGAAAGAGGAGCACAAGCCTTTTAGGTAGAGACAATGACCAACAAATCCCATATTTGAGCTCTTATTTATAAAGAAGTAAAAAAACTTCTAGAGGACAAAATCATATTTCCCATTAGGAATTATAATTGGGTAGCCAACCTAGTTGTTATATGAAAGAAGAATGGGGAAATTAGATTATGTGTGGATTTCAGGAACCTTAAATGAGCTTCATAAAAATAAAATTGTCCCTTGAATTCCCAATATGAAGTAATTTAGATAGTGGGTTATAAATTATGTCCTTTCTAGGTATTTTATTATTTTACAACTAGGTATGGGTATAAAATGATGATATAATGAATACCACCTTCATTACCAAGTGGGTAAATTTTGTATACAAAAAATTCCATTTGGAATAATCAATTTAGGTTTTACTTCCTAGCTGGCCATGGATTTTTATTTTGAGGGGATTATTGAAAAATGAATTATTATCTACATAGATGACTTTAGTATATTTTATAGAGATATAAATGATCATGTGGATCAATTACAAAGAGTATTTAATAGATGCCAAAGATATGGGATCTACTTGAACCAAAATAAAAGTAATTTTGGGGTCACTGAATGTAAATCGCTAGGCCATGTTATCACAAAGAAAGGAATATATATTGATATAATAAGAGTAGAATACATTTATAAAATTTTATATCTAAACAAAAAGACAAATATTAAGTCTTTCTTTGGTAAAATAATGTTTTTTGCAAGCCTATCTCAGGATTTGTAAATATTATAATTCCACTAAATGCCATGTTAAATCAGAATACAATAATAGAATGGACAAAAAATACAAAGAAATGATTCCAAGATGTCAATAATGTCATTGCCCAAGCTCTAGCTTTTATCAAACCAAATTTCAATAAGGATTTCTTCTTGTATACATTTGCATCAGAACACACTATAAAAACAATACTTACATAAAATATATATGACATTGAATATCATATTGCCTTTTTGAGTACTAATTTGTAAGATGAAAAAAATAAAATATTCCATGGTAGACAAGAAAATCTATGAATTGATCAAGGCTATAAAGAAATTTAGACATAATATCCTGCACAACAAGACATATTCCATTATCCCAAACCCAACATTTAAGCTTAGCTTGGACAAAATGAGTTAAGAAAGAGGAGGGTAAAATGAATGAGAAATTTTCATGAATTATATATTGAGATCAAATTTACAAAAATTATGAGAGGGTAGGGTATCATCCAACTAATGACAAATATTGATCCGTGCATATATATTGAACAAATCAACCAGTATCAATTAGTTTGAGGTGACTTGTATGCTTAAATTATTTAGTATATAATAATAGGAACGTGTAATATTAAATTAAAAAAATATAAAATAGGAACACTTAGGCTCAAATCATCTCACTACATGATAAATAAAAGACTGGTGTACTAGAATAACTATAAAGGTATGTATATGAGGTGCATGTCTACAGAAGATGTTCTAGACATTCTCAACAATTTTCATTAGAATATTGAAAGTGGACACCCTTTATGTAATTCTAATACATATAAAATTTTAAGGGTGGTTTATTATTGTCCTACCATTTTTTAAAATTCCCACAACCATGTTAGAAACTATCACCAATATTAAATATTTGGAAAAAGATAAATACACATAAAAATCCTTTGTAGCTTATAATTGAAGGGATTCATTTTGAATACTGGGGCCTAAATTTTATGAGGGTAATTAATCCCAATTATTTATCATGGTATAATTTTGTACTAACAACAACAAACTACTATACCAAATCGACTAAGTAGTAACAACAAAAAATTATAGATCCCAAGATGTGATAAAATTTATTGAAGAAAATGTATTAACTAGATTTTCGACACCAATCTCCATTGTATGTGATAATGGGCCTAATTTATAATATATAGATTTCATGGAGTGGGACTACAATAACCATTTTATTGTCAAGATTTCTTCTAATTACTACCCACAAAGAAATAGAGTGGCATAATCTATAAATTAAAAATGATGGATGCCATAAAAAAGTCAACAAAAGATGAACCAAGAGAATGGAATAAATTTTTGAAGTATGTAATATGGTTATAAAAAACAAAAAATAAACAAGATATTAAGGCCTTTTCTTTCCTATTAGTACACAGACAACAACCCATGCTTCATATTACTCTCAAGATGCCAACATATCAACTCATGTAAGAGTATATGGAGGAAAATGAAATAATTAAACCAAGGCTAATAGAAATTATAATTTTATATATATATATATATATATATATATATATATATATATATATATATATATATATATATATATATATATATATATATATATATATATATATATATATATATATATATATATATATATATATGCATATAAACCCTCCAAAACTTCAATAAACATAAAGATATTGTCAAGAGGTTATTTGATAAAAGATCAAAAATCAAGGTTTTTATGATTTTAGACATAGTTTTAGACATACTCCTATATGGATTGGGACATATATTCTATATAAAATTTCATGTAAGAATGATTTTATTTTAAAATACCTTCAAGGTAATGATTTAAATTTTCTACTTAATGGGTAGTTTCTGAAACATTATTTCATGACTGCTCCAATTAGAACCATCTTAGAATGACTACGAGTTTTGGTTTAGTGGTAGGATTAGAGTAGATTTATTGATTTATTAGATTACATTTACTTATTTCTTAGATTATACTTCTTGCTTTATTAGAGTATATTTCCTACATTATTAAATTAGAATTCATGCTTTTTAGGTTAGTAAATAAGGTCATTCAAACCACTTGTAGAAACATTTTCAAATTTATCTAGAGGGATATTTGTCACAATGAAACGAAACTCTTGATCTTACTTATGGAGTATGTGTATCATCAAATTAAATCATATATCATTTTTTAAATGGAAATTTAATCTAAATTAGATAAAATTTTCATATTTTTGTAAGTTTATTTAATATTTCCATGCAAATTTTAGAAAGACTTCTCGTATTGGAAGATCAATTTCACATTTACATGCTTAAAAATTATTTGAGAGATAATAAACATTGATAAAGGAAAAATACGAGTGAAATATTTAACTCATAATGAATTTCATTTCTATATACCCATATAATGGTCATTCCCAACCTCACTTCTAGAAGTTTTCAAAAAACTTTTGGAAGGGGTTGATTCAAGTATCTCTATTAGGGATATAGATACCTGGTTGGCAATAGAGAAATGCTTAGAGTGAAATCAATGGTATCTTTTTTATATTTATGGATGTATGGTTGGTAGTATAGTAGTTCCTAACTTCCTTGATACATAAGGATAAAGTTAAAATAACATATAAAAGAGAAGCAACATAGAGACCTCAATGTTTGCCTAATTGTTTAAAAAATATCATAAAAAAATGAAATTAAATATTAAAAAATCATATAAGATTTGAATATTTGATAAGATTTAGTATGTTGCATGATTATTTTGATGTATTTTAGTTCTTTAGTTTATTTATTTTATCCTTATAAATTTTGAAATTCTGAAATGATGAATTTTTTTTTCGCATTTTTAAATACTTAAGAGTATTTCCCCATTGAGTCACCATTTGTTATTGCCAACGTGCCCCATTTATATCCTACAAATCTTATATTTAGTTCTTATTTAGACACAAGTCGATGCTAAATTATTTTATATTCCAACTAAAAATGTTTTATTCACTATTTGTCTTGGGACTAAAATGTTAGTTTGAATATAGGATTTATATATTAAATTATTTGACTAATCAAATTAATAAATAACTTGTCAATATTGTTGATTTTTTAGAATGGATTATTATGGACATATATTCTCCCACATTTTATGAGCTATTCAAACTATCAATTTATGACCCTCCCAATTCCATGATGTTATTCCAAGTGTCATGATTTTGACACCTCTCAAATAGTTTAGCATGAAAAGTTATAAAGTTATATGACCAAACGACTATACAAGATCATGTAAAGTGTTCTCAAATCATTGAATTATAGGTTTATTTAGAAGATAGGGTTACAAATTTCAAGGACTAAGAGACTTCATGAGGCCCAATGTTTTCATCTAATAAAATCATAGGTTTATTTGAAATATATGTTTATAAAATTCAATGATCAAGTGAATCCGCAAGATCATGCCAAGTGTTATCATCTTTTTTTATCATGGATTTATTTGGAAGATAGGGTTATTAATTTCTATGACCAAATGAATTCATGAGATCATGCCAAATGTCATCATCTAATTTGATCATGGGTTTATTTGGAAGACAAGGTTATAAAGTTATACAACCAAGTAACTACAAAAGATCATGCTAAGTTTCATCATCTCATTCAATGATGTGTTTCATTATATATAAACAATTATAAAAGTGAAGTAACCTCATGAGTAAGTGAGATCATGCCATAGGTCTCCATCTCCTTATATCCCATATTTTGGGTAAAAAGTGGAAATTTATGATAAACAATGACTTAATGAGTAAACATGATTATGCCAAGTATCAAAATCTGATTTGTTTGCTAGATTTAGATCAAAAAGTGAAATTCCATAGACCATATAATTAGATGAGATCACACCACATGTCTAAATATCATTACATAAGAGTGAACATAGAAAAGGTATGATATAGTCAACCAATTCAATGATAGATGACCACATTGTCTTTCTTGTACATCCAACTATCACATGTCATAACCCAATTGAAACACATGGATATTTTAGTAGATCAAATTCCACTTGTCATGATGTGTGTCATTATATTGTCACACCATATATTAATAATCCTAAAATACATAGCAAAAATAAAATATCAAATTACTAGTTAGGAAAATGCCACACACATGCACACATACACACACAACAATTTCAAGAGGCCTCAATGTAGTTAAAAATTGAAAAGTGTAAAAGACTAAATGAATACAATATAATTAAGAAATTAAAAATGGAAAGAAATTTACACATGTCAGGATAACCCATGAAAGTTGAATTCAACAAAATGAAATTCAAATTTGATGGATGTGTGAAAACAATTGTTATTATGTATTTAATTCTCATGAATGGATAATTAAAGCAATGAATTTACAATACAATCAAATAAACTATATCTAACATCCCCATGTCAAGTAAAATTACATTTTCCAAACTCCTAGATATGAATTGTTGCTTAGAGATTTTTAGTGAAAAACAAAACTCTAAAGAATTAAAATTTTGATACAAAGCTCAAACTATTCAAACATATATGCATAAAATTAGGAATCAACATCCTCAATTTTATGATTTAGAACCAAGAAAGTGTTCAAAGATATAGAGTTAGACAAGATTGCTTTACTTGGAGAATTCAAAAAACACATAATATTTTACATGGAGGTAGAATATATCCACCCTTCTTAAAGATTAAAATAACTTGTCTCTAGACTAGAGAGATTACATTTATGACCTATTAGAAATTAAGGGGGTCAAAATCCATAAGGTAGTGATAAAACTAGAGGTATTTCCCTGTGATGAAATAGTTTTCAACTTGTTTGATGTGGGTTAATGTTCTAGTGACATCTTCCATGAAAACAATATTACCCATCCTATAGCCTATGTATTAGGTTAGACATTTGAGAATTTTTATAGGCTATCACCATCAACCTCATCATATAACCAAGTATTAGTTAACAAATGGTTCTAGAATAATTCAATATGAAGTACCCTACTAGAATGGGCTTTGAACCCAAATAATTTTTTCATGATGAAGGAAATCCAAGTTTCCTAATTCAATCAAAATGTTGGGATTTCCATGGTATTATTGAAAATATTACATAAGGCCCAATAATAACTCATGTGCATAAGTTCTAGGTCCCATTAGTGTCTATAAATCTAGAAGGAAAAAATATTCTCCACTGGGAATAATTATATGTTTCAATTTTAAGTCACAAAAGAAATGCATGCATGACCAACAAGATGCCCATTTTAACATGCTTTCCTACTTAGTAGATTATATCTATGGTACTCTCATAATAACCAATCTTCAGATCTAGGATCCAAAAGGGGAAATAATAATATGCAATTATTTGGGCTATCTCCATATTCACAAATATATAGATTACATGCATGAAATCATAAACAACTTCTACCCAATGGTATATAAATCCATCAATGGATAACCTATGACTAGGTTGTTAGACTAAAAAATATATCACTTAGGTTAATGGGCGTTTATTGGTTCTATCTAGATCACACTATTATAAGGATTTAGAACACTTTGGTAGTCAATTTATTGATACCAAGGATTATACTAGATAATATTGTTGAATAAGAGAGTTTATCAGCTTTATAACAATGTGGATGATAACTTGAAGAAGGAAAGGTTTGATAAATACCATAAAATTCATCTCAGTATTAGGGACAATAATTTCAAAACTTGGACTAGTTAGACAAAACTTCAAAGAACCTAAGCTTATTGAAGTTTGTATTGGATGACCTCAGATGGTGTAACCATAGGAAGGTCATAAAAGAACAAATAGATAAAGTTTATAATAAATTTAGGTGGGAGTATGGTCACCATGAATACAAACATGATTCAATAATCCTAAATGTCAAGGATAATTTATAATTATACATAAAAATGATAAAATTCCAAACATATATGAGAATTATCAAGATGATACAAAATGACCCAACTATATCAAGAGATGATGTTACCATAATTGAAAAAGAATAAAATAAATTTGAGCAAGTTGGGTAAGTACCAAAAGATATATAGGAATAAACTAATGAACAATTGAGGGCAATAATCCTAAAATGTGTCCCAAGGCCATAGGAATTAAATCAACCACTTATTAAGATAGGGATCCCTCCAAAACATATAGTTTCTTTCACTCCACCTATTTCATTAGTTTTACCATTCCAAGTTCCAATCATAAGTCAATATTATTATCTTTTTTCATCAAATATGACTATATATCATTGAGTTTCAGCTTATGGGAGAAGGTTTCTCCCTCCTTCCCTATAATATTTAGTTGATACACCAAAAAAGGAAGCAAGGAGTCTCCAAGTGAGCAGGGAGAAGGGAACAGTCTATATATTAGCTATGGGGAGCATCTAAATCCAAACAAACCATTCAATATTGTTTAGAAGGTACCCTTGTAGAGTGATTTTATTGATACAACTTATACTCCCATTATCACTCAAAACATTTAAAATAAAAAAGGTGAAAAGGAAAAACAAGGAATTGATACAACCAATACTACAATGTGAGAAGTAAATAATTTAGATTCTTAAAAACATTTTATTGAGAAGGAAACTAGGAAAAATCAATATTATCACCATAACTTGATACAACTATCAAATATTGATTTGGCATAAAAAAATTTAATGATCAATAAAAATTAACTCATGAAATGATATAAAAAAAATGCAAGAATTAATTGAGAAAATTATTACGCAAAAGCAAATGACAGTCTAGATCCTTGGTGACATGCACATAATTGGCATATACACTCCATAAGGGAAAGTAGTCACAAAACATTTATTTAAACTTATTGAGAACTAATTATAATAGCTTAAAAACAAGATTTGAAATCATATTTTTTGGTATTAATGACTAGGTAATCTAGTTAATTATTTTTCCAAAAGATAAGGTAAAATAGTATGAAGCATTAAGTAATTATTTAAAGGACTCAATGAAACTACATAGTAAGTTAATGGATAATATTCCCATATTGTTTAAAAGACATGTAATCAATTTTGAATCCATTGAGTTAAATTTTTAGGCATTTTCAACATAATATGAAAGACTAAAATAGGTAGGATGGCCATTCACTCAGTCAATTGCTTCATCTGCACAACCTTAAGTTTTGATAACTACGTCCTCTTTTCCTATGTACACAATAATATACACTCCCATAGGGCCAATAATGGTGAGTGTACCTATTATATATCAAATTTTCACCATAAAAGAGGACTAATCTAACTTCCTTTAATTTTATGTAATGTGGAAACGTCTCTTAAAATGTGGGTGACTTATGGGAGAGATGAGTCTCTAGATTGAAGGGCAAGCTTCCTTGCAAAAAACCTAAAACTAAAAACTAGTCTACTTAATTTTAAGGAAAGGGGATAGAAGGGATTAAAAATATATAATAAATATAATGCACCAAGATTAACTCTATAATACTACCATGAACTCTCACTATGAAAGGCAATTTACAAAATTCATCTCAACACATAAGGTTTCTCTAATAAAAGTGTTTGAACATGGAGGTAAAATGTAATGCATTTATTAGCTTTGATGAATATAAGGTTTGATAATAGACACTAGTACTCTTACTTACACTTAAATACATGCAAAAACAACTAACTACACTTAATATAACCTAATAGAGGATAGACTACTGGCACAAAGCATAAGAGAGTGAGATGAACACAAAGAGAGATAAATATCACATGCCATTCAACCGTAAAATACTTCACAAAATTAGATAAGAAGTTAATAACTCAAAACCAAATCAGAATATTTAATTCAAAGGTAAAATCAATACTCAAACTAGTATGGCTTTGTCATATAGGATGTGAATAGTTTATAAATCCAAAAGTGGCTACTTATATAGAGAATTGAGAAGAGAGAGAGAGGGGCGTATTATAAGAGAAATGCCAAGTGTCCACCATGAGTTAAAAAAATAAATGATTTATATAATATTCCTAAATATAATTCCAAATCCATGTGTCTCTTCTATGAATATGTTTGAATCCTCCAAGTGGTGTAAGAGTTAAAACTTGGCTTGACACCTTAATCATCTTCTTGAAAATTTCTCTTCCTTGCATCAAAAAAGTGAAAAATGGAATTATAAATAATAACTTCTCCATGAATGTCTTCATACCTTCTCATTTGACACCTTAACATGCATTAGGAAAATCCTCTGATCTGAGATCTCTTCATTCATATGTCTAGGTGTCTTGGAACTCCATATTTCTTAGGCCTCGCTTGGTCTAAAGGCTCAAAACTCATGTTAATATTCTCCAAGTCATTGTATCTCCATTTATGGACTTAAATTATCTTATCATACCTGAAACAATCCATTTTAGTTCTTATAACAACTCCCAAGGCACCATTTTTATCCTCAAGATCTCATAAGGCCTATTTTCCTTGTAGCCCTAAAAACCTATAAACCTCTTTATGTAGAATAATATACAGAGGATACTGACAAAAATTGGTATATTTGAGGACCCAATATGGAATTATATCTTAATTTCAAATTTCATGGCCAAATTTTGAGTGAAAGTCCATTTTGTTTGCCTTTCTCTCTCCTTAATTAGTCCTCAATTAGGCCTCCTTGCCTAGAACCCTATTTTCCTTCTCCAAACCTCTCTCAATCATGTGAAATCACCCAAAATCTTGTGATTAAAATTATTTGGGATATCACAAACCTAAATTTCAATTTTGAGGCCTTGAGACCTTGTGAAATTATGATAATCATGAAATGACCTTACCACTAAGTCTCATTTTAGGCATATTTAATACTACCTTGGAAAATGACCTTTATTTTAATACTTCTAGAATTAAAGTGAATTTTTTTTGAATTTAATAGGTGTAAAACATACAAAATTTTCTCCTCCAATGGTTTTAAAGTTTTTGTTTGCTCAAACCCCTACAAAACACCAAAAATCATGAAAAATAATGTGTTTATTATAATTTGTATAAATAAAAGTACAAAAAAATACTAATGGAGAATTTAATTAGAAAAATAAGAAACATACAATAATTTTTAGGAGCAAACTAGGTCATTACGTGTTCTTTAGAAGTCCATTTCTAGTGATTGGTCACTATAAGGGTTTTAGGCATGTTTCATTCTTAAGGATTGTTCATAAAGAATAAATCATCTTTCTCTTTCCTAATTCCACAATATTATATTTATGGGACCACTCCATCACCTATAAACACCACTATGTCTTGTGAAAAACCTCATGAAATTTGTGAGTGTGAGAATGTGTTCCTCAGGTTGTAAATAAGCCATTTGAGAGGGGTTAGGGCTCTTAGCCTTGTTCATGCAGGTCAAAGACTTAGTGAAACAATTGATTCCCCAAGAATGAAGTATGGGGATCCTAATGCCTCCTTATAAAATCACCTATATCCATGTGTTTCATTTATTATATTACCAAGTGAGAGAAGACTATTCTTGAGTGATAGTCATGTGTGAAAGAAGCTTGAAGAAGTCTAAAGGTCAAAATAGACACTTCTCTTGCTTTGATATATTTTTTATGACTCTTTGAAGTCTTTACTATGCCTATAAACCTCTCAAATCTATTTAAAACTTCATACCATCCTTACTAAACCTTATTTTCTCATGATTGCTTTTAGGTCTACCTGTGTGTGTCTTAAGTTCATTAGACATAGACATGGTATTGACCTTCTTCACTCTTTTTATTACGTTTGAGGGTATAAATGATACCTTTAATGCATTAAAAAACCATATTCAAATGTATTTCATTCCTTTAGACCTTTTCTAAGAAATTTACCATTCTCAAATCAAGCAAAAGCTCTCATAAAAGTACACAGACTTGAGTATGGTATTGGTTACTATATATACATGGTTTAGGTCTCTATTTGACTAGTTTTAATATTCATCTCTTCACATTTATTTTTGTTTTCAAATGACCCAATTAACCTATTTGTCTACTTGCAATAAACATCATAGCTTTTCATATACATTTTTTTCCTTCTCTAGGCTTGAAACCAACCTGCTCTTAATTATAGCATGTAGGTGTCCATTAGGGTATATTGAGTGCATTGAAGGGTTTATAAAACATTACATTTCCATTATTTGAAAATTTAATACTTTGTTTCATTTTTTTAGCTGGAATACTTCAAATGTGAATTTTTAAGTCACCATAACCTCACCATTCACTCTTTAATTAGCTTGGTTGTAGGTACCAATTATTTAGATCTTGACTATATATTAAGCTTTTATAACCCTGTTCCTAATCATTGAACATAATATTCATCTTGCTAACATTTCAAAAACTTTTACTAAATGTATGCAACCTTTTCAAGGTATTAACTCTTCAATATATGCACCTTTTAGCTTACACCATCAAAGGCATGGCTGTAGGTGTTCATTAGGAGAAGGTTTGAGCATTAAGACTTGAACCTGGTATTCTCATTCCATAATTATGCCTTTAAGGACTAAAAACATCATTAATATTTCCTTATCCATCCTTTCAAGGTTTATTTGATACTTTATGACACTTTCATACCCTTTTGGCTTCTCAATTTCATATATAGTCTTGTGTAGGCATGCTAGCTTATGAACTTTGTCTTCTTATCTATCTCTTGAATTGCAAGTGGCCTAGTTACTTCCAATGTATTGTGAATTTCCTATTCTTACATTATATTTACGTTTCCTATTTTATTTTTTTGATATGATTTATGGTTTTAGTCCAAAGTGAGTACCTATATGCCTAGGACCTGTAGGTCTCTATTTTCTTATACAGGGCTACAAAAGCAACTTCATCAGTTATAAAAACTTTCAAAACATTGAAAATATTAACCTTTTTCCACTTCTTTATCACTCTTTCAATGTATTTAATAGCCTATGACCAATCATTTCATCATCTTCAACTTACCTATCTGGTTATTATGGACTTTGTACACAATCAACAAATATATAAGGTTTGTGTGTTGATAGTGAAGGTCTAACACAAGGTTCATGTTCCTTTGATGGTATAGTGTAGTTTTTGAAGTGTCAAATATTTGTCTATGGGTCTTGATCACCCTTTAAACTTCCTAAACATACTCCTCATAGGACTTAGGTTCCATAGATGTTCACTAATAGGTTTGTAGACCTGTGGGTGACTAGAACACACTTTAATATTATTTGAGAGTATGGTTTGATTACATCTTTCAATAATTTTAAATTCAAACCTCCTCAAATAGATCAAAAATTAGTTTATTATTACCATTCAAATCAAACATGGCACTTAGACTAGTGGAATACCATTGATAAATTATATCATGCTTTTCAAAGAGCAAGGCATGATGCCTCCTAAATGACTATTTGAAAATAGACACTTCTCAATATAGAACACATGAATCATGATAGGGTGAGGGGATTTTTCATGAGAAATGGAGTAATAGAAACCAATACAAGTGGCCAACATCTCAAACAATCAAAAATTATAGTAGGAGTAATTGAAACATCTGATACATTGACACACTCTTCATTTTATTAAACCACCATTGAAATAATATATTTTACCTCTTCAATCATCTCTCAAAACCATTATTCTCCATCAAATTCTAAAGTGGAGAAATAGACAAAAAATCAAACCTTGCTTGGATGGATAGGACATAATGACCTATTGTCACTCTTAGAAATTGTTCATAAAAGAGGGACCATGAATATGCAAACCAATGCCACTAATTTAAATATTACTATGACCCATAACAATGTATAAATTTTAAGATCCTAACTTTTCTTCTCTTGGCCATAAAATCCACTTAAATTTTACCTTTCTAAGCTTTTAAAGGTAGAAATGGAGGAGAGAGAATGTCTAAAGCATCTGTATGACCTAAAAATTGCTATAAAGACTAAAAATGATATAAGGAATAAAAATAGACACTTTAAAACTATTTAAACTAAAATATGATATTTCAAGGATGTACAAGTGCTCGCAAGTTCTTGTAAAGTGTTATTTTACTTAGTTTAGGTGTTGAACTATGGATTGTGTTATTCTATTACCATCCTTGACATTATATGACTTATTAATGACATTAGGTATGCTAGGAGTCTTATTAAAATGTTTTTATCTTGGAATGGTATGTATAACTCCACAAAATAGGCCAAATGGTGACTAGAATGATATTTTTGTACATAAGAACCAAAAAAAAGGTTAATTCATGATATTATGACTTTAATGACACATTAATAACCTTTTTAAAGACTCTAAACCATCTCAAACCTTTGAACATGTTTAAAATTTCAAGACCTCATAAATGACCCTTGGGACTAGACAAGTACACATAAGACCAAACCTTAGACAAGGATAAGAAATGACTAATATGACCATATGAAACTATTTAAGACCATATTAGACCATCGTAAGACCACATAGAATTTTTAACAACCTTATGAAAGTTTCAACTTAGAGGGGTTGGCCAATTTTGACTTGAGGATAAATTTTGGTTCAACAAATTAGAGATTCATAGGGATAACATGCACGCAATTATAAAGACTTCAAAATCACACCAAACTATACAAAATAAATAAATAAACTATGCCAAAAGAATTTAAGGAAAACCACACACTAATGTCTCAAAACAACACACCTAACCTATTATGTATAAAGCTTAAAACATGTTTGAGGTGATGAAATGGTTCTTCTTGCTTCAACCAAGATAAAAAATAATATTCTTATAATCATAATTTCTCCATGAGATCAAATCACCAGATGATGGATATTTGTCAAAAAAAACTTATTTATGGAGGTGATAATATGACTTACCATTCATGAGACCTCTTCTATCTGCAAGTGCATCAATTAAGACTCCTTTGAATGGTTTTTTAAAGTTATCTTTTAGGATTACTTGACATTATAGCCTATTTGATCTCCTTCATGATCATTTGATGCTTTTAAATTTACTTATTTAGAGTCATGAAACCTTCCTCAACTTCATATTATTTTGAACCATGATGTGCTTCATGTTTGGATCCCTCATACTTGCCTTCTTGATGGCCAAACACATCTAAAAGTAGCTTAATATTAGATTTAGGCCTATGTTGATCCTCAATCACACAAAATTCTATCTCGGTCTGATTGTATTCTTCCAAGATTATAGTCTACTTGATCGTGAATTGACACTCATATTTATGTTCATTAGGTTAATCATTGACCCTATCACTAAGCTCATGTTTCTTTGATGGAGAGCTAGATTACTTATTCAAATTCCTACATTATGGCATGGTACTACTATCATAGATCATCACATTCTTATTAACTATTAAACTCATGAACTTATTCATCTTGGATAGGTATAATTACATCATCTTATTCATTACCATGTTATAACACACTTATAAACTCATGACCATCTTCCATATGTAGAAAATAATTACCATATGTAACTTGCCAAAGGGGATCATCAAAAATTACCTCAAGAAACTCATCATCCTCTTCATGAATGATTTATGTGCCAATACCTATCTATTCAATATGATTGTATTAATCAAATCCATGTTGATCATTTCCCCACTCATCAAGGTATAGGTCAACTATGCCATCAAGAGGTGTTAAATGTTTTTCATCTCTAGGATAGTCTCCTTTATCATTGTTGTTAAAGTTCATGTTTGAAGTATTAGGCACATATAGATCTACATGAAACATAGATAAGGGTTAAAAATTATAGAAACATTAGCACCATAACTATTCCTAAATTCCATTTATGACCAATCTAAAGTTAAATAACCTCCAATCTTGGTAGTGAAGTCTCTTGATAAGCAACGGTCAAAGTGAGGTAACACATCTACAACCACCACATATTGGGAGATATAAAATGTAATATAAGTCTAGAGAATGATTTTTAAACCTTTTATAATTCCAATTATCTTGGTAGATAATCCATCCAACTACAATACCCCCTTGGAGTGTGTCTCATACTGTAACTTCAGCTTGCCTTCCACTTGTTTAGGCATGACTGATGTACTTGGTTCACTATCAATCAATAAATTATGTACCAATGAATATCCAATGACTATTTATATTTGTAATGGAAGAGTTTTTATCCTTTATTTTATATTTTATTGGCTTCTCATCATTTTTCTTTACTTCATTTGTCAAAACATCCCCTCTTTCATCAAGCTGCCTAAATGATGCATTGATCTTGTAGAGCTAATTTTGGAACATGTCTATTTGACCAAGTATATATGGTGTTTCCAAAAAATTTATACTTACTTGAATATTATTCATCTACTCCATAATATTCATATGAGAGGTTCCAATTTTCTCATGTCCTTTAGGATCTATAACACTGCCACTAGCTTGTGAAACTTGATGTGTAGGAGAAGATATAAAAAGATTGATAAAATTTTGATTTTTTTATTTACCTAAGCCATGGTAGCTACATTTGGAATAACTTATCCTTGGGTTACTTGATATTTTAACTTTTGACCACTACTTTCTCCTTGGACTTCTTCAACTACTCTCTTCTTTAACCTTATATTTGTAGTTATAGATATTGAACAAATGTTAAGATTTCCTTGGTAGTTGATTTCACATGAGTCTTATTTATAGTAAGTCACTAAGGAAACACTTTATTGAAAATATGCTCCAATGTTTTCTCCTCCACTAGGAATCTTCTCATGAGTCATGGAAGGCATTATTCCCCAATGATCCATATAGGCTTGATCGAATGTATTGTTTATGTAAGTGGAAGAGTCACGAGGCTAATCCCATGAAGATTATACTCTATTTTCTTTTACAACATTTTTTTAGATAGGTACAAATTATTTTTAATTAGAATTAACATTATGATTTTTCTCATTATGTTGCCTTTCTTGAGTTATCTACCCTTGTCTTTGTTATTGACCTTGAAAAGGTGGCCTATTTTATTGATATGGCTGATGAGCTTGATATTGATCTTGGTAAGGCCTATTAAAATGAATTTATTTCCTTTATATTATAATGACTTTGTTTTCAATATTCTTAAGAAGTCCTTCCACATCATTTGTCTTACTTGCTTGACTAGGGTAAACTTGCTTTTGTTTAGGTGTGGGAATAGGAGCAATGTTAGGCATAGGAGCTTGCACATCATGAAACAAAGGCATGGGAGGTCTAAGGGATATCTTCCTAGATTTAATAATATGGATCTCATCCATTATGTTAGTCTCATAATTATTAGGTAAAGTATCTCCTCCCATATATTGAATCATCATAGAGATATCAAAACTGAAAGCTTTGAGGTAGTAAAGGAAAGCATGATGGGTATTAGGCCTTAAAAAGAGTGGGATCATATCCAAAGTCTTTTGTAACCTTGTGTTGAAGTCTTAAATGGCCCAATGAGGTGCTCTATTTATTGTGGTCAACTATTTAGTCAAGGATAAATGCTTGAATTTATCCTCAAATATGTTTCTCAAAGCATCACCTAATTCATTCCATATAGTGATGGAGTTGGGAGCCAAAATGACATACCAATAAAGTGTTTTTTCTATTTAAATAGATAGATAAAAAATTTATGGTAATATCCTCTTCAATGATTTTATGAATATTTAAAAAATTGGTAATATTTATTATGTGTTCAATAGGAGTAATGACGAATTCTCCATGTATGAAGGCACACTTTTAAGGGCTGACATAGGGATGCCATTATAGTCATGAATGGATAAAGTACTATGTCCATTGAAGGAAAGAAAATTTAGGTTCCTTGGGGATGTCATTTTGTAATTTTAAGCCAAGAAAAGTCTTCTAATGGGTAAGTGAGTAGCCAAAGACATTTTGGAGTATGGATGGGTATTAAAAAACCTATTTAATCTAAGAGAATAGTAAGGTATCTCTAAAAATTTGAATGGAATTCCTTTATTAGATTATATTATGTTTATATTAGACATTAAAATGAGGAATTAGTCTATAACTAGGAGCTAACGAGATCTAAAGTCACCAAATATTGTAGGAAAGAAGCCTTACAACTTCAAATTTACCAAGGTTAACATCTACCTTTGATGACTTTTTGAACTATGAGTATGGCAGGGCATGCTAAAAATGTTATAGATAAAATTTTCACCCTAAGGGAGGTATACTCTAGCATCCTTCAATTTGATGTAACATGGAAACATACTTCAAGTTGTGGGTGACCTATAAGAGAGATGAGTCTCTAGATTAAAGGGCTAGCTCCCTCACACCACACCTAAAACTAACAACTGGTCTACTTGTTTTGAACTAAAAGGGATATAAGGGATTAAAACTAACCTAATAGAGGTAATGCACTAGTATTGACTCAAAAAAATTACCATGAATTTGCAATTTGAAAGGCAATTTACAAAACTAATCTCAACAAGGTTTCTCTAACAAAAGTGTTTCAACATGGAGGTAAGATGTAATGGATTTCTCAAGGTATATGAATATAAGGTTTGATCATAGACACTGGTACTCTTTCTTACACTTAAATACATAAAAAATAAGTAACTACACTACATGTGAACTATTATAGGGTAGACTATTTGCACAAAGCATAAGAGAGTGACATGAACATAAGGAGAGATAATTGTCACTTTTCATTCAACCATGAAATAATTCACACACTTAGACAAGAAGTTGAGAAATCAAAATAAGCTTGAAATATTTTATTCAAAGGAAAAATTATTCTCAAACTAGGATGGCTTCACCATACTAGATGTGAATAGTTTAAAAAGCCAAAAGTGGCTACTTATATAAATAATTGAGAAGAGAAAGGGGCATAGTAGAAGAGGAATACCAAGTATCCACCATGAGTTAAAATAATAAATGAGTTATTTAATAGTCCTAAACAAAATTAAAAATTCATTTGTCTATACTTTGAAGATTCTCCAATCCTCCAAGTGGCATAGGAGTTAAAACATTGCTTGATACCTTCATCATCATCTTAGAAACTACCCTTCCTCATATAAAAAAGTGAAAAATGGACTTATCAATCATAAATTTGACATTAATTTCTTCATACCTTCTCATTTGACACCTTACAATGAATTAGGAAACTCGTCTAAACTGAAATCTCATCATTCAGATGCCTAAATATCATGAAACTCCTCATTTCCCATGCCTAGATTGGTCCAGGTGGCTCAAAACTCATGTTTATCTTCTCCAAGTCACTCTACCTCCATGGATGGACTTAAAATATCTTATTAGACCTATAAAAATCCATTTTTTTCTTGGAATAACTCCCAAGGCTTGATTTTACTCCTTAATCTCTCACTAGACCCATTTTTTTGGTAGATCTAAAAACCTCCTAGTGTATAAGATTGCATAGATGTTAATAAAAAACCAAAGGCATATTTGAGGACACAGTATGGCCTTGCAGATTCATGCCAAATTTCATGTTTAAATTCTTAGTGAGAGTCCATTTTTTATGTCTTCCTCTCTCCATAATTAGTCCTCCTTGCCTAGAACCTGATTTTCCTACTCCAAAGCTTGTGAAAGTATGAAAACCATGAAATGACCTTGCCACCTAGTCTCATTTTAGGCCTGTTTGAGACTACCTTGGAAAATGATCTTTGTTTAACCATTTACTTAATATCATGTGTAGTTTTTTTATTGAATAGGAGTAACACATCCTAAATTTCCACCTCTAATGGTTTTCAAGTTTCCCTTTTCTCAAAACACCTAAAAAGCACCAAAAATCATGAAAAATAATGCATCTATTCTAATTTGTAAAATTACAAGAACAAAAAATATTCATGGAGAATATAATTGGAGTCATGAAAAAAACTAAAGAGATTTTAGGATAAAAATAGATCATTACATATTCTTTAGAAGTCCATTTCTTTTAACTGGTCACTATTAGGGTTTCAAGAGGCTTTTAGGCATGTTTCATTATCAAGGATTGTTCATAATGAACATATTTTATTTATCTCTCCTACTACCACAAGATTATAGGTAGGGGACCCATACATCACCTCAAAACACTATTATGTGTATGTTAGGTGTAGAGTCTGATTATCTTCCATGATCAGAGGTTAAAAATTTGATTTTATTTCAACTAGGTTTTAGATCCCATTCTTTGTATCCATGATGGTGTGGGGGGTTACAAGGGGGAAACCCATATTGTAGGTTACGGTAGGGATGAACCCCCTAATGGGGGGTCTTGGGGATATTCTCCCTGATGGGGGTTCATGGGAAGTACCCCTGAAGCAAATTTTTTATTAAAATTGCCTTATAAAATTGTAATTTCATAGTCAATATGGGCCATTGATTAAAGGTTTCTAGATCTGATGGTAGAGGTTATGTTTAGGTGTTTTTATCCCTAAAATATATTGTTACATGGCTGAGATGAAATAAGAAAACACATTGCACATAGAGTGGAGGAAGAAAGAGGTAGAGAGGTGTAATATGGTTTGCTATAGGATTTGTTTCTCCCTTGTATTGCTAAAAATAATATAATGGACAAGTTTGGTGGATGTAGCCCATCTTGGGTGAACCACATTAAATCTAGTGTCTCTTATTTTATGTATGTTTATGATTATTTTTTGTATGTTTGATTGATTCATTTCATATTTTCTCTTGTATGTGATTTGGTGATAAATCTATGTTTTAATTTATCCTAACATTTCTATACAAAACCTAATGAAAGTTATGAGTGTGAGAAGGCATTCCTCAGGTTGTAACTAGATCATTTGAGAGGGGTCAAGGATTGTAGCCTTTGTTCATGTAGGTTAGAGACTTAGTAAAATAATTGATGCACCAAGAATGAAGTATAGGGACCTTGATTCCTCATGATAAAATAACTTGGATCCATGCATTGGTTTCATGATCTTACCAAGTGAGAGAAGACTACTCTTGAATGATAGTCATGCATGAAGGAAGCTTGAAGAAGTCTTAAGGCCAAAATTGGCACTTATATTGATTTGATCTATTTTTTATGACTACTTTAATTTTGTATTATGCTTATAAACTTCTCAACTCACTTAAAACCTTCACACAACCCTCACTAAACCTTCTTTTCTCATGACTGCTCTTAGGTCTACTTGTGTGTGTCTTAAGTTCATTAGGCCTAGACATGATTTTGACCTTATTCACTCTTGTTATTAGGTCTAAGGTTATAAATAATACCTTTATTACATTATGAAACCATAATAAAAATAATTTTATTCATTTATATCTTTTCATAGACCTTTACCCTTCTCATATCAAGCAAAATCTCTCATAAAAGCATATAGACCTGATTATGGTATTGGTTACGGTATATGTAGGGTTTAGTTCTTTATTTGGCTAGTTTCAATAGTCATCTCTTCAAATTTATTTTTGTCTTAAAATTACCCTATTGAACTATGTGTCTACCTAAGATAGACTTCAAATATTTTCATATATATTTTGTTCCTTCTCTAGGCTTGGAACCATCTTGCTCTTAATTGTAGCCTATAGGTGTCCATTAGGGTATCTTGAGTGAACTCAAGGGTTTGTAGAACATTCCATTTCTATTATTTTATATTTTAAAACTATGTCTCATTGTTTAGAGTTATAATCCTTTAAATATGCATTTTTAATTCACCACAACCTCACCATACAATGTACCCTTCACTCTTCAATTAGCCTGGCTATAGGTACCAATTATTTAAGTCTTGACTATGGCTTAAGACTTTAGAACCTTTGTTATAACCAATGAACATAACAATAGTTTTACTAAGGTTTCTCAACCTTTTATTGACTTTATGTAACCTTTATAAGGTACCAAATCTTCATTGTCTATACTTTTTAGCTTATACCTTCCAAGGCATGGTTATAGGTGTTCATTAGGAGAAGGATTGAGAATGAAGTATTGAATTTGTTATTTTCACTCCATCATTATGACTTGAAGTATTCAAACCATTATTGAGAGTTCATTATCCATCCTTTCAAGTTCTATTGGCTACTTTAAGACACTTTTAGACCTTTTTTACTTCTCAATTTTGTACACATTCTTGTGTACGCATCCTAAATTATGAACTTTGTCTTCTTATCTATCTCCTAAATTGTAAGTGGAATAGTTGATTCCAATGGTTTTTGAATTTCATATGCTTAAATTATAGCCAAGTATCTTGTTCTCTTTTATTGATATGATTATTGATTATTGTCCAAAGTAAGGACCTACAAGCATAGGACCTGTAGGTCTCTATTTGCTTATACAGGGGTACAAAAGCAAATTCATGAATTATTAAACCTTTCAACAATTTGAAACTATAAAAAAATTTCTAATTATTTATCACTCTTTAAATGGATTATATATCCCATGACCAAGAATTTCATCATCTTCAACTTACCTACCTGGTCTATATGGACTGTGTACATAATCAACCAATATATAAGGTATGTATGTTGAAAATGAAGTTATAAATCAAAGTTAATGTTAATTTTATGGTAGAATTGTGTTTTTAAAGGTTTAAATAGTTTCTTAGGGGTCTGGACCACCCTTTACACTTCCTAAAAATCCTCCTCATAGGTTTCATAGATGTTCACTTATAGGTCTGTAGACCTATGGGTGACAAGAAAACACTTAAATATTTTTTGAGAATATGGTTTGATTACATATTTAAATAAATTAAACTTAAAATCTCCTCAAATAAATCAAAAATTAGTTTCTTATGACCATTCAGATCAAATGTGGCACTCAAACCTATGGAAGATGATTGATAAACTATACTATTCTTTTCAAATAGCAAGGCATGATACCTCCTGAAGGAATATTTACAAAGAGACACTTATAAAGAGAGAAAAAATGAATCATGATAGGGTGAGGAGATTATTCGTGAGAAATTGAGTACTAAAAACCTTTGAAAGTGACTAACATCTTAGATAACCAAAACTTGCAATAGGAGTGATTAAAACATCTTATACATTGAGACACTCTTCCTCTTATTGAAGACACTTCATAGAGATGATTTAGATAATGACACCACCATGTAAATTAAATATTTTAACTATTAAAATATCCCTTAAACCCATTCTTTTACATCAAATTCTAAAGTGGAGAAATAGATACAAAATCAGACATTGCTTGGATGGATAAGGCATAGTGACCTACTTAAAGGATGATCAACGAATATAAAAAAACAATTCAAATAATTTTGATATTAATATTACCCATAAAATTTTACAAAGTTTCAGCTCCTAACTCTCCCTCTTTTGGACATACCATTCACTTGAATATTGCCTTTTTAAGCATATAAAGGTAGTGATGGAAGAGATAGAGTGTCTGAAGCTTTTGTACGACCTAAAACTTTGTCCAAAACCTAGAAATGATATTTAAAAGCCAAATGGACACTATGAAACCATTTAAAAATTAAATATGATCTTGAAAGGCCCTACAAGTGCCCAAAAGTGCTTGTAAAATATCATTTTGCTTAATTTAGGTGTTGAACTACATATTTTGTCAGTATCTGACCATACTTGAGCATTTTATGACATATTTATAGAATTATGTTCATTATGAGTCTTATTTAAATGTTTTCCTCTTAGAATGGTATGTACAAATCCACAAAATAAGCCAAAACATGACCAAAATGACAATTTTATACATAAGAACCAAATGAAAGGTTAATGCATGATATTATGAGTTTAATGGGATATTAATAACCTTTTGTAATGACTATAAACCATATCAAACCTTTTACCATATTTGGCGACATCAAGACCTCATAAATGTCCCCTAGTATGAGACAAGTATACATAAGACCAAACCTTCAAAGAGGCTATGAAATGACTAATATGACCACAAGAAACCATTTAGGACCATCTAAGACCACATAAAAGTTTTGAAAATCCTATGAAAGTTTTAACATAGAATGGTTGACCCATATTGACTTGAGGTCAAAATTTGGTTCAATAGTACCTATTGTCCTCAATCCTTTGCATGTACAATCAGGACCAACTTTAGTTACAAATATAATAATTCCTTCATCTACTTTAGTCATAATAATAATATGTAGACTAACTACATCAACATCCCTTATTTTTATTATGTTGAATATATCAGTTTCAACTACAAATCAGTCAAGTTTTAACATAGTTTCAAGTACCAATGTCATCGAGAATTCATGACTGACAACTAGAGATCATTTTTTTAGCACATTATTTATGTATGAAGTAAGAATTAGGATAAGAATCTTTGTTTTATTAAAAAACATTTAGTTTTTATAGTTTTATTTTATATTGTATATATGTTTTAAGGATGATCTCATATAAGAATTATTTACACATGTCTTATATCAATTATTACATTTTATCATTAATAATTGTTAGAGTATCTTTTACTCATACTTTCTAGTTTTGTCGTATGTGGGGTTTAGTCACACTGGGCTTCACCAAAATAGCTCCAAATGAGGAGATTTTTGACCTTCTAAATAATCCATCAGGAGGGAATGAAAAAGAGTCTCCATAGAAGAAGGTAAGGCACTAAGAAAAGGGAGTTGAGGATACATGACATAACTATAAATGTGTCAAAGTAATAATTCATGTCATGGGATGATAAAAGAGTGTGGAAAATTGTGAAAAGACACATAATATATGAAAACACACTAGAAAATAATCAACACCAAAAGAAAACAATTTGCAAAGCAAATGTAAAAGGATGTCTGACTTAGCCAAAAATGAGTCCAAGATAGTACATGTGCAAATTAAAATGTAGGGCCCATGAAATAAGAAACACCTGAGTAATGAAAATGTGCACTCAAGAATAGGATGTTAGAATAAATTAAAAATATATCCATGAGTATAATAAATGATGATAGTGCAATCTAGAAGAATCAAGAAGGAAGTTTATGTTCCCTGTGAGGGGGTCTAACCACTCACACAAACCTTTTTTCCACTTCACCTAGTAAGCCATATGGGGGGGGAGGGGGGAGCGTATTATGTACATTATAATTATTGGCATTGAGTGTTCCTTCCACATGCTATACATTTTTTTACTTTCCTCACCATTGAGAGTCTTCTTGATTGAAGCTATTCTATTGAAGCATAGTGTCAGTTATTTTGTGATCAAATAATGAATTTATACCACTCATGCATATTTATTAATTTTATGAGTTAAAATTACTTGAAGTGTGGACTATAATAAAATCAAGTTTTGGGGGCTTTCTCATTCTCTCTTCTTCTTGTATATCCTTTGAAGGGTATTTTTTTTCCTATGAAATTTCTCTCTTTTTCTCCACTTTGTGAGATTTATATGTATTCTGCACTTTTTGAGTGTTTTATAGTTACACCTTTGTACATGGTTATCTTATTCAAGAACTTTGTTTATTTTAACCCATATGAGTATTCTTAATTGACTCCATGGCATTCTTGGTTATTCTTATAGTGACATTACTGACATCAGTGTGGCATCCCCACCATCTTTTAGCTCACTTCTCACTATCATGTTGGAGGGTGTTCAAGCTATGCTTCTTTTTGTTTATTATTATACTTAGTAATTTGGAGCATAATGTTTGTATTTAATGATCCTTGTATTTAGCAAAATTCCTAATTTCACTTGGAGGTTACAACAACTAGACATCCATGTACCCTAGTATGATGTATTGGCATCCAAAGGGAAACATTACTTCACACAACATCTTCTATTGTTAGCCCCTATCTTCACTTGAGAGGTGGCTATTAGAGTATCTTCTACTCATGCTTTCTAGTTTTATCTTATGTGGGGTTTAGTCCCACATTGGTTAGTTTAGATTTCATATTTTTTTGCCTTACCTATATAAGCAAGTGCTCTTATTATAATTTAAATATTTTTGTATTCATATCATTTGAGTAAAATAATTTTTTTGTCAATTGGTTTCCTCTTGTTTATGTTGAAGCATCAATAGTTGTGGTAATGAGCCATTAGAGAGATCTGAGATGAAGATTTTTGATAATTCTCTCATAAAAAAATGGCTTTATAAGGGATCCTACTTTAAAATATTGAATAAAAACATAATATGCTAAAAGCTTAAAAGAGACGTCTCTACTAACGATGAACAAAATAGGGCATGGATAGAAAATTATAGAAAAACTAAAATAAAAAATAACTAAGTCAATCACAAGTCATTTTATTATTTATGATTTTAGGGATATTTTCATTTTATTTTATCTATTAATTTTTAAATAGAAAATTTGATAATTAATGCAAGCGTCAAAAGTTTTTTGGAGTGTTTTATGAGTTTGTGTGAATGTGATTTTCTATTCCAAATATATG